>JAESUZ010005085.1:0-474842 GCA_017311185.1 Proteles cristata cristata
CACACACACACACACACACACGGTCTCCTAAGACTGAACTTCCTACTTCGGAAAGATTCCCTTCCTTTGGCAACAGGTTTCCAGACTGCCTTTGCTTTATCTTGCTGAGAGGAGAGAAAGAGGAGGGAGCAGGAGAAATCCTTGGTCTGGGGTGGGGATGTGGGGGCAGGAGGATGGTATTCTAAAATAAAGTTCATTGCCCCATGCTCTGGGAAGAGGTGCCTTCTACAATGATCTCCCCACCCCCTCCACCAGGAAGATGCCTTTGCAGTTAGTGTTCTGGCTGCAAGGGTAGGCTTGGATGAGAGAGCCAGTGTTTAATCTTTAACGCAAAGCTGCAGGTGAGAAGGAAAAGGAAAGCACCAAATCCCCCCATACCCCCCTCCCAGTTGATAATGGATTTGGGGGAGGGAAGCAGAGCCACCACAAACAGGTTTCTGTTCCAATTGTATATACCCTGGTCACCGGCCCAATCTGTACACGAGGTTCGGAAAGGGCACAAGCTGGGGACCAGGGAGTTGGCTCCCGGCCCATGTGGGTGTCACTGTGCAAATTCTAAAGTTGGTCCCTTAGGATCAGCTGCAGGGGATCGGGAATCTGTAACAGCAACCACCCCACAGAGCGGATTACAGGAACCGAGTTGAGAGCTTGAGAGCCGGTTCCCAACAATAAGGTTCATTTAAAAAGTCCTGGGGGGGTTGGGGGGGGTAGGTAGCGGGTGAGGGAAAGAGAAACGGATCAAAGAGGGAGAAAGCCGGGAAGGAGGAAGAAGTGCAAGAGAGCTCAGGCAGCCGCCGGGGCAACTGGAGTTTGGAAAAGCCCAGAGGGAAGGAGGCTGAAATTCAAACTCTTTTTGGTGTAGCTCTTCAGCGCCTCGGAGTCCCTGCACCCCAACCCTGCAGCCCTGAGGCCCTGGCAGCTGGGCCGACTGGAGAAGCAAGCTGGGAAAAGAGAGCGACATGACCCAACGTGTTTAAAAGAAGGCAAAACACTTCAGCAATTAAAAGCAGCCTAGCAGCTCCCCGCTTTCCAAGTGAGGAGAGGGGGCGAAAATAACCTAACATCCATAGTCTTTCGCTGTGTACGCTTAAACCGAACTCATGGGACGTTGTGTTTAAAACTTGCTTTTTTTCCACACCGGCTGGCAAGCTACACCACTTAAGGAGGCCTCATTAAATCCTTCCCCGCAGAGCCCCTTGAGCTCAGGCCGGCATTTTGTTCTCGAGGCCCCCGCCCCCACCCCCTCGGAAAACAGGTAAGCGGGTCAAGCCTCGTACCATTTTCACCCCAAAGTTTGCAGTAGTGTAGGCGATCACGGAAGGAAACCTGGACGAGCTGTGGCGAACTGCAAACCCGTTTTGCAACATCCTTTTGAATCACAACTCTTGGCCTTTTTTCCCGCATATTCCTAGCCCCTCCACATCAGACATCCCAGTAAGAGGTCGTCCCGAGACTCACTGTCCCAAGGGGCGCCCCTGCTGACCCCACTGGCTGGCGGTGTGGCTGGCGCGCACAGGCAAACCGAGCGGACCAGCAAAACCGGGCTCAAGCAGCACATTATGGGCGACAGAATCACCAAAAATATGGTCCCGGCCAATGCCCCGCATCCCTCGGGCGGCCCCGCCATGCAAACCTCGCCCCCCAAAACCCTGATCTCCAAATTCCCATGCAGTAGCCGCCAGGACCTGTTGAAACTCAAAGAGTGAGAAGGAGAGAGCCAAATTCCTTTAAACTGGGGGAAAGTAAGACGGGAAAAAAAGAACCATCTTGCCTCTTTTCCTTTCCTCCTTGCTTTCCAAGACCTGAACTTTTGAGGGTTCTTTCTTTAGGCAAAAGAGGAAAAAGAAAACTTTGAAAAGCGAACCCTCCGCCGCACTTTACCTTGCATAAAACTTCGCTTAAGTCGAAGATGGTAGCAGACACGAGGGTGGTGGTCATCCTGGGCGCTCGCACGGGGCAGGGACGAGGATCTGGTGTGTCGCGAAGGTCCCGGTGCGGGGAAGGCGCAGCCTCCGGCTCTCCGGTCTGGAGTCCCACACGCCTGCTCCCGGCGCCCCTCGCCTTTCTGACTCTCCCCGGCCGCGGCGCGCGAAGCCCAATTTATAAAGTTCAGTTTGGTGGCCCCGGAGGAGGAGGAGCTTTAAACTTATTTAAATGAGGAAGAGGAGGAAAAAAAAGTTGATTGACACTGAAGTTGAATCAGCCATGCGGTCAAACTCGGAAAAAAAAAAAAAGAAACTTTCAAAAGGAAGAAGGGGGAGGGGAAACAAGGAAAGAAGGCGAAGAAAAAAAAACCAACTGCAAGCAGCGCACAACTTTTTTTTCTTAAAGAGGAAAAGTTTCGAGTCTCTCGCTTGGCTACCTGGCGCTTGGGGCGCCCCTCTCTGGGGCCGCGCGGTGCGAGGGGTGCGCCCCCCCCTTTGTCAGCCTGCGAGCGCGGCTCTGTGACATCACTCATTCCACCCTCTTCGGGGTTCTTGTTGTTATGTTGTTGTTTTTTTTATGTCGGGCAGGAAGGCGGGCTCGACTTTCTCTTTTTGCAAGCGGGAGCAGAAGCCCGTCCTTAGCGACCGGGCTGCGGTTTCCATCTTGAGCAGATCTCCCCTGAAACTTCTCCAAGTGCCCCCCACAACTTACTCTTTTCCCGAGTTCTCTTACGCATTCGGCTGCCTTCCGCAAACCAGGCAGGGCCAGGACATCGGGAATTTGGGACGCGGAAAGCATTCGGGTCTAGGGTTTTCAGTTTTTTGTGTTTTGTTTTTCAACAGGTCGTGGGGGAGGTAGAGTGGTGGGGGAAACCAGGGAGAGTTTTTCCCCGGGGAGGCCCGGACCCAGCAGAGCGAGCCGCAGCACGATTTCGCGCGCCGCACGCGTCTACACTCTCCTGTGCTTTGCAACCGGACGGCGGGAGGGGCAGTCGTGAAAAAGACCACCGCCCGGAAGGATTGCTTGCTTAACAGGCTTGGGAGTGGGGTTGATCTCACGCATCCAACTCTTAAACTTTATCAGAAAGAAAACATGAATGCTCATGAATATCCTTTCCAATCCGCCCCCCCCAAAACACCAATAACGCACAACTTTCCACGCGCGCTCTGAACTACGGGACACGCGCACGCACACACACACCCTAGACGCTTGAACAATGAAAAAAAGTTACTTTATCAAGAATGAAGGTAAAGAAATGGGGGAGGCGACGCTTTTAACTTATTGTTGCTTCTCCCCCGCCCCCACGGGAACGGAACATATGGCTTGTCAGGCTGCGCTGTTTGGGCGGGATGGGGGGAAGGGGGCATGGGATCTTCCAAACCGAAAGCCCCCCCCCATAGATTATTACTCCTTTTAAGACTGTAATATATTTACTGTTAGCTTCAGAGGCCTCTCCATCCACCCAAATAAAAAGTTGTGAACGTGTCGCCCACGGCCCCTGGGTGCTGGAGCGAAGACGGAAATCGCGGGGCTGTTTCTTTCCTATGTTCCCCGCGTGCCCGGCCGCCTCCTCAGCCCTCGCACGTTTCTTCCCAGCACTCAAGGCGGCCGGGTCTGTTATGAAACCCCGTGCGCTGAGTGGCTAAGAGCGGGTTCCATTGCGATGTAATTAGGTCACCCCATTATGAACACGTTTCTTTGGAAAGGACAGGGCGGGCGGAGCAGAGCGCTCTAGTCGCGCTCTCACCACCACCACCCACCCACACACACGCATTTTTATTGCATTTCTGGTGTATTCGTCAACCTCCGAGCAGACCCAGGGAAACCTTCCAAATCACAACTGTGTTAGGAACCGGTTGTTTTTCATCTTTGCGAAACACAGAACTTTTGCTGCAACCACGAACCTACGTGATCCCAGCCGGGTCTGCTTTTATCCGGCCCCCTCTGACTTAAATTGATGGCCCCCATTTTTAACCCGGCTGCTGCCCCTTGCCTTTCCTTCTGCTGCTGTCCAGCCGCCCGTTGCTTCCCTCCCCCTGCTCCCATATTTCAGCTTTTCTTGAAATCTGGCAAGCGCCAGAAAGGGAAATAACTTCCATCCACCTTAATTTAAATCATTCAAGTGTAGGTTTCTTTCTTAAAGGGGTGTTTGCTCGTTCCTTTACCCAGCTCCAAGAAAGGGGGGGGTGGGGTCGTGCAGTTTCTTGGTGATGAGGTAATGAGTTCCAGATTTCAGGACAGAGCAGGCTGCGCGTTAAAACCACAAGGTTAGTCTGCGTCCTGATGTGAAGCTATTTCGTCCTTTTATCTGCCTCCCCTCCCCCACCAAAAGGACCCATTGGTCTTTAATGCTGGAGGGTTCACGAAGCTCTGCTGGGGGGAATGGAGGAGGGGTGGAAAAGCGAGGGAGAAGGGGGACCCGGAGCGGGTGGGGCCGGCTTCTCGGTCCCAGGCCGGGCCTGCTGTCTCCCCGCCCCCCGCAGCTGCAGGACTAGCTAGCTAGAAGCACCATCACGCGGCCCCAGAGCCGCAGGCTAGCTAAAAAGTCTTTTTTACCAACTCCCCCCCCCCCCCCAAAGAGAACGCCGATTCCTCGAATTTCCTCCGCTTTTCCAACTCCCGGCCGCCTCTCCCCATCCCCCGCTCCCGGGGCGCGGGCCCCGCGGGGCGGCGGCCAGCCTGGCCCGCTCGCTCTGGAGTTGTTTACCGGCCCCGCCGACCCACCGAGTTTGTTCCAGCTCCCAGAGCCTGTCTCTATAATTAAACTCTTTTTTAATTGTTGGGTTGAAACGTCATTTCGGGGACTTTCCAAGGGTGAGGGAGCCAAGGGGAGGGAACGAGCCTCCTTAACCCTTCGCTGACCCGGCGGACCGCGGAGTGGCGTCCAGCCGGGCCGAGGACGGCTGCGAGTCCAGGGGACGGAGCCGGCCCCCGACTGGACCTGCCCTGCAGGTGCCCGATGGCGGCGGGGACCGCGGAGAGCTCCGACCCGGGCGGGCAGCCCTGCGAAAGCCGTGCGCCGAGCTCCCCGCCCCCTCCGCAATTCAGCCCGGACTCCGGTTCGGTTCCTTACCCGCGCGGGGCCGCGAGAGGCGGCCCCTCCACCTGCACAGCAGCTTCCGACCGGGAGGCGATCGGCCGGGTCCTCCGCCCCAGGCCCGACTTCAGGGCCCTCTCTGGCGCCCTTGGAGCCGGTCCCCTCGCGAGGAGGGGCTGGGCAGGTATTTTTGGCTTGGGGTGTTACGTTTTGTTCGCGGAGGAAAGTGAAAGTCTTCGAAATTAGGGAAGCGCGACGGGTAATTCAGGGGCCAGTCTGGACCGTGGGCGCACCTCGCGGCAGGTGAGAGTGTGGGGCGCCAGGCCCCTAGCGGGCTTGGCATGTCAACAGCGACCTCCAAGGCGCCCCTCCCCAGGATCCCATCCTGGCCCTGGTAGCAGCACAGATCTGCCATCGCAGAGTCCTACGGCTTCAGGTCCTTGCACAAACCTCCCAATTCTTCGGATTGGGCCCCGCCTGCCCCAGACCTCTGCCACCTGAGACCTGGGAACAGCTGCAAGGATTAGAGAGCGGTGGCGATGTGGCCAAGCGCGGCCTGAGAGTTACCTTGGCTTAAAGTCACCTGTAGTGCTTGTGGAATGCAGATTCTTGAGCTTGGACCCAGGCCCAGTGAATCAAATGCTCTGGGGTGGGGTCAGGAATCTGCATTTTCAGTACTTTCTTGCTAGTGACTCACACATTAGGGCCTGAGAATCAGTAGCGCAAAACTTGGAAGTTCCATTTGGATCCGGATCTTGGCCCTGCAATTTTCTAGTTGCGGGACTTTTCAAGACAGGGACCAAAGCCTCTTTTCTCATCTCTGAAATACAGATAATAATATGGCCTAAAATTGGCAATTGGCGGATTAAGTGTTTAGTTTCAACCCTAGCAGAACCCTTTTATATGCCTAGCCATTGTATGTAAATGAAGCCATTCTTGAGGCCTTCTGCCACCACAGGACCCATTTTGGGGAGTATTCACTTTGCAAAACGATTCTGATTCTGATTCTTCGGTAGGAACATCCAAGAAACGGTCAGCTACCGACTTTGACCACTTCTGCACCTCCTCCTTCCTTGTCCCTGCCTGCCTAGAGACACAAAATAGCCTAGGAGTTCTGAGCCACTTAGACTTTGATGGGAAGCCCCACTCTGCCAGCTGGTCACCAGTTGCACAGCCTCAAGCAGGTCCCTTTGCCTCTGGAGGGCAGGGAAGGCCATCTCAACTCTTCCAGCCAGGGCTTAGCTCAGAGAGCCTCCAGTCACTCCAAACTCTAGCAGTTGCTGGGGGTTGCTGCATAGCCCTCCCTGGGGCTCAAGAGGTTCCTTCTGCTGGGGTTTCAGGCAGCCCCCAGAGCAGATTAAATCTCTCTCTCTCTCTCTCTCAGACTCTCGCAGCGGGGCCACGGCAGCCTGCAGCACTCCAGCACTCTACCGTATTCAGTGGGAATGACCTGTTTACTCCCACTGGACTGGCAATTCCTGGAGGGCAAGGGCAGCTCTATCACCTGGGCCTTGGGAGTCGGTCCTGAGTAGGTACGCAATGTATTTCTTTCCGTTTTTAGTGCATCTTGCAGTTGTAACTGTTAGGATAGTTTGGTCACCCTAAATCTGGCAGTGGGACTAGAAGAAGGATGGCAGCGTTCCCGAAGTGGCAGGAAGGGTGGAGGGCTTGGGCTCTGCCATCAGGGGAGATGGTAGCCCTACCAGGTTCAGAAGGCCAGAGCTGGTCATACAGAGAGGGCTGGGCTTCCGCAGCTTGCCCAGGGCAAGTTCTGTGCATCTCTTAAGAGGTGATATAGTCTAATGGAATGAGCACTGGTCGAGGAGTCAGGAATCTTGGATTCTAGAGCTACTCTGCCTCTAGTTCATCCTCTACTCTGGGCTTCCATATTCCGCTCTGTAGACAGCGAGCGTTAGACTAGGCCGGTAGTACTCAAATATCACACGGAGCAGAATTACCTGGAGAACTTTTAAAACTATACAGATGCCCTCCCCAGCTCCATCCCCACCCACCTCCAAAGATTCCACCTGTTAGTCTGCTGTGAGGCCCAGCATCTGTATCTTCTAAGCTGTCCAGATGATTCTGTTATGAATCTATTATGAAGCCAGAAGTGCTGGATTTGATTATTTTAGGGCACTAGTTCTCAACGGGGGATGATCTTGCCCTCCACCGCACCCCATGAACATTTGGCAATGTCTAGGTACATTTGTCGCTATTGGGAGGTGGGGAGGTCAGTGCTATTGGCATCTAGAAGGTAGAGGCCAGATATGCTGCTAAACACCCACACAATAGCCCCCACAACAAAATTTATCTACCCCAAAGTGTGAATGGTACCTGCACTGAGAAACCCAGTTTTAGAGGTTCTTTCCAACTCTTAAGATCCCTGCATACTTAGGCTCTATCCCCACTCTCCCTGACCTGACACCCTTCTCAGGGCAGCTCAAGTGATCTTTTAGTTTTCTTTTTTCTCATGTTTATTTATTTATTTATTTTGAGAGACAGAGCATTCAGACAAGCAGAGGAAGGGCAGAGAGAGAGAGAGGAGGGAGAGAATCCCAAGTAGTCTCTGCGCTGTCAATGCAGAGCATGATGCAGGGCAGGATCCCATGTACCAAGAGATCATGAACCGAAATCAAAAGTCAGATGCTTAACCTACTGAGCCACCCAGGTGCCCTTCCACGTGATTCTTTTTCAAAACCTAGAGCTAGGGCGCCTGGCTGCCTCTGTCCGTGGAACATACCACTCTTATCTCAGGGTTGTGAGTTTCAGCCCACATTGGATGTAGAGATTACTTAAAAAGAAAATCTTTAAAAGAAAAAGAAAAGAAAACAACAACAAATACCCCCAAAACCTAGCTCTGATTTTGTGTTACACTTGCCTAAAACCCTTGGCTACCCATCCTCCTTTGAATAAAAACCATACCCTTAGTCCAGGATAGTCTGACTCTCATTGTTCCAGCCCCGACTTTCATAACCCTCCCTCCCACCACCTCTCCCACCCCCCAGGGCACTCCCTGTGCTCTGGTCAGTTTCAGATGAAAATGAACATACTTCCTCCTGCCCTAGGGCCTTGACACTTGTTATTTTTTCTATCAGGATTGACCTTCCTTTGGCCCAAATAAATTCTAAATCATCCTGTAGAATCCAGCTCAAGCATCACTCCCTCAACCATTCTTGGCATCCCCCTACCCCTAACAAGGCAAGGTATCTCTCTCCTTTCTTAAGTCCTCATGAAATGATCATTTCGTTCAGAGTAGTTATTTCAGTTTATAAGTATACGTTCATTCCTATAACGTGTTTTTCTTTTTAATTTCACATACAGAAAAATTGACCTGTATTTGGTGTACAGAATTTTTTTTTTTTAACTTTAGAGAGGGAGACAGAGAGCAAGCCAAGGAGAAGGGTAAAGGGAGTGAGAGAGAAAACCCTAAGTAAGTTCCACACTCAGCGCAGAGCCTGATCCACAGGGCTCCAACCCAGGACCCTGGGATCATGATCTCAGCCGAAATCAAGAGTCAGAACCACGCAGGCACCCCTCAGCGTACAGAATTTTAACATGAATAGATTCGTGTAATCACCACCATGACCAGGAAACAGAACAGCTCCATCACCCCCAAAACCTCCCTCATGCCACCCCCTTGTAGTCATGCCCTCCCCTTCCTTTACTCTGCAACCACTGATTTGGTCCTTTTACTGTAATTTCATCTTTCCCAGAATGCCATATAAATAGAATCATATAGGATGTATGTATGATTTCACAGAACACAACGCCTTTGAGATTTATCCATGTTGTTGCTTGTATCAATAGTTCATTCCTTTTTATTGAAGAATACCATTTCACTGTATGGATGCACCTTTGTTTATTCACCTACTGAAAGACATTGGATTATTTCCAGTTTGGAGCCATTATGAATGGAACTGCAGTTAGCATTTGCATATAGATTTTGGTGTGAACACAGCGCGTATTTCTCTAGGGTAAACAAGTAGGAGTGGGATTGTGGGGTCAAATGGTAAGTGTAGGTGGAAATTTATTTAAAAAACTGCCAAACTGGGGCGGCTGGGTGGTTCAGTCGGTTGAGCCTCAGACACTTGATTTCCACTCAGGTCATGATCTCTTGATGAGTTCGAGCCTTGAGTCTGTTTCTGCGCTGGCAGCATGGGGCCTGCGTGGGATTCTCTCTCTTTCTCTCTCTCTGTCTCTCTCTGCCTTTCTCCTGCTCATGCACTCTGTCTCTCTCAAAATAAATAAATAACATTTTTTTAAAAAGCCTGCCAAACTGTTTCCCAGAGTGGAAATTCATATAAGCAACTGTCGTTCCACGCCCTCACCAACCCTTTGTGAAAATTATCCGTATTTTTTATTTTAGTCATTCCGGTAGTGTGTGGTGGTATCTCATTATGGTTTTAATTTGCGTTTCATTCACGGCTAATGATGTTAAACATCTTTTCGTGTACTTATTTGCTGTACGTGTATGTCATCTTTGGTGAAGTATCTGCCCAGGTCTTGCCCATATTTTAAACTGGGGTTATTTGTTTTCCTGTTCTTGAGTATTGAGAGTTCTTTTTTTTTTTTTTTTAAGTTATTTTTGAGAGAGAGTCAGCGCAGGTGGGGGAGGGGAAGATAAAGAAGGAGACACAGAATCTGAAGCAGAATCTGCACACAGAGCCTGATGCAGGGCTCAAATTCACAAACTGCAGATCGTGACCTAAGCCAAAGTCCGACGCTTAACTGACTGAGCCACCCAGGTGCCCTTCTTTTTGTTTTGTTTTTTTAAAGCCATTTTATTTATTTTTTAAATGTTTGTTTATTGAGAGAGAGGGACTTAGTCTTTTGGTAGATTCCTTGAGTTTTGTTTAGTTTGTGTGTATTTTTTAACAAACAATTATCTGCAAGTAGGAAGAGCTTAATTTCTTCCTTTCCAATCTTATGCCTTACATTTCTTTTCCCTGCCTTATTGCCTTATCTAAGACTTCTGGTGTGATACTGAATAGGCATAGCGAGAGTGAACATACTCACCTGACCACAATGTTAGAGGAAAGCATTCAGTCTTTGACTATGAGGTACAACATTGGTTGCTGGTTATTTTATAGTCATGTAACTTTTTGGCATCTCCCTTCCCACTAGGATGTACGCTCCCTGAGAGCAGTCTCTCTGCCCTCAACTCCACCTACAGCGCCTGGAAACAATACCTGACACACAGTAGCAATTCTCTACTTCAGTAACGTAGCCAGCCATAACCACTGCCCTTATGGCAGACTGCACGGGGACTTGGCTGAATGTTCAGACGTCGTGAAGAATAATCGGACAATAAATACCCCAATGGATCCAACCAGGCATTAGCCCCATGGACTTGGCTACTTGAAGCTGCAGCTTTCTAGCAAGCCATTCTGTGTCGAAGCATTGATCTATCAGGAATAGATGAGTGCAGTCAAGTCATTATTTCAGAGGGAGAGCATTCTCTTCCCAAAGGGAATCTAAACAAAAAGCTCTCGGCTCTGAAAACCAGGGGCTTTCAGGGTAAAGAGTCACACTGCTCTGAAATCTTAGGCCCTCAGATGGGTGGGGTTGCTTCGCTAAATTTATTTCAGCCGCTTATAGAAACACAAGGGGGAAGCGGGGGGTGGCTGCTTGCACACCAGCCCTAGCCCTGGAGTATTAATATCTGCCGGGTCAGGCTTTTATTTGGGTTTTGTTTCACCTTTTGGGGGTGGGGAGGCAGGCAGGCAGGCAGCAGGAATATCTCCCAGCGGCACGGCTTCTGAGTTGTGGGTTTCCACCTTTCTCTCTGGGCACTCCCAGCAGGCCCACCCAACCCCCTCCCACCTCACCCGAGGGTGGCTCTCTACCCACTGAATACCAAGCAGTCTCACCCATGCACCTTTGACATCTGCTCTTCTCCCATTCCCAGAAGGGGGCTGAGCATTCCAAGAGAGTGAGAGAGACTGAACCTGCCTGCTTGCTTTCTGGCATGAGCGTGGGTACCTTTGTCCCTGGCCTCATTTGAACCCCCTACCCAGTCCCTTACCCCATCCTCCGTGGCTCTACTATTTGAATTTGGGGTGGGGTGGGGGGCTCTTGTATATGAAATCCAGGTCTTTGGAATCCTGTCTTCCTTCTCAACCTCCCCTCAAGCACTGAACACCCATTTTTCTCGGTGCCTGATACCTGTCGGAAAAGATAGGGCCCTGTGTCTGGGAACTTGCCGCGGTGCGGCCCGCTGTCTGAGGGCAGGAAGAGGAGACACACAAGCTGCACAATCGGCTAGGCTTGTGACTCAAATAATTACACGAGAATATGGGGAAGTATCTCACACAGTGCTCAGCCCACGGGAACCCAACAAATGGCGGCCTCGATCTTTGGCAGACTCAAGCTTCCTGGGTCACTGGGGAAGATGGGGGACATATCATTGTCCTCTCCGTTCCCCAGCCCCCAGGTCAAAAGACTAGGCAGGCACTGGTGGGAGGGGAGGGTGGCTGCTTCGGGGAGACCAAAGGCCATAGACATAAACTGTAAAGTGCTCACAAGTAAACTAAGTTTCTCTTTTGTCCCAGCATCAGCCAGTTGGCTTCAGAATTATCCTCCAGCCCAAAGTGGGATGAACCCCACTTTGGGAAGCAGGACCCACTTCCCCAGCCAGAGCAGGGATCAGACAACTCTTGGAGGGTCGCCCATAGGCAGCGGGAGAGAGGATGGACCTTTGCCACAGCCCTGTGACTTCTCCCGAGACAAGTGTCTCCTGCCAAATGCGCCCTCCACCCTGTGGGGACCACAGGCCCCCAAACCAGGGCCTGCCCTTCTGACCAAAGGCAACCAGATCTGCTGCAGCTGTTCAGTGAGAGAGAGCTCTCCCCGAGACCAGGGAAGTGGCTGGAGAAAGATTCCTGCCAGCCTGGGGGTGTAAATATTTATACAACGTGCTGTGTGGGCAGAGGGGGGTGGCAGGAACGAGGTGGCCTGGAGACCGCAGAGTGTAGGTAGGAGCCTACTCTTTGTGCACAGGTGGGAAGGGCAAGAGGCTGCTAGGATCCAAATCCCCCCCAACACTCCAAACCCCTACATCAAAGAGGCCCGTCTTTGCCCCCAGCCTTCCTGCCAGATTTGCGAGGAGAACTTCGAAGAAAGTTTACCATCCTTCTCTTGAGTCCCCTAACCCTTCGATCCTCCTGCTAGGAGAGGCCTTTCTGTCGGGAAGGAGGCCCTGTCTTCAACCAGAGACAAAGGTCCACAGGGCCCAGGTCTTATGGGCCCCTGGGGCTTACGGTTCTCGAGTCTTAAAGGATGCCCGACCTTGAGAATTGGACTCTAGGGCCAAAGGCTTAGAAAATATAAGCAAAATATAAAATAAGCAAAGAAGTCCCTCAAGTTTCTATATAATCAACAGTACTTCTCCAAAGTAGCAGTAACATGGTACACCGATGGTGATGAGGAACGGATGGGGCCTAGCAAGGTGATGAGGGAGCCCTTGAGGGCATTTCCAGAATAGCACATGGCTGCCATCACCATGGGGCCTCGGAAAAGACAGCGCACCCCATGGCCATCCACCTGGTGCTCCTGGGCCCCTGCAGCCCGGGTCGCAGCTCAGCCCCAGGTGTGCGTCAACTCAGCTGCCCCTCATCTAGGCCGCTGAGCCCTCCGCCAGGACCCAATGGCATTGACGTCCCAGGGTGGGAGGCAAGCCTGGGTCTGGAGTGGGGGGTGAGGGGGACAGCCAGATGGACTCCAGTCGATCTGCCTCAGACAGCTGGGGAGCAGAGCCAGGACGAGCCTCTCCTCCCTCCCCCATCACTCCAGACAAGGAGGGGCGCGGCTGCAACTTCTTGAGTTTCTCTGCCACTGCGCCCAAGCCCATCGAGAAGCACCACCTGCTTCTATCAGTATGGGGCTGACCCTGAGCCCCCCGCCAGGTGGGGTTTGTGTTGCTCCTCAGTGGCCGACAGCCTTTCTGACACCTTGAAATTATCAGCCACTACTTGCATTCTCCGTGTCCCCTCAAAAACAGCGCACTGGCAGGGGAGGGGTGTGGGGAAGGAAGGGCCTTCTGGGAAACCGCCTCGGTCTTCTGCCAGAGAGCGAATATCAAAGGACCTCCCCCCCATCCCCCCCTGCAAGAGGCAGCCCCCTATGCAAATCGCCCACCCACAGCACCTCACTTTGTTTGCGAGTAATAACATTCCCAGTGCGTGCACCTCCCCTGAGCTCCAGCCTTTAGGGTGGAACCTGGTGAAGGCGCCACCTGTCCTCACAGAGACGGACGGATTCTGCTGCCTCTCTGAGCAGTGGGGCCCAGGCCCACACACACCGTGGAGGAAACACCATCTGCCCCAACCCTCGGCCCGGGGCTGCGGGGCCTGGCAGCCGATGTCAACCCCCACAGGGGAGAGCAGCCCTGTCCCCGGCCCTCCCTCTCCAGAAGGGAGCTCCTCTTCCAGGGACACCAGGGCTGCGGTGAGAATCTTCAGATGCTCAGGTCCTCTTCTGCCACCATGGCCCTGCCTGCCGGCTGTGGCCTCCTTCTTGCCAGCACTGCTGAAACAGATGAACAAGAATAAAAGCCTGTGTGGCCCAAGGAAAGCTTTAGGGGAAAGAACTGCCACTGAAGGCAAAGGAGGGGAAGAACTCTAAGAAACGAGAGAGGAGGGGAATTTAGGAAACAGGCAAGATAAACCATCTGGGAATCTAGATGCAAAACAAGGGAAGCCAAAGGGAAAGAAAAATTATGCTAAGAAGGCAGAGTCAGGGTGGGGAAGGAATTGAGAATGAAGAAGGGGGGGCAGTTATAAATATTCTGAAAAGAGAGAAGTATGTGAGAGCAGACAACACCAGAAAAAAATTTAAAAAACAGAGACCCAGGAGAGAGAAAGAGGCAGCAATGTCTTTGAAACTGCTTTGACCCTCAACCAGCCACACTCAGTAATGTTCTGAGTCTTAGTCCTCTTTGTCGATTTCAGACTCTTCGAACATCAAGCAAAAGACAGTCCTAGAAAAGCAAGGTTTCCTCTGAGCGCATGTTTTTCCTACAGTCCCCCCAATGCACCCCCACTGTTGCTTTTTCAAGGGGAGAGCTCATCTCCCTGGTGCAAGGCTGAAAACCATTCCAGTCCACCCCAGGCTCTGGTGGCTTCCATCATGATGCCCCCTGGAGGGCCCCTTGGGGGATCTGAGCAGGAGGAGCCCTGTGGCAAGCGAAGCACTGAGTGTGATGCAGCTGCGCTACCTGCTTTTCATCTTCCAGGGAGGGCCTGATCCCAGCCACCTGTCTGTGGACCGGGTCTACCCTGGAACAGAGGGGCTTCTGGAACAGTAGGGGTTCCTGGAAGCCGGCACACCCAATTCAATGCAAAGCCAGAGGAGTCCCAGCAAATGCAACTTTTGGAAACAACTTAGATGATTTCATTTCCAGGCATTCCCAAGGGGACCTAAAGATAGCCACAGTTTTCCCATTGCTGGGTGCAAACAGCTTCTTGAAGCTCACCTTTAATGCCTTGTATTCATAAACTCCATGAGCACTTGCAGAAGATGCTGGTTCCTCTCCCTTTTTTGGCTTGGCCTTTCAGCCTCGTGTTGCCTCTCTTTCTTCAGGAGTCAGCCAATGTCTCTCCCCTCTGCGTCTGCTTAGGTTGTTCATTTCCCTTACTTAATCACCCCCACCTCTTTACACTCTGTCATTTTCCTAGGGCGGAAAGACTCGGGAGAACGGCTACAAAGCAAACCAGGGCAAAATCAAGCAGCAGAGGAAGTAAAAATGCGAGTCGGGTTTAGCGGCCAGCGGCCAGCGGCAGGGCTTCTGCAGTGACAGAAGCAGGCTCCTGATGGACAGGGGTCTGAGTCTCACCAGTCCCCCTGAAACCGCTTCTCCAAAGTTCAGCTGAGGGGAGGCCACAGAGGCTGGTGAGGACGAAGAAAATGGTGCCCGTACCAGCCCTTCTCCCCAAGAACTCTTAAGTGCTCGACCCTGGTTCTGTACGTTCCAAAAGTCATATTTCTCTTCTAGCAAACACTGAAGGATGTGACAGAATGAACAGAAGGGATCATGTCTAGGTGGTAGCCTTAGATACTCAACCCGGTTTCTTCTCATTCCTCCCAACCTTCAAACCTGCCACAGTCGTATAATCTCTGACTCAAACTATTATTTAACCATGAAAAAAGACAAACCAGGAAATTAGAGGCTGAATGACCTAAAATTTATTCCCTTCAACTGAGCTAATCTCCTAATAAGGGTGTGTATTATAATAAGTCATGCTCTATCTGTTCTGGAAGAGGTGAACATTGCAGGGGAAAGCACGCGGTGATTGCGGATCCTAACTTGTTGAGATGTGTCCTCAAAAGGCTAAGTGCCTGGTCCTAGGACGAGCTGCCTAGCAGTTTGCCAGATGAGTCTCAACATTTGGGAACGAGCGTCGCGGTGGAGAGTACCCAGTGCTCAGGCTGACCACATTCAAATCCCGCACTGCCGCTTCCTAGGCGAGCAAGGCACTTACCTGCCTCCTCTAGTCTCCTCCACTATGAAATGTCAATGACAGCAATCCTGATCTCCTGGGGCTGCTGCTGTGAGGACAGATGAGCAAGGCGCTTGGCACATGTGAACAGCCCCCCTCCCTAACAGCACCCCCGTCAACTGTTGCTGTATGTGAAGCAGCGAATTGGCAAGACTAAGGGGAAGGCTGTAGGCCCCACGAAGCGGGGTTCCACGGAGTCACTGGAACACAGTCAAGTATCCCAAGCAAGAGAGAGAAGAGGGTCCCAGAGGAAGCCCAGGCAGCTGGTGGGTGGAGCACCGCACAGAGAGCCAAGAACAGCCACTCGCCGCGTGGGTGGGGGATGCAGGGGGCTGCGCTCCAGTCCTGCTGCATTAGCTCAACTCCGCCGCATCCCCACCCTTGCGTGTGCTCACCCCTACATGAAACCCAGCACTAGCGCCCCCTGTGTGCACAGCACTGGCCAGGGCCAGGCCGAGGGCTGGTGGGGGAGCAAGCTGAGTCAGGGATCAGAGACTGCCCAACCAGGCATTTGTGCCCCAATTCAGAAATCTGGCCTTTCAGGAGCCGGACTTGTGAGGATACGATCAGATGCTGAGAAATTCTTATTTCAGGGCCAATCTGCTTTCAGTAGAAAGGTGAAGGGTTCAGAAATGTTCTGGAAACGTGACTACTAATGGAATCTTGTTAACATTTGAGGGGTATTAATAATTTTTAGCTGAGATAAAGACAAGGTGGCTAAGTTTAATGGGGCCCTTTTTTTTAGAGATACATCCTGAAACGCTGGCAGATGAAATGCCATGCTCCGATATGTAGCGTTTACTTCAATGTTAGATGGAAAGTGAAGAGGCAGATGGTGGTATAAATGGGAAAGCTTGGCCAGGAGTTGGTGATGTTGGTCATGGGTACACGGGGATTCATCACGCTACTGTCTCCTCCCGTATATGTTTGGAATTTTCCATAATAAAATTGTCTTCGTAAAAGCCAAAAAAGACCCAAAAAAACCAAAACCCTTAACTCGGGGATTCTTGTCTTATTGGTTCTTGTAACATGATATTTGCTCATGAGCCTGTGGGACACCTGCCAGGCACGGGGAGGACTGGAGAACAGGCAGGCGGACCACCGTCCAGGGGCCATAAATGCGCCCCAAAGCCCCCCCCCCCAACACACATGAGAACCAAGAGCGAGGTCCAGTCCATCAGGGCCTCCCAGGCCGGGAAGAAACATTCAAAGAGGCTGGTGTTCATTTTGCACTGCTTTTAAACTCAGTGAAAACTATCTTTAAGTTGGTTTTGATATATTTTAAAGCACGATGAAATTTTTTTCCCCCAGTAGAGCGCTGTTACAGCAGAGTGGGCAACCTCTCCAGCCTCAAATGGAAGACGGGGAGAGACACACAGGGCCCCCCCCCTTGTTAGACTGTGAGGCCAAGTGAGATCAGTGAGCCTGAAGTGCCTTAGTCATAAAGGATGGGTCTGATTTGAGGGGTTTCCGACAAGGGTCAGCCTCTAGCCTCTCAGGGCCACAGCGGATCCACCCCACCTTAGGGGTTCTGCTTCAGCGGCAGAGGCTTCACTCAAACATCTAAATTAAATGAAAGCCAAAGCATCTATACACCGCTTGCAGAGAGCTCTTTGGGCCAGGGATCCTACTGGGTGTCACAGAAGCCCCTGCTGTCCCCTCCCTCCCCAGAGAGGCCACCCCTGCTCTGGGAAGAACAGGCCACTCTGGATGGAGCCACGCTGCTTTCTCTCTGCTTGAAGGATGAGTTGGAAAATGAAGAACAGGGCACTCCTTACACTGGGCCGTGGCTTTGAATGGCAAAGTGAACCTAAGCAGACAGATACTCATCAGATCTTCTCATCCCCAAACACAGGGGAGAGTAGATCAGTAGATCAGGGTACACAGGTAGACAGGAGGTCCTGTGCTCTGCAGCCCCCCTCTACAGAGAGCTTCTGGAGCCTTCCCCAGCCTGTTATAGGCAAGCATCATGAAGGCCTCCAGACCCCAAGTGGCAGCAGAACACACCCTCCCAGATCACGGGGATGTGCCAAATGGCTGGCCAAGGTGAATTGACCACCAACACCCGTCCAAGAATGAATCTCAATAGCCATGGCATCCAGAGGAAGGGACCCAGGAGAGGCAGGTGGCCCACAGAGCCAGTTTGAAAGTCTCTGCCACTTGTCCCCAGGCAACTGGTAAGTGGCTTCCTAGAGACAGGTGCCAACCAGGAGTGGGTGTTTGTGACGTTAAGTGAGGGCTACAGGACTGGAAGGGACAAGGGGACACAGCAGAAGCTAGTCCCGTTGCTGAGAAAGCGGCCACCCCAAGTCTTTAGATTCTTGCTCTACAGCCTCGTGCCAAGCGATGAAAGTATCTGCCCATGCCAACCTGCCCCAGGCCTTAGTCCCTCCTTCATACCCACCGTCCACCCAATGGGGAGGGGGGGTCAGGCAGCAGGCTCTTTGCGCCTTCTCCCCCAGGAAGAAACAGAATGGAAGAAGGGAGCCCTACACAAAATATTAACACTCTCAAAAAGGCCTTGGGCTTTGGGAACTTTGAAATGCATCCATGGGATTATTCTAAATTCTCTGAAAGCCCCCTGGCTCCAGAGAAGTGAGCAATCTCTGTTGTGAGACCTGGAGTTTAGAGGCTAAGAGCACTGGCTTTGGAGCCACAAGGCCAGAATTTGAATCCCAGCGCTGCTATTTTTCGCCCCTGGAACCAGGTACTTAGCCCTCTGGGCCTCAGTCTTCTCCAAAAATGAGGATCACAATTGGCTCTATAAGGCAAAGCTGGGGCTTACAGCAATGGCTGGAGAAAAGGCCCTCAGTAAACATTAGCAAGGGTTCCTCTTCAGCCCAGTGGGGATGTGCTACTAACAGCCCCATGTCTCCTGCAAGAAATAACTGTGCTACAAGGTGGGAAGGTAGTGGAAAGAAGCCCAAAGTCTTCATATAAAGCAGCTCAGGACATGCACAGAGTACCTCTCAAGGTAAACTGGAAGCCCCAAATAGCTGTGTTTTTTTTTCTATCAGAATGCAGCTCCCGGAGTCCACCGGGCTATGCAGGCTGCATGGGGCAGAGGCCCCGAGTCTGGAGTAGAAGTGTTACTTACTGTCTCCCTGGATGGGTGGAGAAGGAAAGGGAAAGGGATACCGACTGGGTGCAGCCCTCCTGTGGCCACTCTGGTTTTTGTGCTGGACAAGCAGAAAACATCACTAAATTCTAAGCAGGGCTCATTAAACTGATCAGCCAGAGGCCGTGAGGGAGGCTGCCTGCCCTGCGGGGGATAGGCCCACGGGGCAGGGGGGGGTGTGGGGGGTGGTGCAGGCGTGGGGAGAGCCAGCCTTGCAGAGACCAGGCCTGCACCAGAGGGTTGGGCTGCTCTGAGATGGGAAGGAAAGAGTTAAACCGGCTCTGGGCTTCGGGAGGGCGGCTTTGCAGCTATAAACAGAGAGCCAGGGGAGGGAGGGAGCTGACACAGGATGTGGCCAGGGCTCTAGCTGTCTGATTATTAACTTCACTTTTATTTGGAGGGGGATTCGATTCTCTGTTTTACTTCCCATCAAGGAAGTGAAAGCCCAGGTCTCAGAGGGGCCTGGTTTCAAATTGTTTTGTCACAGCTCATTCATTTTTCCTCTTAAATAAATAAACAAAACCACCTCTTTGTTTTCCCCTTAATGAGCGTTCAGCAAATCATCTGTGGGTGAGGCATGAAAGGGGTTTTCTGGA
This sequence comes from Proteles cristata cristata, assembly GCA_017311185.1. Classification (NCBI taxonomy): domain Eukaryota; kingdom Metazoa; phylum Chordata; class Mammalia; order Carnivora; family Hyaenidae; genus Proteles; species Proteles cristata. Next base: position 19,174 of record JAESUZ010005085.1, read on the forward strand.
GCCCTTCATAAAGTAACTTTGGCTTACTCTTCTGGAAGGAAAAAGGATTCTTCCTTTAGCTCCAGCTTCCTCTAAGACTCTCCTTGCTGCTTCCTCTGGAGATCTCAGCCTGAAATCATGACCTCAAGTCCAGCTTAGACCTTACTTGACTAGTCCCTAGGGAATGACCTGCAGCCTGGCATCCCTTGTCACAGGCTCCTACCCCAAGGCCACCTGGAGGAAGCAACGTCCCAGGGCTGAGCAGTTAGTCTTCTTGGTCAAGCTTGGACCCTCTGTTTGTTCCTATGACACCCTGACATTTCCACTAAAAATAACTTAAAGCAATTAAAAACACAAAAGGATTCTATTACAGGGCTTGAGAAAACACCCTTACTTGTTCCTTCGCCCAAGGTTCAAAACGCTTGGGAACTGTGTTTCCAACATCAAACCCCATTCAACAATTTCATGGTTCTCTGGTAACGGCCCTTTCCTGAACCACCTACCCTGTGTGTGAGGTGCCACAGGGCACACACAGACCACTGCCAACTACCCACCGTCCCTCCTGTCGTGGTGCTCACAGTTCAGTGAGGGAAGAGGCAGGGAGGAAAACGGGGGAGGCTAATGGGTGGTACCAGAGGTGGGCAGAGGAAGAGACAGATTCCGCGGGCAACCTGGGGAGGAAAACCCATGAAGGGTTCCTGGGGGGGTTGATATTTAAGCTTGACCTTACAGGACTGACAACATTAAGAAGAATATTCTAAATGCTGAAAAGAACTGGGGTACCTGGGTGGCTCAGTCGGTTAAGCGTCCGACTTTGGCTCAGGTCATGATCTCACAGTTCGTAGGTTCGAGCCGCAGGTCAGGCTCTGTGCTAACAGCTCAGAGCCTGGAGCCTGTTTCAGATTCTGTGTCTCCCTCTCTGTGACCCTCCCCTGCTCACGCTGTCTCTCTCTCTCTCTCTCTCAAAAATAAACAAAACATTAAAAAATTTTTTTAAATGCTGAAGAGTACCAAATGACAGACAATATCAATGGGTGAACCAGATCAGATACAAAACAACAGGAGGGGTGTGGCCTTATAGGGGCTGTGGCTCTTCAGTGGCATTCAGAATGGCATCGAAAAGTCCTCATGGTGAAGGGGGGCTCAAAGGAAACCACCACTCAAATTCAGCCCCAGGCTGCCAGTCCTTGACCCTTGGCTTGGACACCCGTGTGACCTGGGAAGGAGCGGCCCTTCATGCTGTGAGCAGCAAGACCCCACACTTGGATACAGGCTCCTGTCAGATCCTGACTCTGGACTGCCGGACCAACACCTGCTGACCAGTCGGAGCCACTTTACTGCCTCTGACTTCACGCTCTTCCAACATGCGGCAAGAAGAAAGAGGGTGCCCGGCCATGAATCCAATTCACTTAGAAAAGCTCGGGTTTTTGGAATGGCTAGTGGGATGGGTTTTCCAGACATCCCTGGGGAAGCTGCCAGGGCCTCAGGTTTTCCTGAGGTTCCTAGAATTTTCCTCTCCGTTCTCCGCCCGTGGTGAACGGGCTCCCGGGGCCTGGGCCCGCCGCCCTGGCCACGAGGGGGTTAAGCGGCCGCCAAGATGGCCGACTTGTTTTGCACTTCGGAGGGGTCACGAGGGAGGCTGCCCTTTGCCTTGGGGAGGCTGTCAAGGTCCCGCCGCCCTCTCTGGCGCTGTGCCCCAGGCGGCCTGACGGTATCTCCTCCCCTGCGCGTCCTGCAGTCTCGCAGAACCTTCCAGGCCCAAGACAAGCCAGACTCGCCCCCAGGCTGGCCCTGGACGGCGAGGCGGGGAGGTCCGTCGGGGAGACCAGGGCCAGGGCTGCCCGTAGCCGCGCCCTTCGGCCCCAAGGAACGCGAGGGGCCGGGGGCCGAAGGGCCGATGCCGCTGCCCGGACCGGCTCCCCCAGCATTTCCTCGCCCCGGGCTGAAGCCACCCCACCGGGTCTCAGGACGGCCTCCGAGGGCTGCTCCCGCTCCCTCCGGCGGCCTTCGCAGGGGCGCCGTGAACGTGGTCGCACTGCCCTCCAGTGGCCAGCCGGCCAAACAGCGTGCGGGGGCCGGTGTAGATCCCCTCTCCAGGCTTGCCTCCTTAAAGGAGGGCTGCCCCTAGGCTGCATTTGAACACGGGGCTTTGCTCACCCCCAGCTCCTCTTACAGGCGGCCCGAGCTGCCCCTGGCCACAGCGCACACTGATGGAAAAGCAGAGGACTTGCTTGCTGCAGTGGTTCTCAAGCTTCAGTATGCACCCTCGGACAGTTGGGTCAAACCCATGTTGCTAGGTCCCACACCCAGGGTCAGAGAATTTGCATTTTTCACAAGTTCCCAGGGGCCGCAGCTGACCCCGGACTACATTTACAGAGCAACTGGCTAGGTTTGCACATCCTTTCCTGGGGAGTCTGGCATCACTTATTGAGTATATAATGCACCTGCTAGGCACTGAGGACAAGAAGTGACCGTGACCAAGTGCCCCCCTTTGTGTGGCTTACTCTAACAAAGAAGATAGACTTTTTTTAAACAAATAATTTCATAAATAGATATAAGATTCCATTTGGAAAAAAGTTTTCAAATTCCTGTGAACGAAGAGAATAAGGTGTTCAGAGAACATATATACAAGGGAAGCTGGTCTCTCTCTTTCTTTATTTTTATTTTATTTATTTATTTATTCTGTATTTATTTATTTATTTATTTATGGTGACGCTGGTTTCCATTTGGGATAGGCTACTAGAGGAGGCCGCCCTGAGGAAGCGCTTAAACTGAGGCCAGAGGAGGAGGGGAAAGATCTGGGGAGGAAGGGATGAGGGGTGTGGCTGCAGGCAGAGCAGGGAGAAGCTGTGGAGGGGCAGAGCTGGGAGGCAGGCAGAGGGTCACAGCTCACCCCCCCACATCAGCACAACTGGCACTCAGAGACCTGCCTCTTCAGAAAGGTCAACCTTCAGAGGAGAGGGGGAGAGAAGGTGGATGCTGAGTGCTTAGCCACCCACCTCGGCGCCCAGGAGTGGCCGTTCCACCTGCAGAGCCTCAGCTAAGTGCCCGCGACCCACCGGCTTGTTGCTGCCTGAACCAGGCTTGCTTGGGCCCCTTCCCGCGGCCTAGAGCAGAGCTACATTTGACGCGTCCAGGATCACCGAGGAGTGGGGAGCAGACATGGTGTACCTTCTACCCATCTGGACCTTCCACGTTTTATCCCCCCTCCGTGGGTCCAGGGTCCAGCCATCTCTCCATTGAGCATGCTTTAGTTCCCACTGAGGGTCTGTACTAGAGTCCCTGCAGTGATGTGACAGGCGTTTCACAGGAAGGGGGCCTGCCCCCGACTGTCCTGCTGCCGCAAGCCTCTTGTCCACCCCCAGTCTTAGTCCCCAGCCTGCAACATGGACCCTCATCCCACCCACACGTCCCTCCAGCAGCTCCTTATGGGCAGGCCAGGCTGGCTAATGGAAGTCGGGCATGGTGTTGTGACCGGTGCTTGTTACTTGGTATCAGTGCATTTAATGGGAGCGGGAGAGGTAAGCTCGGCCCCCCTTCACTGCCTCTTTATCCCTCGCACTTTGATGCGGAGGCTTCTCCCAAGGCCTGACCCCTTGCACCATCACTGACCTCCCCAGTTTTCTTATCATTAGATGATCCCCAAGGTGCCTTGGTCCAAGCCCAGGCCGCTGGCACACCGTCGGAGGAATGGATGAATAGAAGCCCCTGCTCAGTGACCCTGCAACGATGCAAAGGAAGGCCTTTGGATTAACTACCTCAAGGCGAGGGAGGAAAGAACTCCTGGAAAAACACATGCAGCTTTAGAGTCAATTTAGTCCAGTTCAAATACTAGCTCTGCTCCTAACTCACTGTGTGATCTCCAGTAAGTAGCTTAACCTCTCTGAGCCTCAGCTTCCTCCTCTGAGAAATGAGTACCTACCCCATAGGATTGTTCTGAAGGTTAACACCAACTACCATTTGCCAAGTGCTTATTCCACGCGAAGCACTGCGCTAAGGGCTTCTCATCAATTACACGAGGTACCACAAGGAGTAAGGTTTGATAGTGGGAGCCTGGCTGTTACCATTTCACAACAGCCCCCGGTGCTCTGTGCACGTGGGTACCTTCACTAGAAGGAGCCTAGTGAGCCCTTGGAACCTGGAAAGCACTCAATAAATGGTGGCCTTCGTTTTTAGCCAGGAAAGGGTGAAGAGGTCCTGCGGCAAAGAGAAATGTGGGGGGGTGAGTGGCGGACTGATGGCACGCCCACTTCTCCCCAGGAGGGCCAGCCCCGGGTCTAGTTAGCCAATGCCCGCGCTGGGATGTCAGCTCTTACTCACTCTTCCCAGAGAGCAGCTAATTAGCCTCCCCACAGCCAGGAGCGCCCCAGATGAAAGGTGCTTAATACAAATGCAAGGCGTGACCCCCATATTTATAACCCAGGTTCCCTTGGGTGAGGTAGGCCCGGGGGTGGAGAGACAGGCCAGATCAGGGCCTCGCCTTCTTTATGACAGAGATTCTCAGGGAAGGTAGCTGGGCTGAGGTGGCTGTGAGCCTGAGAAAAAGGCTCCAGGCCCGTGGGTGTGGGGCCACCCAGGTCCTGGGAGTGGGAGGTGCCATTTGGCTGAGGTGGAAGAATGCTCCAGGCCCCAGGCTGCCTTCTAGACCAGGAGTTCAGAGGGCAGGACATAGACAGCCTAGGGTAAGGTGGGTCACAGTGAGGATGCCAGGCTGCTGGGTGGAGAGCCTTATGTCCCAGAGCCTTAGCTTCCTCATCTGCAAAGTGGGCATAAGGATAGCCTGGACCTCACAGCTATTCACCAGCACATTTGGTACAGGCAGCACCTGGTACCCACTGTTAAAGACTGAGGGTTTGTGTATTTGTGCAGTCAACAGACAATTATCAAGCACCTACTATGTGCCAGGGAGTGGGTGCTGGAAGTGCAGTCTTGAACAAAAGAGGTCAAGGCTCTCTTCCTGTGGAACTCCCATCCTGTAGGGAAGACAGACGATAAAGACAAACACCCAGAGATTCCTAATACGTTGCCTGGCAATGGGGCACCCTGTGAGGAAGATGAGAGTTGGGACACAGGGGTGTGATGGGGGTGACCTGCCAAATGCAGTGGTCACATATGCTTTCCAAGGCAGGTTGAAGCAGGGATGAGCAGATTAAGAAACGTGCCAGGGTTGAAGGGTCAGCCCAAAGCCGGCCAGCAAATCGGAGACTGGAGCCTGGCTTGGCAGCATGGTGGGCGGGGGGTGGGGGGGGTAGGGGGATTGGGGGGGTGAGGGGGTGGGGGGGTGGGGGGGTGAGATGCAGCTCCATTTCCAACCACCACCGGCCTCCAGCCAGGGCCTCACATGCACCTTCTCTCTGGATCTTCCCGGGCACCTCGTGGGTCAGTAGCAACCCCATCATTTTTATTGAGGTGACACTTAAACGACAGAAAACGAACCTCTTTAAAGTGAACAGTTCAGTGACATTTAGCATGTGCGTGAAGTTGTACAGCCCGGACCCCTGTCTAGTGAATCGTTTTCACCCCAAAAAGAGACTTCTATCCATTCAGCAGCTGCTCTCCACTTCCCTTTCCCCCCAGCCTCTGGAAATCACCATCTCCTTTCTGTCTCTCTGGATTTGCCTCTTCAGCTGCTCCATTCATCCAGAACTTAGGGGCCCAGCTTCCTTCATTTAGCATGTTTTCAGGGTTCGTCCACACTCCAGCTGGAGCTGGTCTTCCGTTTCTTTTTATGGCTGAGAATAATGCTCCATTGTATGTAAGCACCTCCATTCTACAGGTGAGGAAACAGACTCAGGGCAAACAATCAACACCCAAAGGTCGCAGCCTGGTGTGTGACCGAGCCCCCAGTACCCACTGTGGAAACCTGGGGTGTGAGCAGGCCTGCTCCCCAGAGGGCCCCACTCTGGCACTATTGTCCCAAGAGGGAGGCTGTGGGCTCGCCTCCCCCCCCACCCCCGTGACCTGGCCTCTGCTCAGTACAGGCTCACAGGCGTGGGCAAGGTGGCCTCCCAGTCCCCCAGCTCCGGGTGAGGCCAGAGCCTGGCTGAAGAGGCTGCCACCTCAGGGGAAATTCCTGCTCCTGGCCAACCACAGGCAAGGGCACTCCGGGGTTCAAGCCCTCGCTCTCAACTGGGTCAAGAGGCTGGGTGGTGGCTTGGCCCTGGGGCTAGCCAGGGTGGCCGGCCAGGTCATGAGCACTGTCCCCAGCCAGCGCCCCGGGCTGAGCTGTGGGACCCGGCCAGCAAGTGGATACCTCCGTGCACAAGCATTTATGAAGTGCTCCTTCTGTGCCAGGCCTTTAAAGCACCCCCTTTCTGAAGAGGGCACCAGCCGCCAAATAGATAGTGGGTGCCGAGACCAAGGAACAGGGCCTAGGAGATCCCTGACCCCACTCAAGAAGGCTGCACACAGGCCGGGCCTGCCAGTGCCCCCCTTCAGCACAGACAGAGGGCACAGGGCGGGCAGTGCACAGGGCTCTAGAACAGCTGTCTGGGATGCCCACCTTGGCTCAGTCAAAGCCCCAGCAGGAAATGGTGTCACTCTCCCTTGACCTGGTTCTGACCCCGTGCCTGCCTAGAGGCCTTTCATTCCTTTCAGTCAGTGCCGGTCACACTACTAGGCAACGAGGCCACAGAAGTTTAAAGAAAAAATAGTCTCTGTCCTTTAGAAGTTTAAAAGTGAGGGAACTAAGCAAACTAAGAATGACCACAGGGCCGGGGCGCGGCGCCCGGAGGCCCAACCACGTGGGCAGCTGCAGCTGAAATGTGGGTGCGCGTGTGTTTGCGTGGATCCCGTGGCTGAGACCGTCTTTAGACTGTGATCCCCCAATGCGGACCCATTCAGTGAATCGGTCTGAAAGCGCGGGCCTGTGGGCTGTGGGCTCCTTAATGAACACCCTCACCAGCACCCCCATTCAGGATGCAGAAGGTTTTTCCCAGCAAGGAAAGCTTCCCTATAGGTGCCCTTGGGGATGGGCTGAGGGGTGGGGGAGGGCATCAGGGTGCCTGGCTGAGCCAAATGGCTAGGGGACACCCCGGTGGGTACACTGCTGCTGCCCCCTGTGGCATTCCCTGATGACAGAGCACTTCCTAGCTGCCAGCCTCACGCTCAGCACTTCACATGTGTGTCTTAAACCACTGAGATTTTTACCAGTGATTTGCTCAATGTTACAGGGCTGGTGGAGGATTTGAAGGCTGGTCTGACCTACTCCAAAGTCCGCACCCACAGTTCTACACGCCTTCCCCAGCCAAGGCTAGCACAGCACACGCCCCCTTGCACAGTGCAGCTTCCTGGCCAGGCTGTCTGGGGGCGGGGGGCGGGGAGGGGGAAGAAATCCCGCAGACAGAGCTCCGCTTCAGCCACGCTCCTGTCTTTCTCTCCTCCCCGGCCCCAGCTGATCCTTCCAGTTCAGCCAGTTTATCTGCAGCCAGGAAGCACCTTCTGCCCCCAAGGAGCCCCCAGAGCAGCTGAAGGGAACAGTCCCCAGCAAGCCTGTGGAAGGGATTGGGGCTGGGGCTGAGTCCTGGCCAGGAATGGGCCCCAGACAGGAGTTGAAATGACCCCCTCAAGCGATCAGATGCTCTAGGCCTGTCCCCACCCCACAGCTGTCATGGAGAACTTGGCAGCAAAAAGGGAAGGAGCGAGCTAGATCTTCCAGGTGTCTTGGCCGACCTGATACAACCCCAGAGTGCCCCTTGGGCAAGAAGACAGAGGGAAGGGGTGCGTGGGAAGGCAGTGATTGTCGCCTTCCATGTTGTGGCAGGGCGTGGGGGCCGCCTGCCCGAGGAGCACAGCCTCACTGAGACGCAGGGATGAGATGGGGTAGCCATGGGGAAATAGGCCAAGTGCGGTCCCCAGAGCCAGGACATGGCCACTGAGAGGCCCAGTAACCACAGCTCCATTTCCTGGCTGCTGGTTAAAGCACTTTAATTCATCCTGAAGCCAATCTTTACATCCGTTCTGGGAGGAGGAAGATGCATGGGGTCTCCATTATATATATAAGGAGACTGGCACTCAGAAATTTGAGAATGTATGGGCACCTGGGTGGCTCAGTTGGGTGAGCATCCAACTCTTGATTTCAGCTCAAGTCATGATTCCAGGGTCGTGGGATCGAGCCCCACCTCCGGCTCTGTGCTATGCACAGAGCCTCCTAAAGATTCTTTCTCTCTCTTTCTCTGTTTCTCTTTCCTTTTGCTCCTCTCCCCCACTCACACATGTGCTCTCTCTGTATATAAACTAAAAAAAAGAAGAATTTTGAGAACATAAAAAAAATTTTTTTTGAGAATGAACCCATAGTCATGTGTCCAGGAAACAATACAATCAGGTTTCACATCTGGTCCCTCTGACCCCAAAGGCTCTGCCCTTGACCACTTAGCGTTTCCTTGCTGGCTGTTCCCAGCCAGGCACTGGCCTGGCACCTGATGTATTCATTCCCCGGATGAGGGAGGGAGTGGATGAGCAAGTGGACAAGCGTGGGCATGATTAAGTGGAAAAGTGGGTCCACTTGTCCCACAGCCCCCAGTGGGTGAGCAAGCAGGCAGGGAAATGAATGGATGTGGGAAGAAGGGGATCAGTGCATCCTAAGTGGACGACTAAACTAGTAAACCAGCAGCTGGATGGTTAACGGCTCAGCTGGAGGGAAAAGCAGTTGCTGCTGTGTCACATGGCCTCTGGGAGAGAAGAAGGAATGTGGCCTCTGAGAAACTGGGTGGCCCAGTGGCTTGCCGGCTCACCATGAATACCCCCCAGGTCTCCCTCTCTAGACAGCAAGTCTCCAGAACAAGGGGCTCTGGAGGCCCCAGGGGCCCTGCCTGCCTGACACATGCACATTCGATGACCAGGTATCCGGCTGGCCTGGTCAATCATCAATGGGCCACTGGGAGCTCAATTGCTTAAGAGGATCCTGGGCCAGGTATCGACCTGCCCACCCCTTCTGGGAGGAAAAGAGGAGCAGGAGACTCATTGGCCCTGCCCGAGGTGTAGGTGGGGGTGGGTGGCCAAGGGGCCCTCACTGCTGCCCTGCACAGGCCGCTGGCCGCTGGGTCTGGGGTCAGTGCCCTGGGCTGTTTGCCTAAGGGGTTGGGTTCAAGCTGGCGTGGAAGTGGCTCACTGCCATGGCCAAGGAGAGCCGAGGGCCCCTCCTTCTGGGGTAAGGCCCCACTTGGGCTCTGGACTGGGGCCGGGGCAGGCTAGACGGAGCCAGGAGTGAAGATAATGTGTGAGAAAGGGGGTGACGATAAGGCTGTGGCTCTAACATGAGGCTGTGATCTTAGAGCTGGAGGGAGGGGTCCCTAGGGGCCGATGAGCCTACCTCCCAACACCTTTCATGAAACCCAAAGGGAAAGTCAAGGACAAGTCTGTACACTGAGGGGCACACAGAGGGACACCCCACCCCCAGTCAGCTCTCTGGGGGAGACTGAAGTAAGCAAGAGGCAGGTGGGAGCCCAAGAATCTCTGGAAAACAAGTGCCAGATACTCCTCAACCCGGAGTCATGTCTGGTCAGGCACAGCCCTGCCTCGCCATGAGTTGTATCCCTACCTCCAATGGGGTGCGTGTGGGGGGGTGTGACATGTGGTCCAAGGAGGTAACGTGGCATGAAGGGTGGGGGGATGGCACACAGAAAGCTGCTCCAACAGCCTGGCTCTTACTTTGTGCCCTCCATGAACCCCCTGGCCCGAGGAAACCTTTAAGGGGACAGAGACCAGTACTGCCCTCCTTGGCCTTCTGTGGCAGGGTCCCTTGGGCTAGTTAGCCCCATATCCTCCAATAGGGACCTTCTGGAGACTACACTCCATCCCAGAAAATGCCACAGAGATCAGACTGAACAGGGAGAAGGGCTGCAGTGAGGCTGGGGACCTCCCAGCACGGGCCCCGAGTGGCGACGCCGGCGCCCTCTGGTGGCTTGTTGCGGCACAGGCGCAGAGAGTCGCACGCCCCAGACGGACTCCTGGGAGCCCAGCTTCAAGGCAGCCTCCCACCAAGCGGCTCCAGGAGCATCTTTGAAGCAACCAGCAACTGCCTAAAACCAAAAAAGGAGATGATACAACCTACATCAAAGAGTCATTGTGAGGACTGCGCAACATCTGCAGCCCTCTTTGCATAACGTTCTGCAAATAATAATAACACCAAGAGTAAACGTTGTTTCAATCCTCACGATGGCGGGGCCGAGGTACCTGTTATTTCGTTTCCTGATGAAATGAGGGCATGCACAAGAGGGCACAGATAGTATCTGGCAGAACTTGGGTTTGAGCCTAGATGTGATACGGAACTTGTGCTGTGTTTTAGGCATCCACTCTAACCCAGTGGTTGGATCTTAACGATTGAGGCCATTTCCAGCCAAAGGGCGGCTTTTTCTCTCCTGTCTCCTGCTCTCAAGAGACATTGAGCTGTTGGGGGAAAGGCAGCAAAATGGTCCTTCCTTCTGTTGTGGTTATAAAGCGTCAGTGATAAGCTTCAGCCGTTGCTTATCTTGTTATACTTTACAAAGGACTTTTAACCTGTGCTGTCTCATTATCCCTTCACACTAGCCCTGTGAGGGAGGGGCCCACACAACGTGCACCCCCAAAGTCAGTGGTCACTCAAGTTCCAGCCGCATCCCCATACAGCCCGACCTGGGGCCAAACCCAGTACCTGAGATTCCTGTAAAAATCCACTCACAGGAAATATTTGCCAAACACATCTGACAAGGGACTTGTATCCAGGATACAGGAATAATAACTGAATAATAAAAAGACAACCTCATTTTCAAATGGGCAAAAGATTCAGACAAAAGATTTCAAAAGAAGATATGCCCACGGCCAATAAGCATATAAAAGGAGATATTCGACATCGTTAGTCATCATTATTAGTCATCATTAGGAAGTGCAAAATAAAACCACAGCGAGATACCCTTATACACTCGCCCCAGTGTTGAAAATCGAAAAGCCTGACAAAGCCAAACACTGATGAGAATGTTCACTGGAACATTCGTACATTGTTGGTAAAGGTATAAAGTGGTACAGCCACTCTGGAAAAGGTCTAGTGGTTTCTTTGAAAAACGAAACATATATCTCCTCTATCACCTAGCAAGTCCACTTCCTAGGTACGTAACCAAGAGAATCGAAGACATATGTTCACAAAAGACTTGTAAAGGAATGTTCCTAGCCGCTGTACTCTAATAACCCCAAATCAGACACACTCTAGTGGACAAACTGACCGTGGCTCCTCTGTCTAACAGCATATGATTTCACAACGAAAAGGGACATATCGCAGATACACGTGGTGTCATGTATGTATAAACAACATTATGCTGAGTGAAGGAACAGGTTGCCAAGGAGACCTATTGTGTGATTCTTCTTATATGCGGTTCTAAGGCCAGCAAAATAGGGGTGCCTTAGTGGTTCGGTCCGTTAAGCATGCGACTCTTGATTTCCGCTCAGGTCACCATCTCACAATTTGTGAGATCCAGCCCGGCATGGGGCTCCGTGCCGACAGTGTGAAGCCTGCTTGGGACCTTCCCTCTCCCTCTCCCTCTCCCTCTCTCTTTCTCTCTCTCTGCTCCTGCCCTGTTCTCTTTCACTCTCAAATAAACTAAAAAAAATATTTTAAAGCTGGCAAAATAATCTGTGGTGGGAAAGAAATCAGAAGGCAGTTGCATCTTGGGGGCTGGGGCAGGGCTGATTGGGAGGAGGTATGGGGGAGGTCACTGGTTGCTGGTAAAGTTTTATAGCTTGATTGGAGTCTGGTTTCATCAGTAGATGCATTTGTTAAAGCTCAAAGAGACAGTTAATGTGTACATTTCATGGTATGTAAGGTTTACCTCAAAGGGGAAAACCCTACAAATATTGAATCCTAATTAACAAGTGGCATGTGGAGGTATTCAGGGGGAAGTGTGCTGATTGGTCCCAACCCGTCCCTTCAGTCTTCTCCCAGCTTGCCACCACACCGAACTGGCTCCACCCACGAGTCGTGGCTGAAAGGGTGCCTCGCAGATGCCAGCCTGCAAACAAATCATCTGCATGGCTTGATAAGCAGAACGTTCGTTCGGAGTCAGAAGGCCTGGGCTGGGGCCCAAGAGAATGCATTTCTAACAAGCTCCAGGTGTTGCCGCTGCTGGTCCTCGGGCTACACTTTGAGTAGCGAAGACTTAGCATATTACCTTCTGATAAAGGCAAATCATATATCAGGACCCACCAAACAGAGGCCGCCCTAGTGGCCTGGCCCACATCACAGATCTCAACCTAAGTCCGGCTGCAATTAACAGGAAATGCGTCACTGTCAGGAAACCGAATATACGCCAATCATGATCCTCCAACTCAGCGCTGGCTCGGTGACTCGTTTACCTGACCCTAGGGAATAGGGCCCGCTAGCCTTTAAGGGAATCCTGGACCTTGTAGCCAATCAGGTCCTGTTTCCACGTAAAACCCTTGCCTCAAATCCCTCAGGAAGAACGCTCCACGATTATGAGGCACTCCGCTCCACCCACATCCATAGACTGTTTTTCCTCAAATGAAAGATACCAAACTCATCACTAAATTGTTCACGTTGGTCATTTGGCCTCCGTGCCGGCTGTTTCCTCCCTCTCCAGCTTGCTCTGCCCTCCTCACCCCATGACTTGTCCTCTCCATGACCGTGTACGTCCTACCTTTTCCCATCCTTCCTCTTCCAGCAGATGACAATTGATAATGATGATGCTGATACATGACAGCAACAGCAACCTTTTGAGACCTCATTAGGTGCCAGGGATTGTGCTACATGCTTTACCAGCATTATTTTCGGTTTCACCCTTTTAATAGCCCTATGGGGTTGGTATGAATCTTGTTCCCATTTTATGGATGAGGAAACAGGTATAGAGAGGCTAAGTATTCGCCCAGGGTCAGACAGTCTTGGCCATGCGGATGCTTCCTTTGGTTCTAATTACTGAACAGCCTTATGGTGACAAGTACCCACCCCCCCCCCACCAGCTCCAAGCCCCCCACTTTCCCCCACTGATCATTTGTAGCCAGCTCTCTGCCTGCTATGTGGGTCTTTCTAGGCCATCCCCTCCAGGTCAGATCACTCCCTGCAGTCTTCTCTCCAAACTCAGGGTGTCCAGAGTCTAAAGCAGCTGATCTGGGGTCCCCTGCTCTGTTCCCACCCCAAACTATAGGCTCTGTGAGGGTAGGACCAGACCCGCCTTGTATGGTTGCATCCCCAGTGGCATTTGCTCACTGTAGATCGATGGAGGTGGGGGGTGGGGTGGCGGTAAAGAGATCTCTTGAGCTGTCCTGGTACCCACAGGTCTGCTCTGGACTCAGATGAGAGGCACCTTCCTCACCCACCCCAGGTAATCCTGCCACTCCTCAGTGTCTCCATCACCCTCCCACCTAAACCCAGAGGCTGACAGGTTGGGGACTGATGTCCTCAGACCAGAGGCACTTCCCACCCTGAGCCCTAACCCCAGTCTGGCAGTTCCCAGCCCTCTCCAGCGCCCCCTCCCTCCCAAAGGCCTTTGGCGGTTTCTCTCCACCCTCCCCAAGACCGCTTAGGGAGGATATTTTACTTTCCCAGTCAAGCTCGGGGATGCAATTTCTCCGCCTAAGAGGTTAGGCTAATTGCTCTTCCCAGAAGAAAATCCTCCGAGGTTTTCCTTGTGGTGGGATAGGAGGTTTGAAAATTACATGTTCAGGGCAACATCTGGTTACTATATTAAAGTCCAGTTTCACAGCGGGGTGGCCACTGGGGAGCACAGGCGCCATCTGCTGGCCAAGAAAAGGATTGCGGCAAGGGCCTCCCAGCCCGACTTCATTTTTCTCCTTTTAAAAGCGCCCTGACAACATTGATGTCTAATACATCGGCCCCCACATACATTAATTGTGGGATTTCCAGGGACAGAGAGACCTAAAATGTACCAGACACAAGCACATCAATTTGTATTATGTATTAATGTTAAATATCCACAGCTTTCTGTTTCTCAATCAGACCTGAATAAAGTAGTTTTTTTAAGTACCAGACACACAATTTATAAACCTTAGGCAATTAAAAGATCGGGTATTTGTGTACACACACACACAAATACGCTGACATTTAATTGATGATAATCCCTACCACTTCTTATACCAAATTAGTTATGCAGCTTTTATCCTATTAGATTATCTAAAGCTCATCTTTAAACAAATGGGCTGTCTCACACACTGAGGTGGGAACACAAATGAGAGGTAATTTTCAGTCTATCAAATTATAAACACACATACTCATCAATGCAGCAATCCCATTACTGGTAATGAACCTTACAGACACACCCACATTCATGGGTACAAAGATAAGGTTCAGGGGCTTCTCTGTAGCCTCATTAATAACAGCAAAACACCAGGACGCATCCTTCTAATTCCAACACCTACACTCTTCAATTTAAAAAAAAAAAAAAAAAAGAGCTTGGAGCACCTGAGTGGCTCAGTTGGTTGAGCATATGACTTCAACTCAGGTCAAGTTCTCATGATCCATGAGTTGGAGCCCCACATGGGGCTTGTTGCTGTCCACAGACCCCTCTTCAAATCCTCAGAGCAGAGCCTGCTTTGGATCATCTGTCTCCCATCTCTCTGACCCTCCCATGCTCACACTCAGTCTCTCAAAAATAAATAAGCATTAAAAAAAAATGCTAATGTACGTTTTCCAAAGAAAACCGCTTTCCTAGGTGTCTGAGCGCCCAGGGCCACAGTTCAGGTTTCAGAGTAGGCTGAGGAGTTCTGTGAATTGGTCAGTAGGTGTTGAAATGCAGACATAGCTTTCATACAGGGTAAAAAAACAAAGAAAAAAACTACCAACCATTTAGCCAAGATATCTCAAAACAACAACAAAACATTTTTGGAAACAAAGTTTTGATTCATAGCCATCAGCCTAAACTTAAGCGTGTAGCAAAAGGGAAGTAAAGTCCCGAGTTGTGTATTAAAAGAAAACGTTAGGGGCGCCTGGGTGGCTCAGCTGGTTAAGCGGCCAACTTTGGCTCAGGTCATGATCTCACAGTTCATGAGTTCGAGCCCCATGTTGGGCTCTGTGCTGACAGCTCAGAGCCTGGAATCTGCTTCAGATTCTGTGTTTCGGTCTCTCTTTGCCCCTCACCTGCTCGCGCTCTGTCTCTTTCTCAAAAATAAATTTAAAAACATTTAAAATATTCAAAAAAGAAAGAAAACATCAGGACAGAACTGAAGGGAAAGCCAAATCAATCATGGCATATTTCTGGGTGGCGTCAGGCTCAGAGACCACCACGTATCATAATCAGTCCCGGGGCACAAATCATCAGGTCTGTGGCTCAAGGGAGCCTGTGTCCTAATTCAGTGTATCCTCAAATTCTGGTGCAGTAGCTGGGAGAAAACAGACAGGCCCGTCGGTCTCCCAAAAGATGGGAAACCCAGCCCCAGCCCCAGGAGGACAGAAAATCCTGGACAGTGTGAGCCACTGCAGAGCTTGACCTCCTGGGCCCCTTGAAACAGATGTCAAGACGGACATTCACAGCATCCAGAAACCACACACAGACCCCAGACCCCAAGCACAAGCCACAGGAGGGCAGCAGCACATGCAAATGGGAGAGACGGCAAAGGATGGGAAACTACTTCTTCAGCCCAGCTGGGGGCAGGTGGGAGGGGGATGTCAGGTGAGGGGTTACTGCACCCCACAATATTCCAGTGGCAAAAAGGTCCAGAAGCATAAAAACCACAACTGAGAAGAAAAAAGAACATTTCATCAGTGCTAAGATGTACATTTTCTTTGTGTTTTATTATCTTTGAAATCTGGGTTCATCCTACTTTGACAGCTTTGTTTTCTTTCTTAGAAGAGCATAAAATAAAAAATGACTTTAGAGGCCCCCGGGTTAAGCGTCTGACTCTTGATTTCGGCTTAAGTCATTGATCTCACAGTCCATGGGTTCAAGCCCCGCACTGGGCTCGGTGCTGATAGCTCGGAGCCTGCTTGGAATTCTCTCTCCCCCTCTCTCTGCCCTTCCTCCACTCTCAAAATAAATAAGCATTTGAGTAAAAAAAAGATGACTTTATTTTTTAATTGAAGCATAACTGACAAAGTTAAAAAGTGTACAAGATACACATACACATTGCAAAAGGATTCCCCCCCAAAAGATGCCTCTTAAAATTGGTGGCTTTCAATAATGTCTCAATAAAATTGAAAAAAATTGATGAATGTTAGAGTCAATGAAATCCAATATTATACACTAAGCCCTAATTGTATTGCTGGCACATATTGGTCAGTTAGCATACATTAGCACACAATCTCAGGAACCTTTCATCACAGAGGAGGAGTGAGACTCAGGTGAAATAACTTTCCCAAGGTCGAAAAGCCAGTAAGCAGCAGAGGCAGGATTCAAACCCAGGTTTGCTGGGCCCCAATGATTCCCATCATGCTGTCCGGGTCTCCCATCTTCTAGACAAAGTGAGAGGGGCAAAGCCAAAGCCAGTTTGTCATTTCTGTCCTCAGGCCCTGGCTAATTCTCCAGGTAGGTAAGTCATTGTCATCTGCTCTATTTCAATCCTTAGTAGTCAGCTCCAAGCTCAGAAGCTTCTGGTAGCCCTGGTTCATGGCTCCCAGCTCACCTGATTCTGCCACAGCTCAGGGAACTTGGCCTCCTCGACCTGTCTCCACCGCCCATCCGCCCAGGCTCTACTTATGGGTTTCCTGCTGCCTTCCCAGCCCACTGGGTCTTTACTGACCAAGCTTACTCCCTGCTTCCCTGCTCACCACAGGCCCTTGGGAAAGCAGCTTGGAGGGGATCCCAAAGGTGGCAGTTTGGCGAAAGACACTAATTGCAAGTTCTCTTTGTCCGACTGGAAGTGACTAGCAGGAGGGCCAGGTCAGGGCTCCCACGCTCAAAACGGCTGGTGACAGAAGGGGCCACTGGCAAGGCCTGTCTGAGTTCCAGCCCTGGGGGTTGGGAGGAGCCAGCAGGATCGCAGATCAAACCAGGGTGGCTGTGCCCCAGAGACCGAGGGACACCTCTCCTTTCTCCTCCTCTAGGCTGCAGCTACCTGCATCCCAGAGACCTGGCACTCCCCACACGTGCCCCTTACCCCCTCTCCCCCCAACTGGGCTTTATTTCTTGATGACCCTTGTGTGTTCAATTTCTCCCTGCCAGGACTGGTGGATTCAAAGCTTATGCTTGGAAACTCAAGTCTCAGCCAGAAGATCACCACCTCCAGGCAGCCTTCGGCTCTCCTAGGCTTACGGGTCCCCTTCCCGGACACACTCCCTGGCACCAGTTCTCATCTCTACTGCCATTATGGCTTTGCTACTCTCATTGGCACAACAAGCACTCGTACCCACGATGAGCAGACACTCTGCCAAGTGCTGAGGGGACAGGACACCACGGAGGGGACGAGGTGCAGGAGCTGACACAGCAGAGCGTGGGCAGGTGTTACAGGGCAGTGCTGTGCAGAGTCGGCTCGCCCCTCCCCCCCCGGAGCCAGCCGTGGGCACCTCCTCTCCACCTTGCGGTCAGGGCCATTAACTTTATAGACAGAAGTCAGCCATGGCGGACACAGAGAGCAGCGAACGCCACAAACCAGGACTCTTTTGGTTTGCCAGACAGCAAGAGGTTCAACGTGTAGAGCAGGGACCCTGCGCCCCGGGAGGGCCACTGGCTTGGCTGAAGTTCTCCCTCAAACAGAGCCCACGTCAAGGACTGAAGAACAAGGGCGGGGGCAAGGAGCAGCAGTGGTGGGGCCCCAACCATGAACAAGCTGGCCCCCCCTCCCCGCCTGCTGGGCGTTTTCCTGCCGCTTTGCTTGCTCAGCTTACCTCGCAGGACCTCTTCCTTGCAGGGGTGCATCCTGGTTTCAGAGCACTCCGCGGGCTCCCGTGAAAAGCAGCCCCCCAGGGACCAGGACTTGGGTCCCAAATGGACTGTTACAGTGCCTCATCTTCCCCCCACGGGGCCGGTCCCAGGGATTAGCTATTCCCGATGCGGGGACTGATGTTCCCCCCCACCCCTGCGACATCAGTCGCCCTACAGGCCTGGCAAACCCTCCTCAGGCCTGCTCACAGCCAATGGGGCATTTAGCACAACAGTACTACCTGCTCTTACTCTGGGCCCTTGCCAGGCAATGCAAAAGTCCCCAACAACATCAAGGTGCTTAATTTCCATGGGGGTGTAGGGGAGGGGAAAAAAACCCTTTTTTTCCTCTACCCATCTCAGGCTCATCGGCTGGGGCACTGCATATTTAGACTAACAAAAGACCGATTTCACAAGTATTTTCCACTTTATCTAGAACTACTCCTATAATAGCAAATGTAATATTAGAATAAAAATTTTCTTCTGCGTTTTGTTTCCACGGGTATTTGGACTCAGATTCTCAAAAAAAAAAAAAAATTAACATCTACTTCACAAAGTCGGAAAAAAAGTTAACAAATGATAGATCTTCTGGAAGGATTTAGGTGTTGGTCTATTTTATTTTTTTAATTTTTTAAATGTTTATTTGCTTTTGAGAGACAGAGAGAGACAAAGCACGAGCAGGGGAGGGGCAGAGAGAGAGGGAGACACAGAATCCGAAGCAGGCTCCAGGCTCTGAGCTGTCAGCACAGAGCCCGATATGGGGCTCGAACCCACAAAGCGTGGGATCATGATGTGAGCTGAAAGTCGGACACTGAACCAACTGAGCCATGCAGGTGTCCCCGATGTTTGTCTATTTTAAATGGTAGATCTTCCTTAAATCAGATGGATGATTAATAATTCAAGTCATATTTCTCTGTAAAAATCACAAATCTGAAATAACGATCGTTGTACTTCAGAGGAAAAGCCTCAAAACAGAAGAAATTCACTTAACGCTTTAAAAAGTAGAAAAAGAAACTTGAGATAATATTTAACTTTTATTAACTTTTTAATATACCAAGTTATGCTTTTGCTTTGAAGTACCAAATGAAGTAAATGGAAGTTAATGACAAAGGGTAGAGTTTTGATGATAAAAGATCAACAAGAGAAAAACAAGCAGAAGTTTATTAACAGAGTCCTCCCACATACACATGGGAGCACTCAGAGTTGAGTAACTCAGAAGGATGGAGGGCCTGGATGACTCAGTCATTTGAGGGTCCAACTCTTGGTTTCAGCTCAGGTCATGATCTCAAGGTTCGTGGGATCGAGCCCAAATGGGTCTGTGATGACAGCACAGAGCTGCTTGGGATTCTCTCTCCTTCTCTCTACCCCTTCCCCACTAGTTTTCTCTCTCTCTCTTTCAGTAAATAACTAAATAAACATTAAAAAAAAAAAAGAAGGTGGTTAGAACTTGGTCTTATACAGCATCTTGACTGAAGAACAATACATTTTTAGAGAAGCGACGAAACACAGAAAAAGGGCTTTCAGTTTCTAGGGCAGCAAATTGTGGGAAGGCAAATGAGGAGAGGTATGTTAAACACGGGCTAGTTTTAGCCAGGTTTGTTACATAGGTTTCTTTGGTGTCGTGTGTGGGAAGATAAGGGCACACAGAGTTCTCACTGGTGACTAACTTCTGTCTTTCCTAATAGAAGAGAGGAGGAGACACAATCAGACTGATAAGACAGGGAGCCTTTCTTGTATCTGCTTCTGGTTCTCAAGCACCTTCAGTTCAGAATAATCCCTATGCAGAAATGGCCTATTCTGGAGCAGCATCCTGGAGATGCCCTTGAACCTGTAGCGGAATGCCGGTGAATGGATTCCCCACGTAGAAGAGAGCAGGGAGAGGAGGGCTTGTTCTCTCGTGGAGGAGTCCTCATCTGCGCATGGGGGACATTGACCTCAAAGAGTTACCAAGGAGGGGAACCGAGGCTGTGTATCTAAGAGCACCTGTCACAATAGTTGGCATGTGACGTTAATCGACTCCACGTATATAACTAGTAGGGTTTGTTTTTTTGTTTTTTGTTTTGTATCCAGACAAAACCTCCCTCCAGACAATGATGAGATTTTACGTTGGTGCTTCCCAAAGTGGCCTGTGAACCTGCTTGGATTGCTTACGGGATTCTACTCAGAACATCCTAGGGACAGATTCCCAGTTCTCTTTGCTCTTCTTAGACCTACTCCATCATGTTCTCAGGGGACAGAGCCCTGGACTCTTTGACGAACTTCCTAAACGGTTCCCAAGCACAGCGGAGTTTGAGAACCACTGGTAAGGAGAATGAAACATTGCTTCTGGGGATTAGAGAGACCTGGGTTCAAATCCCAGTTCTGTCACTAACTTAGAATGTCTACGCCTTGATTTCCTGGTTTTTAAAGGGACAAGAGTAGTATGTGTGGAGTTTAAATGCATGTAACTTGCTTAAGACTTGGGCCCGTGCAGCGTAAGTGCTCAACAAGTGTTAGCCATTGTTTGTTCCTGCTAAGTGTGCCTGGTTGCATCTGCTGTCCCTCTGTGGCACAGGTCAAGGCCCCTCACCATCCCAGAAATTACTCACTCAACGACACACGTTGAGAGCAGGGCGAAGGGAAGCAGGGGAGGCTGTCAGGGTGAGAGCTTTGGTATTATACTACCCTCAGCCGCTCTCAGCTGTGAAACGCTGTAAAGACACACTTGGCCACTAGAGGGCAACATCCACCTAGCTCATGTTAAGACCTGCTTTCTCGAAGAGCATCTTCAGGTAGTGTGGGGAGGGTGGGAGGCTTCGTGGGGGCTTACAGGATTCGGGGTTCGTTGCTTTACCTAACATCCACTGTACTCCAGACAGCACTTAGTGCATGGGTGTGTCTGAAAATATATCCTTTAGAGACAACTTTTGCATAAAGAACTGCTTTCCCAATGCCTTTAATTATAAAATGAGAATTTCGCTCCTAAACCTGGGGTCTCCCATGGGTGCCCAGTGACAGTTTTCTCCGTGTCCGCATGCCTGGCCACCAGGATCCCCCAGTCCTCTGCAGGCACACGGAAAGCTCTTTATTTTCCCACCCTGCCAGCTGCTGGCTGCACATGAAGAAAGACTCAGGCAGCCCTGAGGCGGGCAGCCGCCCCTCCTTGCATGCTCAGCGTCCCTTCTCTCTCTTTTTTTATTTTTTTAATTTTTTTTATTTATTTTTGAGGAGAGAGAGAGAGAGGCAACGTGAGCAGGAGAGGGTCAGAGAGAGAGTTACAGAATCCAAAGCAGGCTCCAGGCTCTGAGCTGGCTGTCAGCACAGAGCCTGATGCGGGGCCTGAACCCACGAACCGTGAGATCATGACCTGAGCCGAAGCTGGATGCTTAACCAACTGAGCCACCCAAGCACCCCTCAGTGTCCCCTTCTCGACATGGCAGCAGCAGGAAAGGATTTTCCATTGCAGGTCCAAGCCTTCTAGGGCTGTGTTTGGACTGGGCATGGGATCCCCTTGGAGCTCATCTCAAGGGTCTAGACAGGGGCTCCCAGGTGAAGTCACAAGCCTGGCACGTCCCTGAGAATGGGCTGCGTGTTTATTTGGGTTATTCCCCAAACAGCCTCTAGATGGCTGGCTGCGCTGTGAGCTCCGTGGGCAGCGGGACTGAGTGAAGAAATGCTGTGAAGTAGCGCAAAACCCGTGTCTCACAATCATCCCATCCGAGGGGTGAGCAGGCTGGTACTCCCTCTCCTTGGGTGTTACTTCCTGGTAGCCTGCCTCGTCGTCCGGAACAGTGGCCTTCTGTGGTTCTGGGGGGCAGTGCCCATGCACAGAGATGCAAGAAGTGTATGGGTTCTTGCTGGGTATGGGTGGGGCAGTGGCAGCGGCTGAGGGAGGCTGCCTGGACCTCGGCCTTTGGCCATCGTGCTGACTCGTGCCCCCTGCCTCCAGCCACAGCCCCTGATCTGGGGTGGGAACCCGTTCCTTCCCACTTCCGTGGGTGACGTCATGCTCACTGGCTGGCCAGCGTCAGCATCCAGAGAACCCACTCCTTATGTGAGTTCTGCAGGGAGGCCGAATCTTTTCTGTTGCTTGCAATGGATCCTGACCCTCCTGCTCCGAGTCCAGGTGGCCCAAGTGGGGCTGCGCCCTCCAATCTGGGGTGAGCACACAGGCCAGGCAGAAGCCAGTGAGCGATCTCATTGCCCTGGCTGAGGCCACCAGAAGACATACCTCCGGGGAATGTCAGTCTCTTCTCAAGAGCGACTCTTGGCTAGACTTGAAGTTGCAAGATGGTGAGGCTGAAGCCCCTGGCCGTTTTTGCCACCTCAGAAGGAGAGCCTGTTTGAGAATGGAGTCCACCCAGGGGAAGCATGTCCTGCTGGCCGTTGTGAGCCCGTGCCTTAGGCAGCCGGGATGCCAGCATTTCCACGGGACACTCCAGTTACCCATGCCAGTGACACGACCCTTCTGGCTTTACCAGCTTAGACTGGTTTCATGACTCTTGCAACCAGAAGTGTCCTCATCAATACATAACCTAGTAGCTCCTGATTATCATCCACAGATGATACGAGGTTGGGTAATGAGTTATTACATCTAATTATCTCATGAGGATTGTGTATGAAAACAAAATAGCCCTCTCTCTCTTCTTCCTGCCTCTCTTCTCCCACTCACCTTGGCCCCACACTTGGCTATTCACCCTAGCCCTGCCTCAACCTACCCCCCGTGCCCTCGAGCAAGGCTTGGCTCTGGGGCTGTAATCTTCTCCTTTGTCAAATGGACAGGTTGGACTTTGTGACCTCATCGGTTCTCTAACACTAACATTCCACAGACATTCTTGTCCTTCATCGCACAACTGGCTCGTCACCGAGGCCGCATTTAACCTTCCTTGGACATCTCTGAGCCACCCGTCCTGCTTTTACCTTGTAAGGAGAATGGCACCTCCCTCTCTTCCTGAAATGCTTTCAACACTGGCTCTAAATTTAGAACTAAAAAGAAGTGTGCAGTGAGTAGAGCCTGGGGGGCTCCCCAGAAAATTCTGGATGGACAATGGGACGTTTTCATTAATTGTGATCCTCAGAGAATGAAAATGAAATGAAACTTCAGCTCCTAATTTTCTCACATGAGTCAATGTCTTATACTGTGTCTTGCTGGCAGCCCTCAGTCCCTGAGCCCCGGGTGCCAACCAGCCCACCCGCTTCCTGTAGGCCCTGCCATTCTGGCCCTTTTAGACTTTCAGGGTTTTGTAGCTTCTACCTCCCTCCTCTGTGGACATAGCGAGGGGCTGCGATCCAACAGCCTCCCCAGGGCCAACATCACAACCTCAAGCCTTTGAAGCAGGAGTAGTTTCTCGAGAGCCTCAAGGCTGTAACATGGGCCACGGATGTCAGGGAGGCACATAGGCTTCCACAAGGCGTGGACGATGAGCATGGATTAGTCTCTTACTGCTGCTGTAACAAACTACCACAACCAGAGTGCTTCGAACAACATGAATTTATTATCTTATACAGGTATCCAACCTATACTGCAGGTTTGGTTCTAGACCAATGCTTCATTAGGCAAATATCACAATCAAGCTAACCAAATGCATTTTTTGGTTCTCCACTGCATATAAAGGTCATGTTTACACCACACTGCAGCCTATCACGTGTGCAATAGCATTATGTCTTAAAAAAATGACGCGCGTGCCTTAATTTTAAAATACCTGGGGCGCCTGGGTGGCTCAGTGGGTTAAGCGTCTGACTTAGGCTCAGGTCATGATCTCACGGTTTGTGGGTTCGAGCTCTGCGTCGGGCTCTGTGCTGACAGCTCAGAGCCTGGAGCCTGTTTCAGATTCTTTGTCTCCCTCCCACTCTGACCCTTCCCTGCTCACACTGTCTTTCTCTCTCAGAAATAAATTTAAAAATATTTTAAAAAATTAAAATACTTTATTGACACACAGACACAAAGTTAGCAAATGCTGTTGGAAAAATGGCGCCGATGGGCTTGCTCGACTCCGGGCTGCCAAAAAATTTCAACCTGTGCCAAACACAGTATCTGTGAGGTGCCACGAATCAAGGTACGCCCATAGTTCTGGAGATCAGAAACACAAAGGCAGTCAGTAAGGCCGCATTTCTTCTGGAGGCTCTAGGGGAGCCATTTCCTTGCCTGTTCCAGCTTCTACTACTGTTCACATTCCTCAGCTTATGACTCCACAGCACTCCAACCTTTACCTCCACCATCCCTACCTCTTGATGAAGGACCACTCAGATAATCCAGAACATTCTCCCCAAGATCCTTAATTACATCTGCAACATCCCATCTGCCACATAAAGTAACATAATCATAGATTCCAGGGATTAGGATGGGAACGTCTCGTAGGGACTATTATTGAGCCTGCTACAGAGCTCAAAGACCAGAAGAGGACTCCCCTTAATGGTATTTTTCTAGAATCAGACCTCTTGCCCCAAGAATATTTAAAATATTGTAAAAAAGCACAGCTCATTAAAAAAAAACTATATTAATATTTACTGTCACCTGTTAAATGCCTACTGTGTGCCAGGCACAAAAGGAAAGTGGCATCATTGACGCCATTTGGCGAGGTTATTTACCTGGCTGGGGAGCAGCAGGGTACACCTGAGCCCACACGTCTCTCTTGAAAGGCACGGATGTCAAAAGTGGTTGTATTTCTTTCCTCGGTGACAAGAAGGCAGACCCTAGTCTTGGGCTGGGTTTAAGTGGGATGGATCAGAGCCCTCCCCAACCCCACCACACACGCCACCCTTGGACATCCTCCATACTCAGCAGCCCTACCTGGTACAGGCCAAGGAACTGCCGAAGTCTCTGATCCCCTTACAACCCAAGGAAATCCGAACTGTTCTCAGTTCTGGTAACTCACTCACCGTACTGACTGTACCCTTTGGGCATTGGTCTTGTGTCCAGGGGACAGTTTTGAGTTGGTCCAGTGATGGAGGACACGACAGATTCCTGAGACAGGTCTGGGACTTGGAATGGTCATAGGATCTTAACCAAATGCTTGACAGACCAGAGAGAGGGGAGCTATTTTTGGAGACTGGCTTTCATCAGGCTGTCAACAAAGTCCCTCCAAATGTATGGACAGAGGCAGACAAAAATACAAGAGAAATGCATGCTGTATGTAGGCAAGAAAGAGATTCAAGGAGTTCATCCCAATGATGTGGGAACAATCAATTACCACCTGCATCAGGGTAGAAAATTCCACCTACCCAAATATTTAAAGTAAGCTGGAATCGTTGACAATGAGAATTGGCAAAGAGTGAAATATAAGCGATGACCAGTAGGTGAGGCAATGGGTTGCAAAAGATGCACCAGGTGAGAGGCATGGGCTCGGGGATCCTGGTGACACAGCAAACAACGCTCGACTATTACAGTTAAGGACATGAGTTCACCAGCGCTTTGGATGAAATCTAGAAGTGGGTGATCGCTTCATCTTGTGTCCTGGTTTGGAATCTCCATGTGATATATGTCACAATTCTGAACCTGTGACCCAAAAACTCAGCAATGAGCAATAGAGGGACTTGAAATCACCTATGTAGAAATAAGTAAATGGATGAAGTAAGTCAGACTCTCAGTATTAAGATTCCGGGCGGGGCGGTGGGCGAGGGGGGTGGGGTGGGGGTGGGGGAAAGTTCAGCAGTTTTATACCCATGACAACATAAGGATTAATTTAAGGAGTTTGAACACATAAGAGAACCCAGCATATATCTGCTTTGGGCTTTTCATCTGGTATGTGTAATTGAAATTAGATGCATGATTTTAATTTTGGAGGTGTAAGAGAAGTGTTAGCAAATGGTTTTGCACTGCTCCAGAGAACTTGATTTACATTTATAATATTTCAACTGCTTTGCTGCTTCGACTTGAACTTGCCTTGGTTGGGCATTCTGATGTCTTGGAAAGAATTATTAAAATTTGTAACCGTGTTTAAAATATGTAAAGGAGCTTCATTATTTGGGGAGATTTAAATGGGGTTGTTTGAGGGTGGTTAACTTAAAAGGGATGAATGATTAGGACAAGCAAGTGTTTTTATTTTTACAGAAAACATTATGTTGTCAATACAGTAAGACCTAAAAAGCTTAAGAAAGTGCGGTGACCTAAAAAGCTTAAGAAATAGGTTTTTAAATTTTTACCTCTTGAACAGATAGAACATTTAAAGTAACTATAGTTACTTGCATACACCCAAGCACGCTTGAACATTGAAAAAAATCAAATAAGGGCATTTCTCTAAAGGATGTGGAATGACTCAGTAAGCATACTTTTGTTGAAATGACTCTTACACAAATTCTTTTTTAAAGTGAGCAGTGAAGGGGCGCCTGGGTGGCTTAGTCGGTTAAGCGTCCGACTTTCGCTTGGGTCATGATCTCGCGGTTCGTGGGTTTGAGCCCCGCGTCGGGCTCTGTGCTGACTGCCAGTTCAGAGTCTGGAGCCTGTTTCAGTCTGTGACTCCCTCTCTCTCTGACCCTCCCCTGTTCATGCTGTCTCTATCTCTCTCCTAGAAATAAATAAAACATTAAAAAAAAAAAATTTAAAGTGAGCAGTGAAAAGGCTGATTGATCGTACCTCTGGAAATTGAGGCACGGTAAAGTGCTTGCCCCCCCGGGTATAGGAAACTTTCTGGTTTGAACAATTTCCCCTTCTCCTCAACTCCTATCCTACTGTGACCTTGATTAGACTTGTGTATAAAAAGCTAAAAGAAGGCACCTTGTGAATTGCATCTCTCAAAGGACTGCAACCCTCCGAGACCAGGCTCTGGCTGTGTACCAGCTCTCCTCATGCAGCTACACCCAAAGACTGACACCTAGCATTTACCAGACTTTTTACCAGCCCGTGGTAAAACCTACAGGAACGTTTCCCAAAGCAAATGCCAACATCTACCCCACATCCTTCCTTCTGTACAGCCTTCTTGCCTCGTTCCCTGGGCAGTATTCCAGAATGTTCTAACATTCTTGGAGCTCTATGTGTTACCGTGTTGGCTTCCCAATAGCACTATTATTCCCACCTAATAGATCAGGGAACTGTGGTGCAGTTTGCCCGTTTGGGAGACGGCAGTCTACTGCACCGCTACTACCAGTACGATCATTGATCATGTTTCACTCCCTGAACTTGAAAAGACAGCCTCAGGGAGGAGAGACAGACAAGGAGAAAAAACAAAAGCTAGAGCAGTGCACACAGATCCCCTAGGGATCTTGTTAAAATTCAGATTCAGCGGGTGCATGGGTGGCTCAGTCGGTTAAGCGGCTAACTTTGGCTCAGGTCATGATCTCACGGTTCATGGGTTCGAGCCTCACATCAGCATCTGTGCTGACAGCTCAGAGCCTGGAGCCTGCTTCAGATTCTGTGTCTCCCTCTCCCTCTGCCCCTTCCCTCGCTTGTGTTCTGTTTCTCTTTCAAAAAAAAATTAAAAAAAAATACAGATTCTGATTCTGAAATTCGAGGTGGGGCCTGAGCTCCCAGGTGACACTGGACAGCTGTTGTCTGCAGGACGTTTTGAATAGCAAGGGGTGGGAGGGCTCCTACCAAGAGAGTTCAGAGTGTTCCCTCGTAGCAAAAATACGAGGACAGGGGGCACACAGATGTCACAGAGCTGTTTGATGCTGTAGAAAACAAAGGTAAGACTTATCATTAAAGAGTCCCTTCCTTACACATCCGTGACCTTATTCTCAATTCATAGGAGCCTTCTGAGGAAACTACCTTTTTCTTTTTAAGATAAAGAGGGGCACCCTGGGTGGCTCAGTCGGGAAAGTGTCCAACTCTTGGATTGACTGTGCCAAGGTCACAAACATATTAAAGTTGGGTACAGGTGCCCCACATCATCCTTGACCCCCTCCCCCCACTTCTGATAAGCAGTAAGCAAGGGGCAAGCAAAAAGCTGCCATGGAACGCTGTCGCTTTAATATGGTGTGTGACAAACAACATCAAAGTTGTCCGTACTCTTCAATCTCGTTCTATTTCCAATTGGCAATATTAAATTTAAAGGAAAAAAAGTGTGTGCTGATAAAGAGGCTAACCACACCTCTGGACTTAAAAATGAGAAGACAAGCCACAGAAATTCTCTTCCTTAAAAAACAGCCATTTCAAAAGATTTTCTTTAATATCATAAAATATTTTCATGGACAAGTGAGCTAGCAAACACACATGCACCAATGTGCCTTCTGACGAGATCCCCTACCCCCACCCCCCCACTCCCACATCAAGGTGGACATGAGATTGGAGAAATGAATACAGCAGATGATACACAGAGAAAAAAAATCGATAAAAAGTATGGAATATAACATTGTGCTTGGTTATTTTCCTATGTCACAACAAAACAAAACATTTCGGTGCAAACAGTTAATTTTTCCTCTTTTCCATTGAAGTCTGGTGGAGAAAAAAATACTTTTTCTATAATAAAATATGTGGTTTTTGGTTTTTTTTTTTAATACTTTTTTTTAACGTAACTCTTTTTTTCTTTTTTGCAGAAAATAATTTTGTAAACTGTCACTTTGCGGGCGGGGGAGCCTCGATGCCACGTGGGTCCCGGCTCGCCCGGTTCGAGGCTGAGCGAGGAGACCAAACCCGGGCGGGAGGGGGCAGGGGGGGCGGGGCGGCGCACAGCGGGCAGGGCGAGGGCGCTGGCCGCGGCGGGCGGGTTAGAGGTCGCTCTCGCCGTACAGCGCCGTGGAGAAGGACATGTAGTCCAGAGCACCGGGCACGGCGTCGGGGCCGGTGTAGGGGGCCATCCGGGCGATGCAGTACTCCGCCTGATCCGGCGGCAGCTCTCGGCGCAGCTCGTCCACCGTGATGTAGTTCTGCAGAGAGAGCAGGCGGGGCGGCCGGGACCCTCATTCAGGGCGGCAGGTAGTGCCATGCTCCCCGCCCCCGCCCCCTGCCTCTGACTACGCAGACGTGCGCCTGCGCACACATCCATATGTATACCATGCATACACACACAGGTTGCTTATGCATACACAAAACACACAGGCATTTAACATCTCCTGTTTGCCATTTCAATACCTACTTTGGCCTGCTTCCAAGCTAAATCAAAGTGGCATCTGCACCTATAATTTCATGCACCCTCTATAGTCTGCAGGAACCATGGGCGGGGGGCGCCTGGGTGGCTTAGTCGGTTAAGCGGCCGACTTTCGCTTAGGTCATGATCTCGCGGTTTGTGGGTTCGAGCCCCGCGTCGGGCTCTGTGCTGACTGCCAGCTCAGAGCCTGGAGCCTGTTTCTGAGTCTGTGACTCCCTCTCTCTGTGACCCTCCCCTGCTCATGCTGTCTCTCTCTCTATCTCTCTCTCTTTCTCTCCCCTATAAATAAATAAAACATTAAAAAAAATTTAAAAAGAAAAAAAGGAACCATGGGCGGGATCAACACCAGCACGGACTCTGGTGGAACACTGGGGACCCCACACCCACTCGAGCTGGGCTCTGTGGAGGTCATGTCATTTCAGCAAATACAGCGAGCATCAAGTTTGACATCTGGCTGCAGACAGCTATCTGTTTGCAGGGTGTGGGCCTGCCCGCCTCGCTAGGCTCCGGGTCTAGGTGTCTGCTTGACAGGCCTCCTTAGAAGCTTTAGGTTCCAAAGCAGCTCACTCCTGGATCTGACCCACAAGGCGGGCCCCTCGCCCCATGCCTTACTTCTTGCGAGTCCCCTAAGAACCAAGTTTTAAGGAGTGTAGGGTTGACCTCAGGTCACTCCAGAAGTCAGGAGACCAGGCCCTGACTGGGCCTAAAGACCCAGAGTCACTTCAACAAGGTGGCTTCTCAGGGTCATTCCAGCTCTAGGTGTGACTCTGACAGGGTATCCTTAAACTTAAACCAGACCTTTAGGAATCTCTATAGTTTCAATCTTTTTTCCCTTATAGATTGAGGCATTTCTGAAACTATAGTCCCTATTGGCTTTCATTTTTTATAATGAATCTTTTTGGTCTGGAAAAAAAAAAAAAGGATGGCATTAAGGGTTATCCTGTGAATTTTACGGAATGAAAATCTGGTCTCTAGACCTCCCCCCTCTTTGCTAGTTTCCCCTGGTGCTCCCACTTTTCCATCGCCAGGCAGGGCATTACATGGAACTTGGGAAATTTGCAAACCAAAACTGATTGAGGCTCAAGGTAGAAGAATGAGGGGCATGCTTCTCTCCTGCTCCCCGGCAACCTCCCACGCCCGTGCTCAGAATGACGTAAGGGTGACACTACATCACTATCACATACCCCACTCTACCCACCTCCACCACTCATCCATCACTCCACCCCAAGTGTGAAGGAGTCCCACGCCCTGGCAGGAGACCCCTTTAAACTAATACTGTGTCCTAACACTTCAGCGGACACCTGGGCATTACAGAAACGGGGAGAGGTAGACAGCAGTGTGAGGCCCAGCTAGAGGAAGGGGCCACGGGGCGCAAGCAGCCTCCCCTCCACATCATACGGCACCCTGCACGGGGCCCACGCCATAGCAGACCCACCTTGTCGCCAGCCAGGATCTTGAAGGAGGCCATGACTTGGTCTGCCGTGTCTGTGTCGGCCGTCTCCCGAGACATAAAGTCGATGAAGGCCTGGAACGTCACTACCCCCAGGCGGTTGGGGTCCACAATGCTCATGATGCGGGCAAATTCTGCCTCTCCCTGG
Organism: Proteles cristata cristata; assembly: GCA_017311185.1. Taxonomy (NCBI): domain Eukaryota; kingdom Metazoa; phylum Chordata; class Mammalia; order Carnivora; family Hyaenidae; genus Proteles; species Proteles cristata. The sequence continues at coordinate 49,543 of JAESUZ010005085.1, forward strand.
AGAGAAGAGCCAACCCCAGGCCTGTCAGCCTCTTTGCCACAGCCTGTTGGAAACCTTTCATTTGGTCCGGAAGCCCTGGGGGGCTCAGCCTGAAGCTGTCAGAGGGGGGCACTGCGGCCCTCTGGCCTACCCTGGGCGGTCCCGAGGGCATGACAGGGATACAACATCCGGGAGACCCAGTTCAGGCTTCCTCCCCTCTACAGTCTCCCGGTGTTACAAACGCTGATAACGCTGGTAACAGCCGCAGTGGCGAACGCCACAGAGCATACTCTGTGCCAGGAGCTATTCTAGCCACCATACCGATTTCATCTCACTTAACGCCCACTGCAACCAGAGGACGCAGGTATTCATAATTTCCATCAGGTTTCCACAGAAGAAGTCTGAGGCCCACACAGGCTTGGTGATTTGCTCAAGGTCACACAGCCAGCAAGTAGTAGAGTTAGGATTTGAACTTGGATGGTTCACACCATCCAAGAGCACACTTGGATGTGCTCTCCCCACCACACCGTACTTTCTGTGCGTAAGAACGCAGAGCCCGGCATTCATGGAAGTTCCTTCATTTAGCCCCGACGACAGTCCTCAGGGTTCCCCTCACCTTAGCCCGGTCCCCAAGCAGATGATGGCAGAGCTGGGATTTACTCCCGGGCTCACTGCACAGACAGCCTGCGCCCTTGCTTTGCCCTGGGCAGCCCACACGCTGAGCCCTGCATCATGGCCCAGGAGCTGCCTGGCTGCCCAGCTAAGGCCCCCACTCTGCTCAGAAGGCCTGCACGAGGGCAGACAACTGAGAAGGTTGTGAAGGCCAAGGGCAGCGGGTGGGGGAGGGGGGGGCCGGTGTGGCTAGAGCTGCCCCCAGGGCAGAGGCAGGAATCTCTGTGTTCTACGAAAAGACCAAGTGGAGCCAACCACGCCCTAGAAAGGTCAAACTACCAGTCCTTACTACGAGCCTTGGGGTCAACCCTGCCATCCACCATGGGAGTGAAAAAGCCCATCTCCACAGTAAGTATCAAAAGATTCGCCAGCGTGGAGACAGAGGCAAGAAGGCCAGGCCTCTGGGACACGCACAGGCCACGAGGCCGGGCCCAGACTTCAGGGCGCCATCTTCCCCACAGACCAGAATCGTGAGGCGCCCTCTGGGGAGAGCAGCCCCTAGCCTGGGGCCTCCAGCCTGCCCTGGCCAGGACTCGGCCTCTCTGGCCAGCTGGCTGGCCCTCGTCAGAACAGAGGATGGGGTTTACATTACCATGTTGTAACCCATGGAGATAAGGCAGGCGCGGAAATCATCCGTGTCCATCATGCCTGTCTTCTTCTGTGGGCCAGTGGCGCCAAGACACAGGAGGGTCAGAGGCAGGAGGAGGAAGGGCCGGCCCGGGGCCAGGAAGACAGGGCAGGTGGCCAGAGAGGAGGTCGAGGTGTACGGTTGGGAGGTTAGGAGGGGAAAAGGAACACAGGAAGAGACACGTCCACGGGGAGGAGAAAGAATACGGAGATGCAAAAGTCCGTCCACAGGATGGAGAGCGACGAGGAGAGAGGAGGGTGGGCCCCGAGGAGGTTCCCACGAAAGACAACCAAGGGCAGAGGTCAGAGGTCGGAGCAGTAGGAAAAGGAGCCCGACGTGGGCCAGGCAGGGACAGCAGCAGAGGACGAGCCCCGAGGCCCACAGGGAAGGGAGGACAGGGAGATCCAGACAGAGAGAGAAAAGAAAAAGGAGAGACGCGTTATTTCTCGCCCCGGATGCCACCCCTGAGCGTGCTCCATGCAGAGGCAAGTACCTGGGGGTCGTTGCCAATATCATAACCCAAGCTGATGAGGCAGGCTTTGAACTCCTCGGGACCCAGCGTGCCGGAGTGATCCTGGGGCCGCCGTGTGCCAGGCAGCGAGCCATGCGGTGCCAGGGAGGTGGAGGCCGTGAGGGGAGGGGGGGTGGGCCATGCCCCGGGTGGAGGGTGGTGTGTGTGGGGAGACACAGGGACAGAGGCATGCGGATGGGGAGGGTGGAGGGCGGAAGGGGCAGGGGAGGAGGGGAAATAAAAGTGCACACGGTTAGACACCCGGACGAGGTCCAGAGGGTGCCCTCTCCCTGGAGCACACAGCCCTGCTCCAGGAAGCAGGCCAGAGGGGAGCACGGTGAGCCACAGGGGTGCCCAGCCCACCCCAGCCCCAATGCCCAGCCCCGGCTTTCCAAGAGGGCCTCCCCCACCCCACCCATGAGGCTGGAGGACAGTGAGGCAGGCAGGGGTGGTGGGCAGCACCTGGCCCCATGCTTCCACCCCTCTGGCTGCCCCAGAGCCCCAGGGCACTGGGAGGGGCAGCCCCCATAGAACCTGTCCCAGAGCTGGGATGAGAACCCAAGACTAACATCACTGACTCCCCCACAGCATCTCCCAAAGGCTGCGGGGGGTGGCGGTGCAGTGGGGAGGAAGTCTCTGCTCCTCTGTCCGGACGCAGATGCGAGCGATAGTCCCCACAGCCAGGGGACTGTGGGCTTTGCTCCCAAGGGCTGACCCCTCGTGGCAGAAAAGCAAGCGTCATGGGCCAAAGATCTGCTCTCCGCCCACTCCATGAGCTCTTGCTCCAGAAAGGCAGGGAAATTCACAGGACACCGGGACAGGCCGACAGCACTTCCTGCCCAGAAACTCAGAAACTGGCCCAGCATGGCCGCCCACCCCCTGGGCAGTGCCCTCCAGGGCCCTGGGGCAGGGGCTGGGGGCTGCTCTAAGTGCGGGGGCTCTCACCCGGTCAAAGTGGTTGAAGGAGGCTCGGAACTCGTTCATCTGCTCCTGGCTGATACCCTTGGCATCGCGGGTCAGGATCTGGTTCTCCACCTCATTGATGGTCCTGGCGATGGTGGTGAGAAGCTGCTCCCAGCCCACGCGGATATGCTGGGGGTGCACGAGGGGCCTGTTAGCAAAGGGTCCCCAGGCCTGGACCCAGGCTGCTCCCGGCTACGTCTTCCCCAACTGTCCAAACGACCCAAGCAATCAAATCCAGCCTTCTGTCCAGATTGATGGCGTCACCAGTATAAGGACAACACACTAGGACAGGCCCCAGATGGTGAAAAGGGAAGCTTAGGCAGGGCAGTGGCCTCCGCCTGGGACAGATGAGACCAGACTGACAGCGTGGGTCAGGTCAGGAAGGAGGGTAAGTTTGGCAGAGGGAGGGATTAAAAAACAAGGCCCGGTCAATTCCCTGTACATCCTGCTCTGTGACCTCACGTCCGTGCCTTCATGGCCCAAACAATTTGTCACTTGGACAGTGGGTGCTTAAGCCGGTGTTTGGAGACCACCTGCATCGGATCACCAGGGTGCTGGTTAAAAACTTATACTCCTCAGCCCTACCCCGGACCTTGAGAATCAAATTCTGGAGACGGAGCCTGGAAGTCTGCATTCTCGATAAGCTCCCTGGGAAGTTCAGAAGGCCCTGAGGACTGAAGACCCCGAGCTGCAGGAGTGAGGAGCCGTGAGCATCCCCTCACTCCAAAGAGTCTGTCTTCCTAGTATGACCAGCTTCCTTGGAAGGTGGGTAACTGCTCCCTGTAGCAGCCCAGGGGAGGAGGGAGCAGAATGGGATCCGGGGCTCCTTTCTTGGAGAAGTGGAGTCAGTGCCACCCACCTCCATGGTGTAGTTGGTGTGCTTGTTGTCAAAGATGAGCGCCTCCTGGATGAGCTGGTGGTCGCCCTCCAGCTGGTCGATCTTGGGCTTGTAGTTGACGATGCTCTTCTCGTACTGCCGCAGGTGGCTGAGCTGGTCCTCCAGGGTCCCGTGCATCTCAATGGAGATCCGCCCAATCTCCTGCTCACCCAGAAGGAAGCCCTGGTCAGACCACCCCGCTCTGTGCCCCTAGGGTAAGGACTGGGGTACCTAGGTCATTGGTCAGCCTCTCAGATGATTCTTGGTTCCTACCCTAGCACCAGGGACCCCATCAGTGGTAATCAGTAAGCCGAGAGCAAGACACATTCAGCAGGGACGCACTTTGGCATGGAAATGGCATCGTAAAGGGGTATGGCAAACACTACTGTCTCTTGAGTAGCTCTCACCCTCAGCAAGGGGCTGCGAGGTCAGCTGCTAACCTACATGCTCATTCCTCTGCTTGCCATTCAAACTCCCTGCCCAAGCCTTGTTCCCAACTGTCACCCATCTCAGGGACTCTGTGCCTGGGGAGCCAGGTTCCTCAAAGCCTCAAAGCACCGGACTTACCTCCTCAGTGGCTATGCCTGCCTTGGCCTGCCTCAGTGTCACCTGCCCCATGGGCCAGGCCAATCCCCCTTTCTGTCTGTCCTTCATCCGTGTAAACAAACATCGTTTGTAAAAATCCTTTCTGTGCACTCATTTTGACCCAGCAAATATTTCCTGAACACCCACTATGCACAATGTGCTACGCAGGCAGGGCTGGGGTACAGGAGAGACACAAACATGACCTTGACATGGTCTTTGCCCTCAAGGAGCTCAGAGGGACACCATGCTCTAACCCAAGCAGCAACCCCTTCCCTGATCTACAGCCCTGATATCCGGCCCAACGATTCAGCAAAACATTCCATGCTTGCCTGAGTCTCGGTTCTCTCTCTGGAAAGATCTTCCTCTCTGCTCAGGAGGAAGGGAGGCCTGGTCAGCCAAATAAGCCAAAGGACAACGGGTAAGCTAGTCAGCTCCCCAGGCCCTCATCCCTTGGTGGGACTTTCTCAGGTGGCTCTTAGGCAGCATCCCTGTATGGGTCCCAAGACATTGGGGCCAGCCCACAGGCCTTCCCTGACTGGCTCCATGCCCACAGTAGGGCAGCAGACCAATCGCATTCCTCCAGGAGCCTTGCCAAGGAGGAGACCAGGCAAGCCTGACAGGCTGGGACGGTTCTGGGAAGAGGTGCGAACGCCTACCCCTGCCCCCCACGATGGGACTCACCTCCATCTTGGTCTGGATCCAGGGCCCGATGACATTGGCCTGGGCTGCAAACTGCTTGCGTAGCCTCTCGTTGTGCTGCTGGCGGGCATGCTCCTCCGTCAGGGCCTGGTCCCTCCGCGGCACCAACTGCCGCACCTGGGGTGGGGACAATCATGGGACCTTGGGAAAGGGCCAGCCACCTGCCCCATACTTCAGCTCAGGGAATGGAGGCGCCATAAAGGGAAGGGGCCAGTCAGTAACAGAGCAGGAGCGAACAGGTTGGCCTGTTCCAGAAATTCAGTCATTCATTATTAACTTGACAGAAGTGCTCACCATGTAATAATGAAAAAATAAAAAAATAAAATCAATGAAAAGCAACAACAGAAAAGACAAAATCCCTGCACTTATAAAACTCTCGATGGCTCGGCCACCATGTCGCACCCAGCCCTTGGACTCACGTGGTCCCACTTGCTATTGATCTCCTGAGGACTGATGGTTGTGTAGGGATTGGTGCCTGCCATGTTGACGTGGTAGGTCTGGACAATCTTGGACACCTCGTTGTGGATACCCAGGATGGCCAGGCGTTCCTTGTCGGCATCAGGGAGGGTGGCCTTGAACTGCTCATGGGCTGTGGTCAGTCCCTGGATACAAGAGAAACACAGCGACCGGTGCCTCGTGTGGGCAAGATGAATGAAGGAAGCCCAACAGGTCCCAGGGTAGAGGTGGGTGGGAAGGCCACTGAAGGCCTGGCCCCACACCAGCTGGGAGACTCGGAACATCAACCTAGGATGCTCACGGCTGAGAACCAGGAGAGCAGGGCTGGCCACAGGGAGGGGTGAAGGCAGAGCCATTAAAGCAACAGCTTCATGCCCAGGGCTGGTGAAGTCAGGAGCCACCATCCTAGAGGGTGGTCCCACAGTCAGGTCGGGGACAAGTCTGCTCCCCAGGTGACCTCCTCCCACCCAGGCTTCCTTTGCAGAATCTTTTAAATCGAATACTCTGCAGCCATATAGAAGAATGAGGAAGCGGTTTATTACAATGCAATGAGCTCCAAAATATTAAGTCAAAGATAAAGGTTCAGAGTACAGTATCCAATAAAAGCTACTTTTTGTGTTCGAGAGGGGTGTGGGGAAGAACATGTTAATGAATAAATATCTTTTGCCTGTGGGGCTGGGGGACAAAGGTAGGAGGGAGAATTTATTGCCTATCCCTTTTATCTTTTCGATTTTACACCACCTGCACAGATTACCTAGTCAAAATAAATAAAATGCAGTTCTTCTAAATCTATCAACTCCTTGGACTCTGTCCCCATCCCTCCATCTCCTTCCTACAGAGCAGTCATGCAGGAGTAAGGTTTGAAGAATGAGGTTTCCACATGTGTCGGGTGCGGGGGGGGGGGGGAGGGGGGCGGCAATTGGCGACTTCCGGGAGTGAGGGGGCTGTAGCACACCTGGATCTCCTCAATGGTGTGTACAATGAAGGTGTCCTGCAGATCCTCCATGGCCCCCTCCATCCAGTTGTTGAAGGGAGCAGCCCGCTTGGCATACTCCAAGTACAACTGGTCAATGGTCTCCAGAAGTTTCTCCGTCCGCTAGGAATGGCAATTGAGGGGAGAGGGTGGAGAGAAAGGTTTCAGTAGAGTCAGATCCAGCATCACCGCTCCCTGCTCCCCGCACCCATCTCCCCACCCCTGAGCTTCCTGGCCAGCCACAAGCGGTCCAGGTCTGGAAGCACCAGACTAAGGCAGATGGGAAAAATAGACTTTCTCTGGGACACTCGTTGTTAACATGGGGGTCTATGGACCATCCCACAGTGGAGTCACCCGGCCTGGCCCCCAGACTGGTTTGTAAATAGGAAAGTTCTCCAACGGCTGGGGTTGGGCTATGAAGTGCACTGAACCATGAGGACAAGGTATGGTCAGGGCCAGAAAGGAGGCATCTCCACTGAGGCAAAGCCCAACCCAGTGCCAGGGTGAACCTTCAGTGGTCGGGCCAGGGCAGGTCCAGGCAACGCAGTGGGGCCTTTTGGCCCAAAGCAAAGGGCCTCACAAAGCAGGAAGAGGCCCACAGAGCTGCTAGAGGCCGGCCTCCACCTCCCTGAGGGGCCCTCACCTCCAGAGCTTCTCTCCGCTTCTGGGTTAGGGCTCCCAGATTGTCCCACTGGTCACAGATCTTTTGGCACCGGGCGTTGACACTGGGTGAGTCGTAATAGTCCAGCTCACTGGAAGGAAGGAGACAGGAAGAGTCAGGTGACCCAGGTTACCTCCGTGGCCTGCTCTCTCCTCCCTGGGGCTGGGGGTGCGATCCCTTCATCAAGACCTTCCACGTGCACCCCCCCCCATTCCCAACTCTGTGGCTTTCAGAGGACCGTTGGGAGACAAATGAAGGCCAGTTCTAAGGGCCCTACTGCACCTGAGCTGGAGGTGATGCTAGTCTTGACCCCAATGCCCAATGGCAGGGATCCACTGAGGCCCAACGAGAGCTCAGGGTGCACGTGGTCATCCTCTGGTCATGCACTAGTCATAGGTAAGGACCAGAGGCACCGTAGGAAGGGCCATGGACTCATTCTCCACTTGGGCGATGCCCAAAGTCTTCTGTATTGATGCCCTTCTCAGTGGGGCACCAGCTGTACCCACCCTCCTCACTTGTCACAGCCACACCCCATTCCCCCTGAAGCCCCAGACCTCGCTGAGCCTCGCATACTTGAGCTCCTGCGCAATGGCGGCAATCTGCTCCACGCGGTCCTGGTGGGCGGCGAGGTCACTCTCAAAGGCCTCGTGCTTCTTGAGCAGGGCCTTGATCTCCGAGAGGGTGGCGGTCTCGTAATCCTTCTGCCGTAGCATAGCCTCTTTGCCTGGGTTCAAAGAGAGGGGACACAAGGCTGAGCAGGAGCCAGGAGCTGGGGGCCCCATCTTCTTGGCCCCAACCATCCACCCCTCGGGGCCCAGGAGCCCCATTTCCAGGAGCACATCCCTAGAAGATGTCCACCAGAAAGCTATCAATCATGTGCAGTTTGAGAAAGCAGATGTGCAACTGAACATCCCCAAGGGGCCAGGTGAGAGAGTGACTACCTTCCATGGAACACGATACATGTTACATACAAAGGCTGTGCTGGGCTATGCCTGCTATAACCAGGCACCTCAGCGGTACCTCATCTTTAGACTTTCTCCAGCTGGGACGCCTGGGTGGCTCAGTCGGTTAAGCGACCGACTTCAGCTCAGGTCATGGACACACGGTGTGTGGGTTCAAGCCCCAGGTCAGGTTCAGTGCTGACAGCTAGCTCAGAGCCTGGAGCCTGCTTCAGAGTCTGTGTCTCCCTCTCTCTCTGCCCCTCCCCCACTCGTTCTCTGTCTCAGAAATAAAAAAAAAAAATTAAGAGTTTCTCCAGCTGTTGTTGCTGGCCCCCAGCAGCCTTGCAGGGACCCCCTCCCCTTAATTAGTCTCAGTTTGTCAGCAGGTCCAGTGCCTTCTGCACATAATCCATCGCTGGCCAGAACATTCTCTGTCAGGGGCACTGCCCTCTCTTGAGGAGTGGGGCAGGGCTTGCAATTCTTGGATCCCTGTTTCCCAGGAGGAAATGGGATGAGAAATGAATCTCCTGGGGCTGTCGCTACATGTCCGCCAGCGGTCTCGTGAAGCACCTGGTACCAGCCTGGGGCTGCCCTGGCCTTCCTGTACACCCACCCTCTATGTCTGCATCCATCAGGGATACTCAGCCCTGCTCAGCAAATGAAAGCTGGGCCATGAAGCCGGAGACTGTGCCTGATGTGGCCCTTCTTTCCTTCTGTCTACTTTCCTTTCTTTTTTACTTTTTCTTTTAAAAGATTTCATTTTTAAGTAATCTCTACACCCCACTGTGGGGCTTGAACTCATGACCCTGAGATCAAGAGTCGCAGGCTCCTCCCACTGAGCCAGCCAGGTACCCCTCTACTTTCTTTTTCTTTAAGTCAAAATAATAACATGACAAATTTAGGGGGAAAAAATTACAGATGAGCCTACTTAGCTACTCCTTTTCAGTCTTTCCTTATATGGATACTGTGGTAAAACCAGAAAGTATATGTAAATTACACTTCCTGCTTTTCAAACATTCAGCAGCACACCGTCAGAGTCTCCGCTTCGACTCCAGCTTTCCCATGTGTCCTCTCTGGTGGCCAGCGTTCCATCATGTGGCCAAACCACCACTGCTGTGACCAATACCGCCCCAACATGCAGGATTCAGGCCCCTCAGCTTGTGCTACTATAAAGGACCTCATGGGAACCGACTGTAGACACATGACTTCCCCACCTTTAGGGTTCATTCTTTAGAGTCTCAAAAACTAGGTCAGCAGGTGAGAATACTGTTAGGTGTGGATGTGTGTCACCAGACCGCTTTGCCCAGAGGCTGTGCCCATGTCTACTGCCAGCAAGCCAACACTTGTCATGTCCTTGCTAGTGGCTGGCCAGCTGATGGGGTCCCTGCTCTGTACCTTTCTGTGAGTGGTTCCTTGGCCCTGGAGAGGACACAGTAGAAGCACATGCCTGAACCGGTACAGTCCCCACTACTCTGCACCACCCACACCTGCATAAAGAACTTGGTGCATGTGCAGCGGAGGTGGGGCAGCAACCTCACATTCCAGTGTTCTTACAACAGGGAGCTAAACCCAACCTCCTCAGGCTGAGTCAAGCACACTCCCATCTCCTACCCAGCCGAGTGGCTCCTGAGTGGCCACAGCGTACGGCTGTCCCTAATCGTCTCCAGCCTAAGTAGGGAGGAGCATAATGGGGCCAAATGAGGGAGTCGGGGGACATTGTGCTCTGCTGACCAATAGGGTCTGCCACAGGGGCTCCAGCGGGAGTGGCTGGAGGACCCGAGGAGATGGGCAGTGTGGATTCCTCTCTGGCTCTGGCCCAGAGGAAAAGACTATTCCAGGTATGATGCTCTTTCTTTGGAGTCGACTTCAGCTGCCCACAAGCAGACACCAGATACTTGGGCCGTAAGTGCCTCTGAGTTGGAGGGATGGAGACACACTTGTGCTAACAGGGCAAAGGCTCTAGGTCACTATAATTGGAAGCCAGAAGGCAGTGGAGGAAAAATATCCAAGGCTACCATTTACTGAGCACGTCCTACGTGCCAGGCACTAAAGCATAAGACGTACTTGTGATATTTATGCCTTCAACGATCCTACGAGGAGGTATGCTGAGTTGAAGAGTGTCCCCCAAAACTCATGTCAACCCAGAGCCTCAGAATCTGACCTTATGTGAAAATAGACTCTCAGGGCGCCTGGGTGGCTCAGTTGGTTAAGCATCTGACTCTTGATTTCAGCTCAGGTCATGACCTCAGGGTTTGTGAGTTTGAGCCCCACATTTGGCTCTGTGCTAACAGTGTGGAGCCTGCATGGAATTCTCCCTCTTCCTCTCTCTGTTCCTTCTTATGCCCCCGCCAAAATAAATAAATACAAAAAAAAAAAAAAAAAAGAGAGAGAGAGAGAGAAAAGAGAAGAAAACAGGGTTTTTGTAGATGCATTAGTTCAGATGAGGTCATACGAGATTAGGGAGGGCCCTAGATCCAATGACTGGTATCTTTATTAGCACAAGAGGAGAAATTCCGTCACTGAGACACAGAAGCAGCCATGTGGGGACGGAGGCAGGCACTAAACTTGGCCAACGACACCAAGAATGGCCAGCAACCACCAGACGCCAGGAAGCAGCACGGACAGCCTCCTGCTCAGAGGCCCCAGAAGGTGTCAATTCTGCTGACACTTCCACTTAGCACCCCTCCTGACCCGTGAGAAAACACGTTTCTGTTGTGTTAAGCCAGCCAGTGTGTGGCCCTAGGAAGCTAACACAGGAGAGCACGCACGGATCATCTGCATGTCACAGAAGTCACTGGTCCAAATGTACTCTGTGTCTGGGTGGTAGAGTGGGGATTCGAACGCCAACCTAACTGACTTAGGGAAGAAGAAATCATCATGATGACAAGCACCATCAACAAACTATACATACACAGCGTCGTGCTATGCTGGGAACTCTTCTCAATGCCTCGGATGTAATATTCCATTAAATTCTCATAAACCTATGAACTTTATACTCTGATTATCCCCACTTTACAGATGAGGAAACTGAGGCAACCAAAAAGCTGATGAACTTGTCTAATGTCAAGGAACCAGTAAGACACAAAGCAAAACAAACAAAAAGCAGGAGAGAAAGGAGTCGTGGCCTGGCAGTTTAGTTAGCAGAGCATGAGGGTCAGAACCCTCAGGGAGGCAGGAGGTCGGGCTGGCCTTACCATCTGTCCAGGCCTCGTGGATGGAGGCCTTCTGCCGGAATTTCTCTGCCAGGTGGTCAAGTCGCTCCAGCCTCCGGATCTCATTCAACAGCCACTCCTCGTAGCCCTTCTCTGCCTGCTCTAGGCAGCCCCAGGCATTGTTGATGTCCTGTAGGGGTGAGAGGCACGGCATTAGCCCCAGCTGGCCCCCAAGACCCACACAGCTGCCCCACGCCTTCTAGAAGCCCCCTTCCCATCTCAGTTGTACCTCCCCAGCTGTCTATTGGTGTTACCTGGGCTGCTGGGCCCCAGGCCTCCTGGGCAGGGAGTGAGGCCTGAGTCCATGTGGGCCACCCAGCTATAGGGCTGGGGGTGTGCAGCCCTCTGAAGGAAGAGCCCAAGGCCCTCTGGGGCCCAGGATTCTGACTAATCACAGAGGCTGCAGGGCCAGCCAGGGGAAAAGAACAATAACTGAACGAAGCAAGCAGGGATGGGAGCCTCCCAGCCTCCCTGGATGTGGTCATGGGCTCTGGGCAGTCGCCTGGGGCCTGCAGAGACCCTGGTCTGGGCGAGCTGGCCAAGCACCTAAGGACGGTAACAGCTGCTGAGCACAACCCACAGCCCTTCAGACTGGGAGCCACCCACAGGGTCATCCCTACAATTAGCACAAGGGTACCCACTGTGCAGATGTGGGCTGAACGCAGCCCGCACGCCACCTGGGGGCCCAGGGGATAGGCCATATCCACCCAGGGTGGGGTGCTTCTAACTCACGCAGCGCACCCTCCGGTCAGCCGAGGCTCTAGCCACCTAAAAGCTGCAGTAGCAGCCTGGAATCTAAAAAGACTGCAGTTTTCCAAAGTGCATACACAATGGCAAGGGCCTACTTCCTGTCCTTAAGGGCCTACTTCCTGTCCTCAAAGGCCTACTTCCTGTCTTCCAGATTCCTCGGGGTCCAGCCAGCTTTCCAGTGTTGTCTGCTGGCCTGGCCGTTCCCTGCTCTTCCCGCCTCTTATGCCCAGGCCCCTTCATGATTTCTCATTTTGAAGGCCAAAAGCTCTATCTTGGTAGATTTTAAAATTTTCTTTTGTATGTTTCTCTAGCTCATAACATTTCTCCCCGAGTCTGAGAGAGGGCAAGAAGGAAGGGGAAATAACATAAATAACATAAATGAAGATAATTTAATAACCTGATAAGCTATTCACAATATAACTTTAGTTGTTTTTTTAATATTTCTTAATGTATTATTTATTTTTGTGTGAGAGAGAGAGAGAGAGAGAGAAAATGCGAGTGGGGAGGGGCAGAGAGAGACACACAAAAGAGGCCGAAGCAGGCTCCAGGCTCTGAGCTGTCAGCATAAAGCCTGAGGTGGGGCTCGAACTCATGAACAGTGAGGTCATGACCTGAGCTAAAGCCAGGTGCTTAAGCTACTGAGGCACCCAGGTGCCCTTTAGCTTTTTTTTTTTTAAAGCAGCTTATTAAATAAAATATGCTTTAGGATTCCCTTAAAAATCATATTTAAGGGTGCCTGGGTGGCTCAGTCAGTTACAAGTCTGACTTCGGCTCAGGTCATGATCTCGCGGTTTGTGGGTTCGAGCCTCATGTTGGGCTCTGTGCTGACAGCTCAGAGCCTGGAGCCCGTTTCAGATTCTGTGTCTCCCTCTTTCTCTGACCCTCCCCTGCTCACGCTGTATCTCTCTCTCTCTCATAAATAAATACAAAATTTTAAAAAATTTAAAAAAAGTCATATTTACATAGGACGCCTGGGTGCTCAGTCAGGTAAGTGCCCAACTCCTTTTTCTTCTTCAAGTTTATTTTATTTTGTGAGAAAGATAGAGAGTGCAAGAGGGACAGAGAGAGGGAGAGAAAGAGAATCCCAAACAGGCTCCACACTGTCAGCATGGAACAAGATGCAGGGCTCAAAGTCATGAGCCATGAGATCATGACCTGAGCCGAAATCAAGAGTTGGACATTTAACTAACTGACTGAGCCACCCAGGCACCCCGGTGTCCAACTTCTGACTTCAGCTCAGGTCATGATCTCAAGGAGTTTGTGGGATTGAGCCCTGCGTCGGGCTCCGTGCTGATGACTCAGAGCCTGCTTGGGATTCTCTCTCCTCTCTTTCTCCGCCTCTCCCTCCGTTCCTTCTCTTTCTCTCTCAAAATAAATACATAAGACATTTTTTAAAAAATCCCACTTATAAACTAAAAGAATCTTTTTCCAAACAGCCACTTTTATTTATTTTTGAGAGAGAGAGAGAGACAGCGTGAGCAGGGGAAGGTCAGAGAGAGAGGGAGACACAGAATCCGAAGCAGGCTCCAGGCTCTGAGCTGTCAGCACAGAGCCTGACACGGGGCTCGAACCCATGAACCGTGAGATCATGACATGAGCCGAAGTTGGATGCTCAACTGACTGAGCCACCCAGGCACCCCTCAATAAACAGTTTTAGGTTGATATTGGATAGTTAAGATTATGAGTAATTTCTATTTTCTATATTTTGCGTATTTGTATCTTTGAAATATCCTACCAAAAAAACCCCCCAAAACACAACTCATTACTTGTTGAAGGCAATACGTTTTTTAAAAATCACTTAAAAAAGATTTCACAGAGGGGCACCTGGGTGGCTCAGTGGGTTGAACATCTGACTCTTGGTTTTGGCTCAGGTCACGATCTCCCACGGTTTTGGGCTCGAGCCCTGCGTCGGCTCTGCACTGAGTAGAGCCTGCTTATGATTCTTTCGCTCCTCTCTCTCTCTGCCCCTCTCGCACTCATGCTCACATGGTCTCCCTTTCTCTCTCTCTCAAAAAAAATAAATAAAAATTTTTAAAAAGTAAAAATGATCCCAGTCACTACTGAGTCATGCCCTGTTTGGTTCAATACATCAAGAGGCACTTTGTTGGCAGAGACGGTGTCCTGAGGTGGGGGAAGCTGGTGCTGGGAGGTCTGGTGGATATTCAGGGGGCCGGCAGGGCAGGTCTGACCTGGGCTGGTCAGGAGAGTGGGGGCTTGAGCCTGGGTGGCAGTCTGGAGCGGCTCAGGGCCGGAGGCGGCCGGGCTGGGGCCCAGGGCCACTCACCGAGACCATCCGGCCCTCGGAGGGCATGAAGGCGGGCCGGTTGCTCAGGCGCAGCTTGGTCTGCAGCGTGTTGAAGTTGATCTCCAGCTGGCACTTCTCCTGCACCTTGGGCGGCTTGTGCAGCCGCCGGTAGTCCCGGAAGTCCTCCAGCTTCTGCTGCATGGCGTGCATGGTGTTCTCCGGCGCCCGGTTCTCCAGCCACGGGATGGTGCGGCGGATCCACTCCAGCAGCTGGGGGTGGGGATGCCGAAGGCGTGAGGAGGCGGGAGGGGGCACTGAGGGCTGCTTCCCTTCCTCCTCTGGCCTTCTGGCCCCTTCCCTCACAGGGGGAGCCAGTGGGAGGGATGTCTCTCCAGATAGCGCGTCCCATCCCAGCTACCACTCCCTGGTGGTAGGGCCAGGCTCCAGCGGGTCCCCTCTGAGAGTCACAGGCTTCATGCAGCCTCCTCTCTGCCAGGGGAAGGGGCTGACTCAACCGCCCTGCTCTGCTGGAGAAGAACCGTGGACCTGGTAGCAAGTCACCTTGCCCAGGAGGAATCCCAAGCTCTGGGTCCAGCTCCACCAGCTGGCTGGGCCCCGGTGTCCTCCTCTGTCCCCAGGAAGTAACAGCCATAAGAGCTGTTTCCAGAGGCCCTTGTCTAGAATTCTAGAATGTGGGTCTCTGACTCAAAAAGGAAGAGGCTGGCTTCTGGAGCACAGGCAGGGAACGGCCTGGATGAGGTGATGACGGAGGGAAAAGTGGAGTAGGAGTGGAACGGGTGACAGGAAATAGGACGAGCACCTGCAAGGTGCCAGCGTGTCCCCAGACTGACTCATCGGAATGAGGACTGGAGTCCCGTGGGGGCTGTGTGCTGTGACCCTGCCCCAGGTTACGGAGGGGTAAACCAAGGCACTGTGAGGTTATGGGACTTGCCAAGGTGACCAAGCTGAAATGGCAGAGCAGGGCTTAGGCCCAGGCATCTGCATTCTTACTATGCTGGATGGCAGATCCACCAAGAGGCCAGGCCGAGCTGTCAGAAGGCTGGATTCGTTTAAGGGAGAAGCAAGTGGAGCCTTAACCCAAATACAGTCAACGGCACAACAGCAAACCCAGCCCTGTCTCCTCCTGTCCCCTGGGTGGGCCCAGCTGCTCAGCTAGCCTGAGCCAGCACTGACCCATCTCTAGTTCATATCCTTCCAGAACCAGGCATACTGTTTTTCTAGGCCAAGCAACTCACAGAACAACAGTATACCAGGCTAGAAAGGCCCCTGAGATCCCCTGGCTTAGCACTCACTCGACAAGTGGAAAAACCCACAACCCAGAGATGTGAAAATTTCCCAGGCTCACTGTCTGTCGGTGAGAAAAACAGCCTACGACCCGGCTTTCTGGAGCCTAGAGAGCAGCCCACCTCTGCCCTGGGTCAGCTGTGCTGGGAGCAAGGACTATGCCCAGACTCGGACTGTGCCCCAAGGATGGGTTTGGAGGTATAGGTTCTGGGGGCTCCCTCTTCTCCCAGAGTAGGGTAGCAGAGCCCTGCTGGAGCCAGGCTGCGAGAGCTCGAGAGGTACCCACATCGCTGGCCAGCTTCTCGTAGTCTTCCATGAGCTGCTCATTCTCCTGGTTGACGGCCAACACCTTGCAGATGCGATTGGCTGCTGTCTCCGCCTGGCAACAAGAAAGAGGGTGGGGGTCACGGTCAGCCCCGGGCAGCGGAGCTCCCGCCCTGCAGCTCTACATGGCAGGAAGGCAGCCCCTAGGGCTTCGAGTCCACATCCTCCTCCTCCGCCAGCCCATGCTGGGTCCCGCAGGTCAAGTGAGCCCAAAGAGAGATCTTGAGGGCTAACCCCGGGCCCTTGGAGAAGGACCAGAGTTGGAAGCCAACCATGCACGCTGGGAAGTAACTAATGTGATGACTGATACGATCAAAACGGTCAGCTCAGGTAAAGAGGGGGGAGAATTCATGCCGAGCCTACAATCCCCAGTGCAGGCCCCGGGATCCCCGAGGCTCAGGCTTTCCGGTTCAAATTGCCAGGAACTTAGGAGATGCAGGAATTCAAACCCGGGAGTCTGGAATAAAGTGCTGACTGAGAAGCAATAAGGCCTACAGAACAAAGAACATTAGAAAAGACTCAGGGACCCCTACTGCATGAAGGGACCACCCCAGCATGCACAGAATGGCCAGAAAGCTGGGCACAGGCACGGCTAGGAAAGCAGAGGCCTTGTGTCGAGGGAGTGCCGGGCAAGCAGGCACCCGACACAGGGCTTGGCAGCAAGATGAACGAAAGAGGGCTGAATGGAAATCAGATGCAAAGGCCCGGAAACTCCAAGGGACACAGCCTTCCTGGGCCATGGAAGGCACCGCGGACCTAACACCAGCAAGGGCCAGGCGGTCCTAAGTCACCAGAAACTCAGGTAACCTTTAAATCCATCTGTTTTCTTGCATACATCATAACCCAACTCTGAGGGGAGGGGGGCTCAAAGCCTTTTTGGGGTCCTGTGATAGAGAGACAGCCTGGGAACAGGAGCCGATAATGTCTATTTGAGAAGGGTGAGCCTACGGACGACAAGGGTCTAAGGAATAGAAAGATGGGACCTCACAACTGGTTGATGAGCAAAGCAAAATGGGTTTTGACTGCAGCAAGATAAACTGAGGCTAGGCATAAAGAAGAATATCCTGAGAATGAGGGTGCTTTGAACTGAAAAGAAGTAACTAACATATAGATGTTTTTTCTTTGCAGAACTTTTCAAATAGGACACCCACCCACCAAATTGCATGATTGGGAGTGGCTGCTGGGATGGGGGCGAGGGGGCGGGGGAGGTGGTGATGCAGAATGAGGTCAGCATAAAGGTCTTTTTAAGCTCAAGATCAGGAGATTACACCCCCCACCCCAGGGCAAGGGGTTAGAGCAGGTAGGTCTCCACTGGGTCAACTGGGGGAATGGCCAGAGGGCCTCCAGGATGGGCACTTTGAGTCTTGGGTGTCAAGAAACTGAGGCAAGGAGTCACATCCTTAGCGCCTCACCGCCACGCCCTCTAGCCTACCTCTGGCCCCGGGGATGCCATGACCACTTCTCCCATGGGACTCCTAATTGCCTGTCCTTCGTCTTAAGAACCAAAAAGCAACCACTGGGAATACTAAAAGGTGACAAGAGGGAAACTCCTTCCTGGAGACTGTGCCAGAACATGTGGGGCCCCTGGACAGAGCAAGGTCATGGGAAACACGCCAATGTGCCCATGAAAAGGGCTGGGGGAGGCAATCTGCCGGAAGTGACCAGGGCCACTGCCGGTGAAGGCCGGGGAGGGAGACACTGGGGCCACCGGTCTCTGCACCGATACAAGTAAGCCATGTCCAGAGCACTGACCAAGTGGGCGAGAATCAGACGTGGTCACGCATCACATGCAAGAAGCAGCTGCCACTGTGATGTTTCATGGGCAGAGCCTTCCTGGGCCCTGATTCCCCCCAATTCATCTTGAAATCCTAGGCTCAGCGCTCATAAGTTTTTTTTTTTTTTTTTTTTTTTTTAATATTTTTATTTATTTCTAGGAGAGAGAGAGAGACAGCGTGAGCAGGGGAGGGTCAGAGAGAGAGGGAGTCACAGACTGAAACAGGCTCCAGGCTCTGAGCTGGCAGTCAGCACAGAGCCCGACGCGGGGCTCGAACCCGCGAACCGCGAGATCATGACCTAAGCGAAGGTCGGACACTTAACCGACTACGCCACCCAGGCGCCCCTCAGCGCTCATAAGCTTTGACGTGTGTGTCAGTTGGTCAAACTGGTGGACGGAGCGAGGCCCGTGTTCATGGGATTTTAGGACATAATCCCATGAGCCTCAGGGGCCTTGCCCATCCTCAGAGCCTGTTGGTTGTTCTAGGATCAACAGAGGCTCCTCTTAGATGCTGTCTGGGGGATGTTCCCCAGTGGGCTAGCTGGGGACTTTTCCCAGAGACCCACCTCTTTCCCAAGCTTGCAGCTCAGCCTGCCCCACGCCTAGGCGGCTTCCCCAGGAGGGACTGAGAAAACCCCTCATCATAACCAGGAAACCTGCCTTTGGGAAGAAAGCATGGGCATCATGGAACGAGAGGGCTTTCTTCAGAAAAGGTAATGGCCTGTCTGCAAACGCCATCGGGATTGCCTCTGCCCTCGGGGGATAGCCCCGCTTCCACGGTTACCTTTAGGAAGGAAGCAGGCTCCTGGAATCCAGGCTTAATTTTAGTGGGGAGGGAAAGACAGGTAGAAACCTCAAGACCTTGACCTATCTGCTTTGCTCACTGCTTAATTTGCCATCCCAGGCTGGCAGCCCGCCCTGCAGATGGTCTCTTTACAAAGAAGACTTCAGTCATCCACCAACCCCAACCCAGGAGGTCACAGGGACCATGCAGGAAAAGACTAACGTGAAATAGTCCCTGGGGTGGAAGGCCAGCGAGACTCTTGAGCCTGGGATCCAGGCTTACCCAAGCACCTCACTTTCTGGTATTAGAAACTGTTTCTGCCGCGGCCACAGAACTCCGTCACTAAGGGGGATTTAGGAGAGAGGTACTTAGCACCGCCAAGTCATAAAGAGACTGCCCAAAGGAGAGATCGGTTCTAGGGGAAGAATGATTCTTTTTCTGAGAGAAACAGCCTGTTCCTGCAAGAGGAGATGGGCTGCTCCCAAACCCAGGAAGCAAAGCCAGACTGCCCAGACCTTTCTGATGTTGGCAGAATTTGCACAAGGGATGCAAGTGTAAGGTATCATTAATGGGCTGAGAAAATATTTTGTAACACTAGGCAAAAGGGTTTTGTACTGACAGCCAGCTCAGAGCCTGGAGCCTACTTCAGATTCTGTATCTCCCTCTCTCTCTGACCCTCTCCTGCTCACGCTGTGTCTCCCTCTCTCTCTCAGAAATAAATAAAAAACATTTTAAAAAAATAAATAAATGCCAAAAGACAAAAAAAGGCTTCTAGAAATCTGGGTTTGCCTTCCCTTGGTTTCTATTTTCAGGGCTTACTTTAAGTTATATTATTATACAGCTTAAAACAGAACAATCTGTTTGGCTTCATATTAGTAATTTTTTTTTTAAAGTTGCGGACTATTATTTCGGGAGTACTAATAACTTAGCGGTCCCAACTGAAACTCCGCTATCCCAAGCCACGACGCTGTGCTAACACACGGCATCCAACTCGCTGGTACAAGGTAGTTAATTAAGGTGACATCTAACATCCAAATGTGGCCCAAATGATGCACAGTGGCTCTGCCACCCACAACCCACAGATTCACATGAATGCCACAAAAATGTCACCTGTGACCTTTTTAGTAAAAAACTTCCCAAATCTATCTGAAATTGCCCATTTCCTTCCTCCCCCAGCCTAGCCTCTCCCGGTGTCTAAGTCAGCACCCAGCCCCAGCACCCCTGCCAGTGAGGCCCACAGACAAAGGGGCACGGCATGCTCCCAGCTGTGCTCCTCACCCCAGGTAGGGGACCAGGGCTAACTTGCTGTCCCCTCGCAGGCTGACCTGTGACACCTCGAAGCTGTCACACAAGCTGTGACCACCTTCCTGACCCTTGCCACACCTTCACTTGAGGACCCCTACTCAACCCTTAAGACCCGCAAGATCCGGTGGCTCCTGTGAAGAAAGCCTCTGTGTGGTGCGGCCCCGTGGCCCTCGCCCCGCCCCTCCCCTACTCGGCCCACGGCACAGCAGGCACTGATGAGACCACAGCCATCGTTGGCCTCTGTGTTTCAGGGTTTCCCTGGATGGACCCCGACCCCTCAAGGGCAGCAATGGCTGGTTCTTTCCCTCAGGAGATTCACAGTGTGACAAAAGGAAGCGAGAGGCCAAATGGAGAGATGCAAACATCCCCATCTACTCTTGAAAGCAACCAGAAATACCTGCAGCGGATCTAGCCTGTGTCTTGAATGGCCGTTTCTCTGGAACATTCCCCAGAGACCATGCACTTTAAAGCACAAACTACATAAAACAAAATCTGTTGCTTTCTGTTGATTCTAAATCGACACGGGAGAGGAGGAGGGCAAAGGAAAACTGAGAAAGAGTCAGAACCCAAAGCAACACATCAGACAGAAGTTGGTCCTCACCTGACAAGGAAAACCCATGACGTGCCCTTGTGTGCCATATACCGGTACGGGGACACGGGTGGCTGCGCACGCGTGTATGCGCGTGTGATGCTGTGCTGCCTTTCTAGTTCCACCGCCCAAGGCTTGACAAGAGAAAGGGAGCGGAGAGGACAGAGGGCACTGGGCCCACTGGGCGTGGGTTTCAGAATATGTGTCCCCCCCCCCCCAATGCCGGCACCAGACATGGAGACAGTCAAGATAAGAAGAGTGTGTGTGAGTCAGAATGAATCCTCCTTCTTCCACAGGAGCGGGGGAAGCTTCCTCTCCTCCTGGTCTGCTTGGCTCGAAGCAGTTGCCTGGATCCTTAGAAGTGGTTAGAGGCCCCTGACCCAGGACATGAGAGGTACGCCACCCCCCCACCGGTGACCTTGTCCTTGAATGTGGACAAAAGAAGCGTGAAATGGTTGCAGCAAGGATGAGAGGGAGGGAAGGTGGCATGAGATCCGGGAGGGACAAAAGCAGGCTGCTAATGCACACGCGCATACGCACACGCACGCGCACACTCTTGTCCGAGCATTACGGTCAGCCAGGACACAGGGAAGGCCAGTGTCAGCGGGCATGAAGCCCAGGAGAGAACCCTTGGAGGGGCAGGGGACAGGGAAAAGCCCACAGCAGAGGGCGGTCTAGCTACGGAGGCGGGCAAGCAGGCCCTCCGTGGTCATCAGGGCTGGAGGACAGATGCTGCTCACACCCTGGCTGACAGGTGGCGGGTCAGAGGGGCCAGAAGAAGTTGACAAGAGAGCAGCAGCAGAGATGGCACAGAGAGAAACAGGAGGAAGCAAGAGGCAGGCCAGAGAAGAGGCTGGAAGGGGCTGGGGGCACCGGGAGGGCCGGGACACCTGTGAGGAAGCCTCCACGCGGGACAGCTCTCCTGTCTCAGTGCCAGTGAGGCCTGGAAGGAAGGGGAGGAGGGTTCCGGTGCCCGCCCAGCCAGGGGATGGGGCTGCTACAAGCCCACGTGCCTCTGTATAATTTTTTAAAGGCACCTCTTCCCGAGGCATTCCTATCGGAAAACTGTCATACTGACATGTTAGAGACATACAACATGTCATGCTTCCCCCTGCTGGATTACTTCTGTAACACATATTCAAATCTCCATGGTCTGCAGTGCACACACAGCAGCCTTGTGGAGTGTGCAATCTGCACCATGTCCGTGGTGGGCCTGGTTGGGAAGGGCTCTGAGCTTCTGGCCTAGACACCAGGGAGAAGGCAGGAAGACTTCTCCCCGGCCGTATCTGCTGGATAATTTGAACGGATGGTTTTGACTCAGCAGGAAGGAGAGAAAATGAAGGGGTTCTGAATGTTTAAGGGAATAGTCAGGAAGCATAGCCCAGAGCCGTATCACTTGGGATGAGGGCTCTTGACTCAGGGTCCAGGGAAGGAGCTGAGACCATGAGCTTCTTTCCCATCTGTGACCTCCACGAAGCCCAGTCAGTGTGTGTGGTCGGAGACACAGGGGGCCAGCCAGAGGCTGGGGCTCTGGCCAGGCTTCAGAGAGCACCCTGCCCTCCTGCAAGAGGAAGAGGGGCTGCTCTGGTCCCTTCTGTCCCTGCAGCGGCCGCAGCCCCACGGACGGCTGCCGGAGCATCCCGGGAGGAAGGAAGAGGCGGGCGGAGGGCGGCAGGGAGAGCGGGCGAGGCCGAGGGAGAGCTCACCTTCTGCGCACCCAAGAAGGCGTGGCAGTGACATGAAACATTAGGTCACATGGCCTTCCCATCCGGCCTTAGCGTGCCTACACATCTGCACAGAGAAGGAGAAGAGGTTGAGAGGAGAAAAGGAGCAGCAGCAGCACAGAATAAACCCAAACAGCCGTGGCGGACAGGGAGAGCACAGGACAGATGCACAGACAGCAAATGAGGGAATGGGCAGAGACGAAATGAGATGATGAGAGGAGAGAAGGGTGGGGAGGTGGAGAGCACAGGCTGAGACAGGAAAAGGGGGGAGAGAGAGAGAGAGAGAGAGCAGAGGGGAAGGCCGGGCAAGAGGTGGTGGGGGGAAGCGCCCCCATCATGCATCTGGAGACAGGTCACTCAGACTCCATGCGGAGGGTGGGAAATTTGCCTGAGCATATCCAACCTGATGTGACAGGTCCATGGCCTGAAACCATGAAGGCCCAGCCTGTGCTCGTGTCAACTTGCATGTTGTGTTTCCAGGGTCCTGCCTATGAGTGGGGTCTGGGAGAGAGACTTCTCCTGCCTGAGCCAAGCCTGATAACAAAAATATTCACTGTTCTTTAGTGTGCAGCCTGCACAAATGGACTTTAAACTCAGGCCTCCCGGAGCAAAACTGAGCCAGGACATTTGAAGGGGCTCACAGCTGCCCACTTCTTCCCTTCCCCCTCTCCAAGGGGCTGTGCTTACGCCTGCAAATACGGAGTGCAGAGTGACCCCACATGTGGGTCCCAGGCAGGATCCAGAAGGCACCAGGGCCCAAAAAAAGCTGTGGACAGATTTGCATAATCATGCCCATGAGTGGGAGAAAGGTGGGGGCTTCGTGACACCTCTGCAAAATAGGTCAGTGAAGACAGTAGATGCCTCCATAGGGGAAGCCCGGCTGCAGTGTTAAAGCTTCAACAAAGGTGGGCACAGAGGGGCTGCTGCCTACTGCACCTTCCAGAACCCCCCAGGCCGATTTCACACATGCAGCTCTTCCCGCTCAAGCCAAGTCTCTGGGCCCCAGCAGGTGAGCTGAAGCCCAGTCCTCTCAGAGGCTGCAGAGGAAGAGGAGAAAAGGAGCAGAGGGGAGGATGGGAGAGGAGCCGAGCGAGAGCAGCACGCCACGTTGGCACCGGGAGCTAACTCTACCAGAGACACACGCCATCCAGACCCTGTTGCCAGGGAGGGGCGGGTGGGGCGGGGGGCGCATGGTCTGGGGCGCAGCACGCGGTGTGCTGTGCAAGGAAGGAGTGGGGTGGGGGCCCGGGTACCTTCTGGGCTCCAGAGAAGGCATGGTAGAAGCTGGACACGTAAGTCATGATGGCTTTCTCATCCGGTCGGGCGGTTCCAACAATGTCTATCAAGAAAAATCTGGAGTTAAAAGCCAGCTGGCGAACACATGATGCACTTCCTGACGGGCTGTGGAAAGAAGCTCCAAACCGAACCTC
Organism: Proteles cristata cristata; assembly: GCA_017311185.1. Taxonomy (NCBI): domain Eukaryota; kingdom Metazoa; phylum Chordata; class Mammalia; order Carnivora; family Hyaenidae; genus Proteles; species Proteles cristata. Next base: position 72,930 of record JAESUZ010005085.1, read on the forward strand.
CAAGTCGTCTTGCTCACATGCTGAGCCTGAATCTCCCCAGCTTCTGGCCTTAGCTTCCACTTACAGGAATAGGAGAGAGGTAAAGGGAGGAGAGAAACAGAGCAGGCAAACAACAAACCCAGAAGAAGGAACATTCCGTGAGCAGCTGGCCCGTTTGTGCAACAAGTCCCATGGCAGGCATATAAAAAGGACGAAGGAAGGAGGGCAGTGCTACAGACTGGAAAAGACATGAGAACCAGAACTACACGCCACGTGCAGACCTTATCTGGACCCTGGTTAAGACACACCCACTCTAGGGGCACTCGGGTGGCTCAGTCAGTTAAGCGTCCGACTTTGGCTCAGGACATGATCTCACGGTTCATGAGTTTGAGCCCAGCCTCAGGCTCTGTGCTGACAGCTCAGAGCCTGGAGCCTGCTTCGGATTCTGTGTCTCCCTCTCTCTTTGCCCCTCCATCACTCGCGCTCTCTCTCTCAAAAATAAACATTTTAAAAAAGGGTTTTTTTAAAGACGTTTTTCCCAGGGTACCTGGGTGGCTCAGTTGGTTAAGCATCTGAGTTTGACTCAGGTCATGATCTCACAGTTTGTGAGTTCGAGTCCCGCATCGGGTTCTGTGCTGACAGCTCAGAGCCCGGAGACTGCTTCGGATTCTGTGTCTCCCTCTCTCTCTGCCCTTCCCCTGCTCATGCTCTGTCTCTCTCTCTCAAAAAACAAAAACAAAAACTCTAGAAACAACTGGAGAAGTTTGATGTTGAATTATGCAGCACATATACCAAGGATTCACAGACAACGTATGACAGTTGTCTTATGGCTGCGTAAGAATATTTTTAAGGTATGTGGTGGTAAAATGCTGTGATGCCTGGAGTGTATTTTATAATATTTCGATGAAGAAAGCAAAAGGGAAAAAAAGTGACAAAATCCAATTGTTGTATCTGTACGATGGGTAAATGGAAGTTCCTGCGCTGTTCTCCCTGCTTTTGCATATATTTGAAAATGATCCCAGATATTGTGTCCCTCCCATTCTCCTAAGACCCCATTCGTCTTTCTAAAAAGTCACTTGCTTTTCCATAGATGCCAGTTGTCCCCTCCGTATCCCCCACAGGTTAGGGATGGATATGGATCCCGAACTCCTAACCACCCCTGTAAAGTATTCATCACAGAGAGCTCTCGTGTGCAGACGCACAAAGCACTTGTTAAGAGAATTCTTTTTGCTTTTCTCTTCTTAATCTGTCTTTTGCCAGTCTAATGTACAGGATCCCAGCTGGACAGCCTAAGGGGATAAGGGGAAAGGCTTTTTCCCTCCCCTACACAGCACAGCGATACTGCGTCCACCGTCCCCCCCACCCCCAGCACCTGCCACCTCAATTCCAAGACGAAAACTATCTTCAGGCAGATATCTTCTGATGCAGAAACCGCCTCAAAGCCTCTCCTCTCAGCACCAGCTGGCCTCCCATCCAAACCCCAGGGAACCAAGGAATCCGCAACAGGCAGGTGACCTCCAGGCTCCCCAGATGAGGTCCCAGAGACCAGGCCTCTTCCCTTCCCACCTAGGGCTGCTGGGCCCCGCCCCTCTCGCGTGAGAAAAGACCCGGAGGCACAGACAGAGACGCCTTTTACCTTCAGCATCCAACATCTTGGGGATGTCCAGGTACTTCTCTGCCACATCGAAGGCTGTGTTCAGATTTGTGAGTGGGTCGTCCTAGAGGGAAAGGAGGATGAAGGCATGTGAGAGGCCCAAGAAGTCACTGGTGACCCCCATGGTGGTGACCACAGACTGAAGGTGTGGTCCTCAGGGTCCAGCACTGTGTGCAGAACACTCGCTTCACCTCCAGGGCCTGCTGTGTGGGCGTTTAAACGGCCGTCTTTCCTCCTCAAGCTTCAGTTTGTCAGAAATGGAACGAAGAATAGTGGCCTGCAGCCCGAGAAAGACCTGCTAGGAACGACACGCTGCCAGCAGAGCACTGGCCTGGGCACCATCAGTCTTCTGGTTTTAGCTCTGCCACCAGCCGGTGGGACCGGTAAGTCACCAGCTTCCTCAGCCGTTATTCAAGAGTCAGCCTAGGCGCCCTCAAGCCCCTCTGCCGCTCACGTCCCACCAAATCTGAGGACACCTTCACACAGCCACCACCTCTTGCCTATTCTGGCTTCTGCCGCCGTGTCCAGGGAACTGACCGGGGGGTGGCGAGGACGTGGAGGAATCAGAACTGCCGGTGGGAATATATTAACAGTGCGGAACACAGCACAGCGTGTCCTCCAGAAGTTAGGCACGGGGTTCCCTGGGAACACAGCAGGCCCACTTCGGGGCGCATCTCCCAAAGAATGGAAAGCGGGGGCTCAAAGAGATATGCGTCCGCCCGGACACACCAGAGCTAAACGGTGGAAATGACACAAATGCCCACTGACAGATGAAGAGATCAATCAAATGTGCGATCCATTATGACAGACTCTTACCCCGCCTGAAAAAGGAAGGCAATTCTGACACAGGCCACAAGCAGGGTGAACCTTGAACGCATGGCGCTAAGTGAAATAAGCCAGACACAAATATCATACGATACCACTGACACGAAGCATCTAGAGTAGCCAAATTCACAGAGTCAGAAAGTAGAGAGGCTGGGGGAGGGGGGGTGGAGTGTGGTTTAATGGGTTCCGAGGTGGAGTCGTGCAAGATGAAGAGAGCCCTGGAGGGGGACAGTGATGGCGGCATGGTCACATGGATGCACTACGTCACCACCCCAAATGTCACCACCCCGAACACCTCTATGCGGTTCAAGCTTTCAGATTATGTGTTTTATGTTTTTACGTATGCTATGTTTTATGTATATTTTACCGCAATTAAAAGAATTTTTTTTTTTAATGTGGGAAACACCACAACCTAGTGACAGAGTTCCTTGCTGGCGCTCCCCCCTCTAGGTCTCGGTGCGTCCCCGGTTTTGTCAGCCCCGGAACCCATTTGCTAAAATGCGAATCACCAAGTTGCAAAGAAATAAATACGCTTACTCCAGATACTTTCAGGAAGAAACTGCTTAAAATAGAGAAGGTGGAGTCCTTCTGGGAAAGCTTCTGACAGCTTCCAGAATGATTTAAAAAACACTACCAAGGAGTGAAAGTCACTTCCATCCGGGACCTCAAGAAGTCCTGCACACGCACCTGCCCCACTGGATTCCCAGCGACTGCCAGGCACCCATGCCCACTAAGGCCACAGCAAGAGGAAGAGCTTCCCAGTCAAGAGGCCCACGGCTCTCCCCTGTGTCCGAATGCCTGCTGGCTCTGGCAACCTGTGCTTTCTGGAAAGTATCCACACTTCAGTGGGACCAGGTCTATGCTAGGATTTGGGCTGGATTTTACTGATGCTACTGAATTAAGGAGAGGGGATGCACAGGGAAATAGGGAGAAGAGAAAAGAAAAGACCCACGGGGTGGGTGGCCGGTCGGGTTTCAGAGAGTCTGGAATGGGGGAAGGGACTATAGAGTCACAGCCAGCAGGGCCCCACTTTATACAGGGTGGCCAAACAGCTCTGGATTAAGTGGCTGTCACCCCACACACTGGCATAGCGATACACGCACACTTGTCACCAAAGAGCATCAGGCAAACAGTAAGGAGGTACATGATGATGCCTCTTAAAAAGTTTTTTTTAACATTTATTCATTTTTGAGAGACAGGAGATACAGCGCAAGCAGGGGAAGGGCAGAGAGAGGGGGAGACACAGAATTTGAAGCTGGTCCAGGCTCCAAGCTGTCAGCACAGTCTTATGCAGGGCTCGAATTCACAACTGTGAGATCATGACCTGAGCTGACATTGGATGCTTAACCAACTGAGCCACTCAGGCACCCCAGTATATGATGATGCCTCTTAAAGAAAAAAAGTCACTGCTTCTAGGGTTTCCCACCTCACCTCTGTTTGATTTGGCCACACAGCTTTCAGGTAAGCTAGGAGGTTCTCAACCTGATGTTCTTCCTGCAAGGCAGCTGACTTAGAGTATGGAGACCCTCTTACCCATTAAAAGGGTGGTTTAGGAAGAGCTGGACCCCTGTCCAAAGCCACGTGCAGGGGGGAAGCTTCTCTCCTTCAGCAGGTGGGCCCAGGCCCCAACCTCAGGCTTAGGCCTGACTTAGAGTAACTAGAGGGGATGGGAGTCTTCTGCTTTCCTCCCCAACTCCTTGGAAACAGAGGGTTTCACACCATATGGAGTTCCTGAGCGGCTCCTGTACCACCAACATCCAGCCTTGCTTCCAGGGGCACGGGCCAGATTGGGGTCTTCACTGAACACTGTGCTCTCCAAGTGTCAAGGTCAAGTAGAGAAATACCAGAATAGCCATTCTGAGAAGCTGCCTTGTCAAGAGATTCTCACATACAGACAGGTGACATTCCAATCCAAGGTCTAGATGATCAACTGGGGGTGTGGGGAGGGCTCCAGGGGTGGCCTCCGGGTGTTGGGATGGGCTGAGAGGGAAGCTGGTGAGTGGGGTCAGAGTGGTCCTGGACAGGCCTCTCCAAGGTCAAGGGCAGCCCGGACACCAGAACCACCTCGAAGTTAGAAACACAGCCCCCAACTCCTGGATGCGTACATGTGCTCAGGAAACCCACCAGCAGCTTCATGCCAAGAGCCTAAGTGAAATCAGGCAGCAGCTACAAGAAATCCCCCAGCCCTGGGGGACCTGGGGGGCTCAGTCGGTTAAGCATCCGACTCTTGATTTCGGCTCAGGTCATGATCTCGCAATTCATGGGTTTGAGTCCGCGTTGGGCTCTGCGCTGACAGTGCACAGCCTGCTTGGGATTCTCTCCCCCTCTTTCTCTGCCCTTCCCCTGCTCGTGCTCTCTCTCTGTCTCTCAAAATAAATAAATAGAGTTTATAAAAAAAAAAAAAAGAGAGAAAATCGCCCGGCCAAACTTCAGCAGTGACAGGACCCTGCTGGGACCGTGCACAGCAAGTCTTGGGCACAGATGGGAGTAAATACCTCTCAAAATATGCAAGAGTTTAAATTATATAAGTATTATATCTGCTTTATAAAATGCAGAAAATAGAAGGGGAAGATGTCAGTTAGTGTTCCAACACCCCAACAAAAGGCCGCAGGGGCCCGGACATTCTGTGGGCTGTCTGGGCCAGCAAGTACACGCATGCTGTGGCAGAGGTACCCCAGCAGCCCGCACAGCGAAGGGGGTTTCCTCTTTCTCTTGTAGGCTATCACCCGGGCTAGTCTAAGGAGACCGACACCCCTTACCATGGCCATGGGCTCTCAGAACAGGGGCCCAGTCCTGCGCTTCCACCCCCACCCCCAGCAGGGACCCCGGCGACCGGGAGCCGGCAGTGGGAAGCCAGGCAAGCATACATACCTTCCGCAGCTTCCCGTAATCAATCAGCTCAGGCCGATGTCGGTGGATCAAGGCACAGAAGCCGAGGCCATCCTTCCAGCTGCCCAAGGGAGAGAGAAGGGAGGAGGGCAAGCTGGTAAGTAGGGCCGGGCACTCAGGGTAAAGCTCTAAACAAGGAAGGGGGGGGGTCCCCTCCTTTTTACCAGAGATGAATACACAGTGCTTTGGAGTTGGAGTGAGGAGAAGACAGGATGGGAAGATATGTTCCTTCCTGCCACAATCCCAGGCGCTGGGGTCAAGGTTCTGTGGGCTGTGGGACATTCAGACACCTGCCACATCCAACTCTCCTCTCTGCCACGGTCTCTGTCCCCCCTGTTCCGTTCCAGTGCCCCAGGACACTGCCCTTGGGGAGCTCCCCGGTAGCTGGGGCGTCAGCCCAAAGTGCGTAGTAGCAGCCACACCAAAGGCACCGCTGGGAGGGAAGGTGGCACTGGAGAGTCTGCGCCACTCCCTGAGAAAGCAGCTTCCTCCCCAAGGTCCCCTGCTCTGTTCTGGAGCTGAGGATAACCAGCCAGAAGAACGGAGGCTAACCCAGCCAGAGGGGGGCAAAGGGTCCCAGGGGAGCAGCTGAGGCTCTGCAAGAACCCCTCAGCCCCCAGCCACTCACCTTATGTGGAAGTTCTGGATGTTGACGTTTTTGTAAGGGGCTGTCTTTCTCTGACACCACAGGAGCAGCCCCTCCTTCGCGGAAGTCTCTGTGAGGGAGGGGATGACGGGCCGAGAGGTCAGTGCACTGGCCTGGTGGAGGCAGGGGTGTCGGCTCACAGGGAGGCCTCACCGTGACCCCAGGGTACATGTGCTTGTTCACATAAGGGGTCCAGACAAGGACCCCTTAGACTGCAACCCTGTTGCTGCCAGGCCATTAAGTCTATTTCCTTGACAAAGGCTGAGAAGCTATTTGAGAAATGAAGAAGCAAGCTAGGAAGCTTTTAAGGGCTGGCCACATTACGTTTAAATACTGAGACCATGACCTCTCAAGCTTTCTGCAGATTTCCCCCATCGCTCCCTGTTACTCAAAGGCACGGTAGCAGTACAAAATAAATCAGCAACCTGTATTAGGTCGGTGTTCGATTGGTCTGTGAAATCTAAAGTTCCAGAATCTCTAGACAGAGGTACACAGGCCGTGCAGAGTGTACAGAACTATATGGGGCGAAAGTGTTAAGATCATCTAAAAAATAAAGTTGTCTATATTTAATGCATGGATTGACATCATTGCTGTACGGGTGAAGCAGACAGGTGCCTGTAAGATAAAGCAGGGAGGTATCTGAGGGGATCCCAGGAGCTCCCAGCACAGAAGGGATGCAAACTACACTGGCCCCCTGTGTTTGCATCCGTGAATTGCAGATATGGTACCCAGCCAAGAGGGTTCATGGATGATCTCATTTACTTTCAATTCACAAAATGGACTTTAAAATGACATTAAATGACTCCTGCAAAGATAGTATTTCAAGCACAGCCAAACAATAAAAGAGTCAGCAAAGCTAATGCTTCTACTCAGCTCCAGCTTTTCATCAGCTATATTATAAGATCAAAACAATGACAATTTAACCAGAGCTGACAAGGGCAGCCGAAAAGAATTAAACTTATCAGGTGCCTGGATGGCTCAGTCAATAAAGAGTCTGACTGCAGCTCTGGTTATGATCTCGTGGTTTGTGAGTTCAAGCCCTGCATTGGGCTCTGGGCTGACAGGGCAGAGCCCGGAGCCTGCTTCGGATTCTGTGTCTTCCTCTCTCTCTGCCCCTCCCCTGCTCATGCTCTGTCTCTCTCTCTCTCTCAAAAATAAACAAACATTGGGGGAAAAAAAAGAGAATCAAACTTATCAAGAAGGCAATTTGAAAATGGATTTACATTCATCATCACTAACAAGAATCATGTTCAAAGTGACAACTAAGGACACATTTTTAACTACTTCAGCCCTAAATACCAAGCATCTATAAACCAAACTTAGACCTTCAAATGGCTGTATTACCATGTATCAAACCAAGGTTTCCATAAGAAAGCAAGATAATCCACATTTTTTTTAAAAAAATCACTTTGAATAAAAATCTTTGTAAGATTTCTGGACCATAGGGGCACCTGGGTGGCTCAGTTGGTTAAGCACCCAACTCTTGGTTTTGGCTAAGGTCATGATCTCATAAGTTCGAGCCCCTCAGAGCCTGCTTGGGATTCTCTCTCTCTCTGCTTTTCCCTTGCTTGTGCTCTCTCTCAAAAATAAATAAAGACTGAAAAAAGAGATTCCTGGCCATTAAAATGAATTAAGACTATATATTTTAAAGTTTATTTTTTGAGTGATCGCTATACCAAATGTGGGCCTCAAACTTAGGACCCCAAGATAAGAGTCACAGGTTCGACTGACCGAGCCAGCCAGGCGCCCATGAATAAAAAGTATTTTGAAAATATCTCCGTGTCACCTTTTGAAAAAAAATTGTTCTCGTATGTGTATTTCGTAATATGAATATCGACACACAAACATAATTTATTATAAAATAAATACACCCACAGCAGATATAAAGCTCAAAAACTGCTGGAGTGTAGAACCAAAAGTTTAGAGAGCTCTCAGCCCCAGACTAGGGTGGCCTCTTAAAGATCTGCGAAGTGGCCACCAGAGGGTGCTGTGGGAGCAAAGTGGAGGACTTGGGGTCAACTCCCTCCAGGCTGCAATTTCCCTACCCTTTAGGATTTAACAACCCCAAAGCCAGGTGGGGTTTCCAGTACTTCCTCACAGCAACCTCAGGTGGTTCTAGAGTGAGGGGGATTCCCAGGGGGCCAACATACTAGTGGAAACCAGAAACTTGGTCAGTTCTTATTTCTCTACAGACTAGGAGGGAGGGCAGAGACCAGCTAAGTTTGTGGCCCACGGTTAAGCCCCCATTGCCAGGGGTCAGGGAGTTTTCCAGACTGAGCCCCGGAAGGAAGATGTGATGGTGAAGGCAGGGGAGCAGAGTGAGGGCGTCGCGGACTAACGGAACAGAGCATAAGACCCACCTTCCACAGAGATGTCCTGGATGGCGAAGCGGAGGATGATGGTCCAGATCATGCCCAGGGTCATTTTCACGTTCCCATCCACGATTTCTACAGAAATGGCATCAGGACATATTAGGATGGCTCCTGGCAGGGGCAGAGTTACAATTCCCGGAGCGTCCACATCCTTGGGCATACCACGTAGTGAACCAAAGACCACACAGCTCCACTTTTCGGGAAAAGCGGGTATGGTTTTTAAAATACAATCAGGTATCACAGGTGTCAGGGGAGAAGTCTATATGGGGGTGGCCCCGAGCACAAGGGGTCTAAATCATCACCAGTGTTCTGGCAACTCTGAGTCAGGGAAGTCCAGACAATCACAGCTCTCAAAATAGCCACCCACACCCGACACGCCAGTGTAGGCGTCAGAAGGTAATCAATCCAATGTAGATCCCTACCCCCACCTGCTTCCAGACCGAGGCCATAATCCGACCCCATGGAAGGTATCCTCAGCTAACAGTTTGGCATCCAATGAATATTTTTTTTTTTTTTTTTTTTTTTACAACTTGTAAAACTAACTGTAGGAAAAACCTAATAGAACCATGAGAAGGAGTAAATTCCAGGAACTCCAGATATCCCAAGCCCATATCCACAAGGGTCGACTTCCCACAAACCCCTTGAACAAGGGTGGATTCCATTAAGGAAGCCACATTCTAAGATCGTATCCCCTTCCTCAGAAGTGAGGGCAAAACTGTGTGCTGCTGTATGACCAACAAGGTAGAGAGCCGTGTTGCTGCTTCCCGGGGAGGGGGTGGGTAACTCCGCGGAGCCTACATGGGCGGGGGGAGGGTCAGGAGGAACAGTGTTCACGTCAGACAAGGGACAGGATGTAACTCTTCCTGCTAGTGATGGCCTTAAATGCCCTTCCCAGAGCCTCAGACACCAGCGGGGCACAGAGCTGAGTCGGAGGGCCTGGGTTAGAGACAGACGACTGAGTAGCACACCATCATCTTCTTTAACAGGTTAAGAGAGCCAGCCAGCTCTTTGCAGAGCCTGCTGGGTGGAAGTAGAGGCAGTTAATCAGTTAGGAATTATTTCATAAAGATTTAGTCTTTTAAGAATGCCCTCTCATGTGTGACTTCCGATGGCTGCACATCTGTAATGTTTAAAGAGTTTATACAGGGGCGCCTGGGTGGCTCAGTTGGTTGAGTGTCCAACTTCAGTTCAGGTCATGATCCCAATGGTTTTCCCAACGGTTTGTGAGTTCGAGCCCCGCGTTGGGCTCGCTGCTGTCAGCATGGAGCCCACTTTGGATCCTCTGTCTCCCTCTCTCTGTCCCTCTCCTGCTGTGCTCTCTCAAAAATAAATAAAACATTAAAAATAAGTTTTAAAAAAATAAAAAATTTTTAAATTAAAAAAGAGGTTATGCAAATTGATAACAAAAAAATCTAAATTCACAAGTGGCAAAAGACATGAATAAATACTTCACAAAACAGTAAAAATATAACCAATTTACAACCATGTTCCATCTCCCCGTAATTAAAGAAGATAGCATTTTCCCAGCTACGAAATTAGTGAGGTTACAAAACAAGGAACACACACCTTGATGGTAACCAGGCTACCACACCGTGCCTAGAAGTATAAACTGGTTTAAAAAAAAACTTTCTGGGAAATAATGTGGCCAACAGGTTCAAGTACCTTGAAGTTATTTGACTTTTTCACAGTGAAATCTGCCTCTAGGAAGCCATCCCTAGCCAATGACCTCAAATGCAGAGTAAGGCTACTACTGTCATTTATCATGGCCCCAAGTTGGAAACTTTGAGAATATACCAAGTTCAAGGTGTGATTGAATAAATCCTCAGCCCCTGTCACCCACATGCTCAGAAACTCCATGGCTTCCCACTTTAGTTGGGAGTCAAAGCCAGTGGCCAGTGGGGCCCTCACGGTGCCCCCATCTCCTCCAGTCAATGGCTTCCCCGTAGCGCTCGCCTTCCTGGACATCTGTGTGACTTGTCCCTCATCTCCACTGCACCTTCTCCTGGAAACCCCCCACCTTACTCTCTGCTTCAGTTTTTCTCCTTCAGACACATGTATGGATGCATTTCCTCCGTTCCCCTTCCAGAACATAAGCTCCATGAGGGGAATAATTCCTCTGTTTTGCATCACTGCTTAGAGCCCAGCACAGTGCCTGGCAGAGAGAAAGGCCTCCATCAACATTTGTTAGTGAAGGAATGAAGGGATGAAGGAATACCAGACGGCACTCCACACGTGTGGGTGCATGGGTGAAAGTCACCCAGGCCGGGGGCTGGGAGGCCAGGACCACTCTCGGGCTCCTCCAGGGCAGGACCCAGGTCTGGGACAGAGCACAGCTGTGCTCCACAATTAACACAGCCACTAAACCCTACATTCACAACTTTTTAATGACCTGGAGAAATCTTTGTAATACGGAAACTGGGAAAAGCAAGTATGAAATTTCATGGACAGTGTTTCAAATACAGGGGGTATTTTTTTAAAGGCTAGAAGAGGCTTCAATGGTAATGGAGCCACGTGACCGTCCCCTCAGTGGAGGCCGCAGCATGGGGCCCGCCTCTGCCCCAACTGTGAAGGCCAAATACCCTTCTGCTGGCCTGGAGCTCAGTGGCCTCCCAGCACCAAGGGAGACAAGCTCAGGGAGACAGAGTGGCTTCTGCCTTGGGTTTTGCCTGCTTACTCCTCTCTCCTTCCTCCTCCAAGAAACCCCCCAGGGAGTTCTGCTGTCTGAATTCTCACTTATACCAGATCCTCTGGGAAACAAGAGAGCCAAGTACAGGCAAAAAGAGGGGTGTGTGTGTTAACACTCCATGCACCACCCCAGCCTCAGGGCCACTGGCTCCCTGTCCCACCCCCAGAGAACAGCCCCCCCAGAGGACCTCCAGAACCAACCCTTTTCCCAAGCATCTGTTTGTGTGGAGCACGGACACCCCATCTCACCAGCAGCTCTACATCAGGAGGCTACCACGCAATGCTGGGTCCAAAAGGAGGGTCCCAAGGCCACCACGGGGCCCTGCGGACAAAACCACGATGACAGACTGCAATGTGTGCGTGGGTGTGGGAAGGAGTGGGGGCAGGTTTCTGAATTTCTGGTCTACGGGCAGCCAAGGAGCTATTCGCATCCCGCACTTACCCCCTCCCCCCACTCCAGGGATGTGGTCGCCTGCACACGATTCAGAGGGTAGAATGAGCACATTCCACATGACAGAACTAGACCCGGGGGTCACCACCTCCCAGACCAATGCTTTAGTTACTGCACCCACTGCCCCCTCCACCCTGAGGACACGTGAGAAATCATCAAGACCACTGCCAGGATCTTAGCCCCCAAAGCCATCAAGCTTTCCCTGCCCTAAGATCTTAACATAAAAAATCCTTCCGGGTCCTTCCACCTGGTTAAATCCCAGCCTCTCACTCAGGGCAGGCCTCAATTCTATGAAGTCCAGACACCGTTAAGACCCATCCTAATCCCTCCTGGATGTATGGAAGCTCTTTGCCTTCAGCCTCCATCTGAACACCTTCGGGGACAGGGGCCGTATGTCCCGCTCCCTCAAAGAGCATCCATTCCATTCCCGTACGTTCTGCACATTCTGCAGAATCGGCCCGTCCAGGGAGTCTCCCAGGCCTGGTTCTGCCCTTCAGGGCTTGACCAGAGTCTACGTGACACTTCCTGCACGACTTGAGGTCTTGCCAACGCCAGGTCTGCTCCCCTCAGCCCAAGATGGCTCCTTGGGATACCCAGCAACCTCTCTCCCCACCCCAGTCCCCAGGAGAGCTCATTCTGGGTGATCTGCTCCACTGCCTGTTATCTTATAGTCTGCAGAAGTAAACTTCAGTTCGTTATAATAAACAAAACCCATTCATGGCCTCATCCAGGTTCCGCCACAGCAGAGAAGCCATCTCAGCATGGTCTGAGCGCTCGCCGTGAAGTGGGAGAGAGGATTTCAAAGTGGAAGGCTCAGCCTGAAGGCTTGGGCAGAGAGAAGGTAAGGATTATCTCATTTTAAAGGAGGCTTTAAAAATCTTAAGAGGAGGGGTGCCTGGGTGGCTCAGTCAGTGAAGTGTCCAACTTTGGCTTGGGTCATGATCTCACGGTTCATAGGTTGGAGTCTTGTATCAGATTCCATGCAGATGGTGTGGAGCCTGCTAAGGATTCTCTCTCTCTCTCTGCCCCTCCCCTGTTCGTGCATGCTCGCTCTCTCTCTCAAATAAATAAACTTAAAAAAAAATAATAAAAATTTTTAGAGGCGTGAGCCCATGCGAAAACAATTAGAAACTGTGGCCAGCTCAGTTAACGGACTTCCGGGAAGGCCAGAGGTGCTGGGTGGAGTTTGAGCCAGTGTCTGTTTACTCCTCACCTCCTGCTGGGGGAGCACAGCCAACCTGATCTGCCACTTCACAGCGGAGGAAAGGCGGTTGGCACTGTCCTGTCCTTGGCCCCTGCATGGGTCTCCAGCAGTGTCCAGAGTGACAGGAAGGAGGTCAGACCTCAGCTCTGGAGCCCAAACCTTCGGGTTCAAATCTCTAGCAATGTCTGTAAGCTCCAGTTGCCTTGACTGCAAAATGCAGCCGGTGATACCCGTCCTACAGGCCTGCCCTCACGTTGAAGGGGATGCCCCATGCAAAGCGTCCATTCTAGCCACGCAACGAGCCAGAAGCAAGCTCTATTCTCTCCCATCTGCCCCTTCCCTCCTCCCCTTTCGATCTCAGAGATTTAAAAAAAAAATTTTTTTTTTTTAGGTAGCTGTTAAATTTTTCTTCCTAAAATTCTAGATTTCTGGGGTGCCTGGGTGGCTCAGTCGGCTAAGCGTCCGACTTTGGCTCAGGTCATGATCTCACGGTTCATGGGTTTGAGCCCCACATCGGGCTCTGTGCTGACAGCCAGCTCAGAGCCTGGAGCCTGTTTCCGATTCTGTGTCTCTCTCTCTTTCTGACCCTCCCCTGCTCACACTGTCTCTCTCTCTCTCTCAGAAATAAATAAAACATTAAAAAAAAATTTTAAATCTGGATTTCTGGCTTCTCTTAAAAAACTGGAAGATGTGGCAATGCTGGAACCTGTATTTCCATACAGCGGCACACGATTAGATCTGCATGGCAGGTGCCCTGCTTAGAAGGACATGCTTTACCCAGTTCTCCACAGTTCCCACCTATCCGTTACTGTCACCCCGGCCCACCTTCTACAGGCTTCACTTCCCTGCCCCAGTGGGCATGCGCGCTCGCTCCAGAGCAGCTGAGTGCCATTCCCTTTGATTTCCCAGCCCTGCTTAGTTGAAACTCTTTCTGCCAGTCTTTATTCCTCCCTAATAGACCAAAGTACTCTTTTCTTCTTGTTAAAAAGCAGAGAATATGTTCCCACTCACAATACAGAGTACCCTGCCATGTGTGAGTCCTTTGAACACTTACTGAGGACCTACTATGTGTATCAGACTGTTAGGAGCCGGTGCGCACGGATATAGAAGATGCAGTCTTTGCTCTGCGGCTGAAGGTGTTGCCGGAACACACAAGGCACCACCCATGTCACACGAGGCACTACCCATGACTGCTCAAGCATCAGCTTGAGTCCCCAGCAAGGCAGGGGCTGGCAACGTTTTTCTGTAAGAGGCCTGATAGGAAATCGTCGCAGCTTTGCAGGCCATATGGTCTCTGTTGCAACTATTCTGAAGCCAATTGTGGCAGGAAAGCAGATGCAGATAATATGTAAACAGACAGGTGTGGCTGCGTTCCAATATTTACAAAATCCGTGTCAGCCGGATTTGACACCATGGACTCCACTTGCCAATACTGTGCGACCATTTGTGTTTGGTATAGCAATGTAAAATCCCTCTGTTTCTAAAAAAAAAAGGGGGGAGGGCAGGGGGCTTTAAACTTAACAAACAGAAAAATCTGCTCCTATGATTTACTGGAGCAAGTCCTCCACCCTCTTTAAGAAAGGCATCTCCTTGAGGTCATGCAGACCCGGTCTGAGTTCTGGTTTTGCCATTTACTGCCCTCGGGACCTTGAGGAAGTTACTTCATCTCGTTAGGCATCTGTTTCCTTCTCATCAAAAGAGGATAATAATTGGGGCCCCCAGAGAGGGCTGCTGTGAGGGTTAAATGAGATCATGGTACACGGGGCTTCGAACACCACCTCCACGGAGCATGTGCTCCGTGATCGCAGCTGTGCGCATACCTCAATCGTGAATGAATGGGCAGGGACTCTCCCGTCTCTAGACTTCTGGTGCCGCACAGCAGGTGCCCGCTGGGTCCCGGCTGAATCCGTGGGGCACAGCACTGACACGGCCTGGTTAGGGTGTCCTATTCTAATCCCCTCCGCCCTCCCCAAATCCTTCAGAGCCACCGCAGTGTGCACGAGAAACTGCAGTGCCTCCTCTAAACCATTAAGAACAAGTTAGTAAGAATTTATACTGAGCTTTAAAGTTGTTGTTTTTTTTTCCCAAGGGAAGAAAAAGTCAAGAAGCTAAAAGGCAGAGAAATGCTATTAGGAATATCCTGGAAGGCTTCTGGACATTAGTCTTCCTGGGACTCCGTGGGGCCTTGGGACAGCCCTCACTCTCCAACAGTCCGTGTCTGATGCTCTCCAGGTGACAGAATTCCCCGCCTCAGGCAGCAAAGTGCAGGCAGGTCTGCAGGTGGGAGAGGTAGCATTCCACTCCCACGGGATCCCATGGCACCAGGATTAGACTGGGGGGTGGAGGGGAGGGCTGGCATTGAGGGGAGGACGAGGGAGCAGGCCCTTGGTTTCCAGGGGGCAGACTCAGGGGTGGCGAGCGCTGAGATGGGGTAGAAAGCATAGTTGTTACACGCAGTATCCGTAGGTCGACCAGATGGCGGTGCTGGCAGCCTCACTCCCTCATGCCCCCGGTGATGTGGGAGCTCGGAAGTCGGGGCAGAAAAGGCCAGGAGAGCAGCAAAATCAGGCTCCGCGGAGCAGCGCAACACCAGGCCTCACTCACCTTCGGCTCCAATGGACACGAGCTTGACTCCCTTGCTGGCTATGAAATCCAGGGCCTTGTTGACGTTGGAGATCTTGTGCACCCTCATTTTGCCTCTCTCCGGCTTGGCCAAGCGCTCCCCTGCACACGGAAGGAAAGGGAGGGCAGGAAGGGTGAGATGCTAGTTCCCGGGAGCAGGGCCGCCGCTCTCACGACCCCCGCGCCCGGCTGCGAGCGAGGGCCGCCCGGGCAGGGACAGCAGGGAGACCCGACCCTGCCTCTTTTCAGACCTGAACGGCTTGCCTCCACCCAACAGATCTCTGGTAAGCCCCCCACGTCATGGACTTGGCTGGGTGCCAAGAATACTGGGGTGAATGGATCAGTTTTCCTGCCTTTGTGCACTTATGCACCAGGAGGAGAGAAACACATGAATGAATATATGCAGATGAGCAAACACCGAGAAGGGTAAGTACTTAAAAAGAGGATGCAGAGGAGCGCAGGTGGAGGATGAAGGAGTCGGGGAAGTCAGGGAAGGCCAGGCCGGGACAGCAGGGAATGGTGTTCAAGGCAGAAGGAACAGTGCACGCAAGCGCCCCGAACCCCTTCTAGACTAGAACGTTTGGCCTGGGAAGGTGTGTCAGCACTCTAGGATATTCTGGAAATGTTCTCTGGGGTTTAAATGCAGCTGTTCACAGCACCCCTCTCTCACTCGAACCTGCTGCCTCTCGCAGCGACATCCTCAGCTCAGCTCCAGGTCAACCCGCCCCACCACCCCCCACCACTCCCTCCTCCAACTCAGGTTTCGGGCTCAGAAGCTGTGGGGAAAGAATGGTTCTCCCAACAGCCCACTAAGAGCACTTTCGGCTCAGAAGAGAGGCGCTGAGGGACCTCTCGAAACTATTTGAAAAATGTATATGCGTAACACGCGCGCCCATACCATGGGGAGGGACACAGAGCAGTAGATTCTCTGAAAGGACACCAAAGGGCTGAGAAGTACCACCCTGGAGCCCAAGGCTCAGGACCCTTGCACCTGCCATGGTCTCCAGCGCGGCCCAGCGGCACATCCCTCTGGGCCACACCAAGCACCTGAGCCACCTGGCTGAGAGCTCAAGGTGCTGGGCGGCTGCAGCGTCAGAGCCCTGCTTCTGCAGGGGGCCTCCCAGCCCCCCAGATTCTAGGGAACACACTTCCTGCTACAGATGTGATTAGGCAGTTCCCAGGGCAGCACAGCTGAGATTTTACAATTAAATCAAGACATTCCGCTCGTGGCTGCTGCTCAGCCTCCCTAGCAAGGTACCCCACCATCCCCTCGGGCAGATGAAATGCCACAGCCTCCCACAGGATGGATGGGAGTGGCACCCCATCCCGCCCCCTGCCCTGAAGGCTGCCCCAGCCATTAGGTCCACGAAGCCGGGCTCCCCAGCGGCCGACAGCTGTGCACACTGGATGGAACAGGACGGTGGAGGCGGCCAGGCCAGCAGTTCTCGAACCTCAGATGCCCAGCCTCTACCTGCCTCCTACGTTTCTGATTTAGGAGGTTTGGGGTATGTTCTGGGAACCTGCACGCTGACCAGGAGTCCTGTGGACTCCAGTGTGGGTGGTGCAGGGACGCTTCTCAGACAACCTCTGCGGGCAGCGGCCCCCTCCTGTCACTCTATTAACCTCAAGACACTCCAGGAAGAAAAGGCAACGTCTCAGTGACTCCATCTCCCCCACTCCGCGGAAAGAGACAAGCCTGCTTCACAGACACGCACGGGTCCCATTCAGCGGGGACACACTGGCGGTTACGCAGAAAAGCCCAGCTCAGGACGTCCGCTCACTCTACTTGCCAAGCATCACCTACATGCCAAGTACGATCTGAAGCCCCTGAGACACAGAGATGAGACCATCCCTGCCCCCAAGCAGCTCAAGGTGGAAGGGGGAGAAAGCAAATGAGCCAAAAATGATGGTGCCATGGGGAACCTGACACCACAGAGGAATTAATGGGGTGTGACGGGAGCCCAGAGGAGGGCAGCCACTTGTGTGGGGAAAGCCTTCCTGGAGGGAAACCCTGAGCTGAGTTTTAAAGAATGAAAAAGAACAACACCAGGTATGTTTAAACGAAGCAACGCTGGAAGAGGAGGCAGGAAAGGAGGCTCTGAAAGGCGGTTAGAGGAAAACAGTATGGCAGTTCCTAAAAAAAGTTAAAACACAGAATTACCATATGATCCAGCATTTCTACTTCTAGGTTTATACCCCAAAGAATTGAAAGCAGGGATTCGCACAGACATCTGTACACCCATGTTCACAGCGGCATCTTTCTTCACAAGAGCCACAAGGTAGAAGCCATCCAAATGTCCCATCAGAAGATGAATGGCTAAGCAAGATGTGGCACGTACATACGATGGGATATTGGCCTGACGAAGGAGATTCTGATAGATGATACAACACGGATGAACCTTGAAGCCATTACAATGAAATAAGACAGCCACAAA
Source organism: Proteles cristata cristata (assembly GCA_017311185.1). Classification (NCBI taxonomy): domain Eukaryota; kingdom Metazoa; phylum Chordata; class Mammalia; order Carnivora; family Hyaenidae; genus Proteles; species Proteles cristata. The sequence goes on from JAESUZ010005085.1 coordinate 90,692, forward strand.
AGCACACACATACTGCATGATTCCACTATTATGAAGTGCTGAGAACGGCCAAACTGACAGAGACTAAAGAATGGTGGCTTCCAGGGTCTTGAGGGGGAAGGGAGGGGGGAGTTAGTGTTTAATGGGCACGGAGTCTCTGTGGAGGATGATGGAAAAGTCTAGAGATGGACGGTGGTGATGGCAGTACAACACCAGGAACGTACTGAATACCTCTGTGTACGATTAAAAATGTTCAAAAAGTTGGGGTGTGAGTGGCTCAGCTGGTTAAGCTTTCGGCTCAGGTTGTGATCTCATGGTTTCATGAGTTCGAGACCCACGTCGGGCTCTGCGCTGACGGTACAGATCCTGCTTGGGCTTCTCTCTCTCTCTCCCCCCCCCCGCCCCCCGCCATTCTCTCTACCCCTCCCCCACTCATGCTGTCTCTGTCTCTCTCAAGATAAATAAATAGACTTTAAAAATGTTCAAAATGCTAACTTACATTATGTTGATTTTATCACACACACACACATACAATCCTCCATCCCCATCCCCACCCCCCACCCCAAAGATTTCACCTGCAAGAGGTTATTTAAAAGTATCAGGGGGAAAAAGTCAGTTGGAGTTTATGCAAAAGCACGGAGAGTTTCCAAAAAGCATGTCCCTTGGGGTGGCAGAGGGTCTGAGGTCTGATACCTTTTTGGGAAGTTAGCTGAGAACAAAACAGGTGCCAGCTCATGAAGGATCCTGCAAGCTATGCTAAGGAATGTGGGCCGCAGGCTTCGAGCCCTGGGGAGGTGCTGAAGGGTTCTGAGCAGGGAACAGGGAGACCATATTTGGGCCATCAGACGGCCCCTCTGGTGGCGGGGTGGGTGATGGACTGCAGCGGTGGGGAAGGAGCCCGGTGGGGGGTGCGGACCTCTGTGGGCCACTTGGGTGAGAGCTGACCCCCGACCCACACTGATACCATGGTAGCAGAGGTTAAAAGGATAACAGAAAGGGGCGCATGGGTGGCTCAGCTGAGTGTCCGACTTTGGCTCAGGTCATGATCTCATGATTCGTGAGTTCAAGACCCGCCCTGGGCCTGCTGCTGTCGGCACAGAGCCACTTTGGATCCTCTGTCCACCTCTCTCTTTCTCTCTCAACAATGAATAAACATTAAAAAAAAAACAAAAGGATAACAGAATGGACAGAACTCAAATGCCAAGTTGGAGAGAGAGGCAGAGGGGGAGCAGTCCCTGATTCCTACATTAGGCTCAGGAGGACAAGATGAAGATTATAAGAGGAAGAGGTCTGTCGGGGCCAGGAATGACCAGCACAGTTTTGGACATGCTGAAGGGATCCTAGGGGGCATCTGGCTGGAGATGGGGTTGAGAGAAAAGGCTGGACTGAGACCAGGTCTGGGACCCCCTGGGGTGGAGGTAGATGGTAAAGTGAAGAGAGCAGCTAAGATCACCCAGTGTATAAACCAAGGCAGTTGGAACCACCCACATCTAAGCATGGGGGAGGGAAGGTGTTCATAAGACAGTCAGAGATCCGGGGTGCCTGGGTGGCTTAGTCGGTTGAGCGTCCGACTTTCGCTTAGGTCATGATCTCGCGGTTCGTGGGTTCGAGCCGCGTCGGCTCTGTGCTGACTGCCAGCTCAGAGCCTCAGCCTGTTTCAGTCTGTGACTCCCTCTCTCTCTGACCTCCCCTGCTCACGCTGTCTCTCTCTCTCTCCTAGAAATAAAAAAAAAAAAAAAAAAAAAGACAGTCAGAGATCCGCATTTAAGGGGAGTTCCCCCTTCAGATTTCTGGACATCCAGATTCTACACTGGGGGTCAGATAAGCGAGTGGAACCATCTGGATATAGGCAGATAGGTTGTAGCAGGGCCGAGGTTTGAGATAGTCAGCCAAGCTTATATGAAGACCCCAAAATGCTAGCAGTTGGAGGGGAAGAGGCCTCTGAGACCACCCTCCAAACTCTCTCTTTTTGCAAATGACGGTGCTAAGGCAGAAAGGCAGTAACGTATCCAAGGACACATGGGTGGCGGGCAGCAGCAGAGCCGGAAGCAAACCTGGTCTCCTCGTCTGAATTCACACAGACCGCCCCTCACTTCTTTTAAGAGACCCACAGCTCACCACGACCCAAGGCAGAGCAGAAGCGGGTGTCAGGCAGCACCCTGTCCTCGGCCAGGGCGGCCTACCTCACCTGAGATGACCTCTAGCAGCAGCATGAGCTTCAGTCCATCCCGGAAGTCCTCCTCGATGTTCTCGATCTGCGTCCCCGCCTTGCGAAGGTGGGAGTTGCACCATGCCGTGAACGTCTGGGCAAAGGAAAGACGAGCAGGCGGTCAGCCTCCCCACAAGTCACATGGTCTCTGAGGCCCTCACATGGGGCTTCTAGGGGTCCCCAGGACACGCCTGCCTCATGCCCTATCCCGTTGCTGTGTTGGCACCAGCGGGATGGACAAAGCCACACCCTCCTTCAATGCTTCTCCAACCAACCTTCTTCTAAAAACAACACCCCCATCCACAGCAGAGAGCCAGCAATTTACCTCTTGGGGGTATAGGGCTTAGTTGCAATCATGACAGTTACAAGGCAGATTACCCCAGAGGTAACCCATTAAGTCTCACTAATTAATTAGGGCAAAGCAGTTTATTAAATCCCTGTCCACTTGGCAGCTTGCTAAGGGAAAGAACTAGTAAGTCTTGTCGGGATCAGAGTTCAGACGCCTGGTCTCAGGACGAGGAGAAAAAGCTGAGCACCCTAATGCCCATGTGTGTGTGTTTGCGGTAGGGATGTGGAGGCACCTCAAGCTGCAAAAGCGTGAGGAAGAATTCCAGGAAGGGAATCTCAGGAGAGGAAATGAGAGCTCATCCATACTGTTATTTTCTAGTCTGTGGAGAGAAAAACACAACATAGAAGCCCCTTGTGTATCAACCAAGCAGCCCTGTGCCAACAGCACCACCTTGTGGCTCCAACAAGGAACAGGGTGACTCCATAAAGAGAAAAAGTACGTGCTTCAATTTCCCAGGCCCCCTAGAATCTGGGCGGGGGTCTCTCCCCAGCAGCCACATTCCATGGGAAACAGAAAGAACTCTCTTGTTTCAGATCCAACCCACTTCTGGGCAACTCCACGCTTCTGTGCACCAACCAAACGGCACTCAACTACGTGGGGGGCTCAAAAGCCAATGTCTGGTCCCTATAGCAGGGCCGGCTGGCCTTCTTCCCACCTGTTCTGCAAAGTTGCAACAGTGAGCAGTAGCAGCAGCACCAGAACTGCCCCTCCTCCCCAGAAAGGTCACCAGGCTCATGATCCCCCTCCCCCACCACTTCCTCTTGCCCTGGGGGAACAAAGTGGCAAAGAACTGGCAAAAGGATCACCACACCAGTGATCATTAGGGGCAAAGAAATGGCTGTGTAGGTTTATATGGCAGAGTTGCAGAGCCTGTGAGCAAGAAGGGATATCCATTCACGCAGGTAGGGAAGAGGAGGCAGCATTATGACACCCCCAGCTCTGACTTTATCTTTAAACCATGCCTCACTAGGAATTTACCAACATAGGCTACTTCTCTGTCCCTGCAAACACACCTGCCTTCTGTAGGCCAGTCCGCTCCCGTGAGTGAGAAGACGCATGTGTGTGCTATCAAAAAGCTTTGCGAAGGCTGGCACACAGCCTAAGGGTGGGCAGGGGGCATATACTGATCCTCAGCCTAGAATGTCCTCTAGGTCATGCTTGGCTAGCTCACATTCAGCTTCCAAGATCACACTAAGATATCACCTCCTCCAAGAAGCCTTCCTGACAGCCAACTGGCACATCTGGGTTGGGGGCACAGAGCCCAGAGCACCCCGCACCCACTCCATCACTGCCCATATCCCACTGCCTGTCCCTTGCCTGGTCACTTGTCAGAATGGGAGCTCCTGAAGGTGTAGACTCAGTGCTCTCCCCAGAGCCCCAGGGCACAGAGTCAGGGACACAGCAGTGACCAAAAGAGTAAAAACGCCTGCCCCTGTGCAGCAGACAATCTAGTGGATGTAAAAATTGGGCAACCGGGTGAAGGAGCCGGTGAGGAGCTGATGTGAAATGAAGGGACTTCTAGAAGATCCTGCTGCACCTGTGGGTGATGCCGAATGGTGTCAGGGCGGGGCGCCGATGGGCCAGACGGTGCCCTCGGGGACCCCCCGTAAGTGTGAGACCGCTCAGAGGAAAGGGCAAGGAGGACTATTTACTGGGCGCCCTTCCTCTAGTGCTGGCGCTAGAACCTGGCAGGAAATGAGAGGGCACAGCCTCTATTTTCATTTTGTTAAGACTGTTTTCGTTGTTGTAAAAAATACTAGAATATTAGAGAAATCTTTTCTTTCAGATAATTTATTTCGTGGCTCCATCTCCTCCCCCAGCTGCCCCTGTCCATATATTCCTGCCTGGTGTCCTCTCACTGTGTACTTATCTGGGGGTGGGGGTGGGGGGTGTCTTTTTTTATTTACCACCATCTTGGGGTTCCACAGCACTTTGCTCTCCTCTCCCTTCCAGGCCCACAGTCAGCCTCTGCCTGGGATTTTCTACAGACCCGAGGGGAAGTGGATCCACACCCCATCCCCCAAGCAGGGGGGTCCCAATGTGACCAGAGTCCTGGTGGGGATCACCAGCTCCGGCACAGCTGGGGGCTGTGCAATCTCACTGCTTATCACCCAGCTGTGGAGAGGGGTTGGGGATGAGAGGAAGAAGAGGCCGGTTTTGAAAGAAGATACTGCTTTTGTAAGAGGAAAACGCTGTTGAAAACAGCCAGCCCATTTCCTGGGGAAGCCGGGCTCGGAGCCCTGGGAGACAGAAATGCACCTGTATTTGCTCACATCTCCCACACAAGGCCCTGCCTCTGAGGCCTCCAGGACAACATTTTGCTAAAACTCTCAGTCTCGCATCCCGGGCCCCAAAGGTGATTGCCTCGAAGGGTGTCTGACACCTCCCCAATAAGAAAGTTCCACCAGCAAGAGGCACCCATCATGCAACTCAGGCTTCCGTAGGAAATGGCGGAGGTAACTCGGTGACTGAGAACGTATACACCAGATCTGGATTCAATACTTAGATCTACTCTCTTCAGACTGCCCTCCCCTAAACTTTACTTCCCTGAACAGTAAGAGAAAGAGAGTGACGGCATGTTTTAAGGCAGGAGGATTCACTAGAAAACAGAAAGTGCCTGTCACTTAGAAAAGTGTACAATCAATGGGAAAAGAGGGGAAAAAGTAGCTCCCCTGAAACCTTCCAGGGCACCCACCGCTCTGTGCCCCCAGCCTACAGCCTTCTCCTGTCACCAGCCACCAAACTCTGCCTGGGGGTCCCACCCCAAAAGTGCTGCTCTGGGTTCCCAAGACGACACTTGGTGTCTGAGATCACTGGTGCGTTATGGGAAAGGACTCAACTCGTGCTGTGGGGTGCAGAAAGCACGGGACTTTGACGGAGGCCTTGCGACTCCTCAACAGAGAAGAAACTAATGGGGCAAAGAGCGGAGGGGAGGACAGTGCCAGCGACGTGGGCGTCCAGGCCTGCCACGCAGCGATGTTCTTTCCTCCAGCGTTTGGCCCCCCTGTTGTGCCTGAAACGCTGAAGATTCATGGTTCCCTGGTCAGGGCGGCCCTTCAGGAGCTTCTCAGTAAAGGATTATTAAACTGTGGTTTTCAAAGCCCAAGCTCCAGTGATTTCCACCAGAAACACGAAGGGTGGAAGTGTCTCCACTGCTGATGGAGACGGGCGAACAGACGCTCAAGGTCCAACATTATGACTGGGAAGGACACTTGTCCCTCAGCAGTGGCCCAGGGGTCCAGCAAGGAGGAAGAGCCAGCAGCCACAAGGGATGTCCACAACTAGAGACCCAAGGCCCCACGGCCTCCAGGACAGAAGTCCCCGCGCGGGGAGCAGGGCTATCCCAGCAGGGCATTGGTCTAGCCTCATTCAAATGAAGGGCGGGAGGCCATTTTCCTGCCGTAACCCCAGCCAGGCCATGCGCTGTCAGACCTTCCCCTTGCTCCAGCAGCACCATCACTGGGTCCTCCTTCGGCTCGCAGCCTAAAAAAAAGAGGGAGCCAGGGGGCTTCTGGTGGGTGCACTCAGCTGCAGAAACAGGCTCGGGAAACGTGCCTGGGGCACCACGCTGGAAGTGCTCGCGGGCCCCCTTTCTCATCTCACCCTCCTCCAGCCCTGCTGCAAGCTCTGAGGGTGCCGGACAGAGAGAGAGGGGCTGGTGGAGAACCTCTCACTGACCTCGAATTATCTACCCATAACCCATCTGCACATCTAACCCTATCTAATCAGCAGGGCAATTGTCCAGGAACGAAAGTCAGGGCTGCCAACAGGTCTGGCCAGGCCCCAAGGATTGGGGGGTGGGGGTGGGGGGGAACAGTAGGGGAGAAGGAGGAGGGGGCTTGACACCAGGCTGAGTTTGTTCCATAGAGCTGGCCATGGAAGAGCACCTTTGTCTCACCTGTCCTGCTGTCACACAGAACCCTCTAACTTTCCATTATATCTATAATAAGTATAAGTATATACTTCTTATATGCTTGTGTATATTATATATAATGTATACATATAATATACTTACACATAATATAGTAAGTATACTAATAAGTACATATTTCCTTTAAAACGAGGGGCGCCTGGTGGCTCAGTCAGTTAAACATCTCACTTTGGCTCATGAATCTTGCAGTTCACGAGTTCGAGCCCTACATCGGGCTCTGCTGACAGCCAGGAGCAGGAGCCAGGAGCCTACTTCAGATTCTGCCCCTCCCCCGCACGTGTGCTGTCTTTTTCTCTCTCAAAAATAAATGAACACACACGAAAAAAAAGTGTTGAGAAGGCAGATGGCTTTTGAGAACATGCAGCCCCGCACTCCCAGCTCAGATGCACAAGAATGTGAATCTAGTCACAAGGGCCTCTTTCGGCCTCTGTTTCCAAGTCTGTAAAATGGATGATAGCATCTACCAGGCAGGACTGGGATGAAAATTAAGTAAGAGAATACAGTGTATTTTACCACAATAAAAAAAATAGAAAAAAGATAATATTAACATTAATATTGCTATGTTAATAATTTAATATTAATATATGTTTGAAAATAAGTGCATGAGAAACAATCACCACCATCAATATTCTCTATTTTAGATTCTAAGAGGATATCTGACTCATCACATTTGGCTGGGATCTGGGGTACAGGGGATTATCCCATAAGCATGAGTCAGGGGCTGAGCCTTTAAAGTCCAGCGGTGTTCACGGCCTTGATCTTGAAGGAAGAAGGGAGTGCAAAACATGAGATGCTGAAATACAGGAAGGTCACTCTACAGAGTGAGCAAAAGAGCCTGGAAGGGCTCACTCTAAAGAAGATAATGCAAACTCCAGGTGCAACCACTTCTGGTCAGATGGGACACCTTGGATGAGTGACACCACAGGGCTCTGCCTCAAGGCACTCATCTGTAGAATGGGGGTAATATAATGGGGGTAATAAGATCACGGGGTTGGAGGGTTCAGTAAGACTGATCCACTTAAAACACTGAAGAGAGCCTGGAAGAGAGTGACTGCTCAGTAATTAAGGATCCAAGCACCCCTGGCGGCTGTGCTAAATAAGGTCCCTTATAATTCTGATTCTCTGAGAGACGAAGGCAGTCCTTCAAAGTGTTACTTCAGAGATGTGTTTAAAGAGCTCAGTCACCAAGAGTCACACTTCAATGTGTAAACAGGGTTTCTCAGCCTCATAACACTGGCGTTTGGGGTTGGTTACTTCTTTGTTAGGGGTGGGCCACCTGTTCTACGCAACACAGTAAGTTCAAGGATGCTTAGCAAGGTCCCTGCGCCCCCCCCACTCCCCTCCCCCACTGCGAGACTCCGGTCACATCTCCCTATCTCAAGTTGTGACAACCAAAAATCACCCCCAGGTGAGAACCTATGGAAGACAAACACATACCGTAAATAATAACAAGATTAGCAGCGAACATCTCTACACTTACTTCTGGGTATTTTGCCTCCTTTAACTCCTGTATCTTCACAGCAACACTGCGAAGCAGGTGCTATTATTCTTTGCCAGTTTCCAGATGAGGAAAGTAAGGCTCAAAGAGGCTGAATGCATGAGCAAAACGGGCAAGTGTAAGAAAAGTAGGGCTGGCTAGTCCTCACCCTCACATTCACTCATGCATCTTTCTTAAGCCGCTGGCCCTCTTGGGGACAGCAACATGGGCACAGAGAAGCGGTTGCCAGGGTACAAGATGGCAGGTGACAACCGGAACCCAGCTTCAGTATGAGGGTGGGGGTGACAGGGGACAGAAGCAGCCTCTCCCCCGTTTCACATGGGAACATGGGCCCTCAGTTGCAGCTCTCCAATGAAGAGGAGCTAGAAATCTGGCCCTTTTATATGAATCCCCTAGTTCCTAAATGCTAACACCATTTAAAAATAAGACATCCCGGGGCGCCTGGGTGGCTTAGTCGGTTAAGCGGGTCCGACTTTCGCTTGAAGTCTGATCTCGGCGGGTTCGAGCCCCGGCCGGGCTCTGTGCTGACTGCCAGCTCAGAGCCTGAGCCTGTTTCAGTCTGTGACTCCCTCTCTCTGTGACCCTCCCCTGCTCACGCTGTCTCTCTCTCTCCTAGAAATAAAAACATTAAAAAAAAAAAAATTTAAAAATAAGACATCCCACAAGCCCACAAAAAAGCTGTCCCCAGGATAAGTCTGAATTAAGACTCAGAGGGTCCCATGGCGCCTGGCTGGCTCAGTTGAGAGAGCGTGCGACTCTTGATCTTGGGGTTGTGAGTTCGAGTCCCATGTTGGATGTAGATATTATTTAAAAGTAAAATATTTTTAAAAGGGGGGTGGGCACCTGGGTGGCTCAGTCAGTTAAATGTCTGACTTCGGCTCAGGTCATGATCTCATGATTTGTGGGTTCGAGCCCCACATCGGGCTCTGTGCTGACAGCTCAGAGCCTGGAGCCTGCTTCGGATTCTGTGTCTCCCTCTCTCTGCCCCTCCCCTGCTTGCACTCCGTCTCTCTCTCTTTCTCAAAAATAAATAAACATTGGGGCACCTGGGTGGCTTAGTCAGTTAAGCGTCCGACTTTCGCTTAGGTCATGATCTCTCGGTTCTTGAGTTCGAGCCCCGCGTTGCACTCTGTGCTGACTGCCAGCTCAGAGCCTGGAGCCTGTTTCAGTCTGTGACTCCCTCTCTCTCTGACCCTCCCCTGCTTACGATCACTCTCTCTCTCTCTCCTAGAAATAAATAAAACATTAAAAAAAAATTTAAAAAAAAAGAAAAAAATAAATAAACATTAACAAAAAAAATTTTTAATAAGAAAAAGAAAGACTCACAGGGTCTCTGGCTCCAGAGTGGGAAATCTTTGTAAGTCTCCTAAAGAAGTGGCACCCACAGGAACCTACAGTGTTGACCACAGTACTCAGCACACAGGAGTGCTTAGCACAGTCCCCTCCTGGCACCACAGCTGACACCAGCCATCCAGGGATCTGGTAGTAGAAGCCGACGGGACTTCCCGTCAGGGGTAGCAGGGGCTCCCCTCATTTGAGCTTGATCCAGAACTGACATCTGTCACCAGGGACAACAACTAGATGTGCCCTGCACACCACACACGCTTTGTGAACTGAAACAAAGGAACCAATGTTCATTTATTACATGTGCAAAAGTAAGTTTCTGCTAATTCCCTCTGCAGGGTAGTTACAGCGACAAGGCCTCAACACATCACAGCAGGGAGGCCCACTGGGTCCAACCCCTGGGGAAAGCAGCTCACCAAGGGGAACTATAATGGGCTTATGCCCAGGGCTGGGCACTATTCTGGGTAAATGACATTAAAGAAAGAAAAGATTGCGCATATGACAATGTTCTTGGCAGCATTACTGGAGAGGAATAAATCTGAAATGGCCCCAAATTATATTAATAAAGTATTAGTAAAGTAAATTATGATTTACCCACTTAATGGAACATTACATGGCCAAAATGAGGGGTTGTGAAATCATAGACTATTATGGAAAAAAGAACCCTTAGATGTAATTAACAGAAAAGCGAGATACAGAACTGTACATACTGCGGGTTTAAAACTACGTGAGTGATCACACAGGCAGGAAAAGCACCTGAAACAAGACACATCCAAACATGTTCCGTGCTGGTGCTCCAGTAACTAATGTCCATGGCTTTGCTTCCCTTGTCCAGGCGCCTGCAATCATGGCCTGTTGTTAACGATCTGCTCCCTTGTCCTTCCCCCTCCCCCCGCTAGCACTTTCCTTTCTGATGTTTACTCACCTCTGTGCACAATCTAGGCCATCCACGCTTGGCTGACCTCACCAGAGAAGCCTCTCTTGACAAAGGTGCCTTTTCTATTGGTGGCGCAACAGAGTAAACAAGATAACCCACCTGCAGCCCAATACGGCTGGCATTGCGGTGGCGGAGGGAGGGCAGCGCCGCCTCCCTGGGCCACCCGGGCCCAGGCTCACGTGCTGACCGCGCCTCTCCCAGGCACATCCTCCAGCTCCCCTGGGATCATTCTGGGGGGGTCAGAGGACAGAGGTCAGGAAACCTGGGCCCTGCCCTTGCTTGGTCAGGGGTGCGTGTGATCCTGGATAAGTCACCTCCACCCCTCCCAGCTATGCAACCCCAAATCAGTCCTTCACAACTTGCAGGCTGGAATCCAGCAACTTTCCCCATCATAGAGGGCCTACTTAAAAGACGGAAGCTCTGGGGCACCTAAGTGGCTCAGTCGCTTAAGTGTCTGACTTTGGCTCAGGTCACAATCTCATGGTTTGTGAGTTTGAGCCCTGGGTCGGGCTCTGTGCTGACAGCTCGGAGCCTGGACATTGCTTCGGATTCTGTTTCTGTCTCTCTCTCCCCTCCCCAGCTTGTGCTCTGTCTCTCTCTCCATATATGTGTATATATATATATATACATATATATATATATATATATATATACATATATATATATGTACAGAGAGCATAACATATAGAATTATCAAAAATTGCACCTGAAACTAATGGAACACGGTGTGTCAACTGGACTTCAATTAAACAAAAAAAGGAACAACCAAATAGAGCACCCGGGACAATCTTCTGTCCCCATGTAAGGCTGATGCTGATTGGCGGGCTATGCTCCGTATCAAAAGAGGCCAATAAGTTCCATGGGGGTGGTTTTCATCTCAGAGGACTCAAAGTACGATCAGTGTGTCAGTCTCCAGACTACGAGCTCTTACCCTCACAACCAGACACTGTTAGTAGTTTACTGGATCATCCATAAAAGCTTTGTGCCAGAATATACCTGAAGGACACACAAGGACCCGAAACAAGGGCTCGCTCCAGGGAGGGGAGCTGGGGCCTCCTGACTGAGGAGGGAAGGACATTTGCTTTTCAGAGTCCCCTTTTGTTTCTTTTGAATGTTATACCATACATGGTCATTACCTATTTAAAAAAAAAAAAAAAAAAGAGCTCTGCAAATATAAGCAAATTCTGGCTGGGGGCGCCTGGGTGGTTCAGTCATTTGAGTGTCCAACTTCAGTACAGGTCGTGATCTCACAGTTTGTGGGTTTGGGCCCCGCGTCGGACTCTGTGCTGACAGCTCAGAGCCTGGAGCCTGCTTGGGATTAAATGTCTGCCTGAAAACATGTACACTTAGATCTAAGTCAGACCTCTGGGGTAGGATATAGGGAACTTCCCATTTCTCTGGGAATTCTTCTTGTGAGGGAGAGGGATCAGTGCTCATGTATTATCAGAGGGGGCAAAAACCCAGAAGTTTCCAAAATAAAAAAGACCAAAAAGGAAAAAAGTATCCCATCTACTTAAAAGAATGACTAAGTCGATCAAATATTACATAGAGAAAGGGGTATGGAAAACTTAAGTGCCTCATCAGTGTCGAACATTACGAAGAAAGTCATCACTGGGGGCGAGGACATGAGGATAAAGCATCCACCCTGATGGTTAGTAATGGGTAACTGTGGAGGAAGATGAAGGGCAGCACACCCCTGACCAAGCGGCCCCAGAAAAATAAACCCATCTAGGATCTAAGCCTCTTAAAGGTGGTATACAGCTTCTTCCCAATTCCCTTCCCTGCAGCAGAGCAGCCAGGAACCTGAACTAGGCTCTAAGTAAAACATCAGTTCTCCAGCCCCGAGACCCCAGCACCCCTCCCCCCGTGGGTGCCCTGACACAGGGCAGACCCACCCCTCCTCTGCCTACTGGCCGCAGTGGGTGAGCATCAGGCCAGGGGCCCCCCGAGAGGGCGGGGACAGCACACGTGCTCGGGGCTGAGCTCTCTGCAGCATCTGCTGGCACAGCCAGGGACCCTTCTCTCCCTCGGGCCACCCTGGAGACCCTCTGGTCCCCACCCGCTGCCAGTACAGCCAGGGCATGGGCACTGGTTGGTTTGTCTAGGCAAAGAGCCTCCCAGAAGTGATCTCAGATGCCCGCTGTTCTGGTAACATAAACAGGAGTATCTGGTTAACTTATCAAGGGCACACTGCCAGCCTTTCAAAGCAAGCTGTCAGCTGGCTCGCTCAAAGATGAAAAGCAGAGTCCTCAAGAACATCTCCACCCAGATCTATTTACTTTCTCCCCACCTGGGAGTGGCTGCTGACAAAGTTGAGAACCACCAGGCAGTTTCCTCTGTTTGGAAAGGGTACCTCTCTAACAGCCTGCCGCCCCCCACCCTTCCCCCCGGCCATGTGAGTGCTGGGGTCCTGGAAATTCAGGGTGTGGGCAGCTGGGGCACCCCAAGGGAGTTAGACTTTGAAACTGGGCAGAGCTGGGGCTTCAGTCCCAGCCTACGCCTTTCACTACCTCTCTTTGTACAGAATTCTTGGTCTTGGTCTCAGGATGCCCATCTGTAAAATGGGGATAGCAAGACCTACACACAGCCCAGCATCAGAAAGGACCATATTATATCGTATGTACTTAATTAAAGACACTTTAAAGCCTGGTGCTGTGTCCACAGCAGACACTTACAAAAAAAAATCTTAATCTAAAGGCAAATCATTAGAGACTCTTAAATACAGAGAACAAACTGAGGGTTGCTGGGGAGCGGGGTGGGGGAAGGGGGAGAATGGGCTAGATGGGGCATGGGCATAAACGAGCGCACTTGGTGGGATGAGCACTGGGTGTTATATGCAAGTGATGAATCACTCAATTCTACCCCTGAAACCATTATTACACTATATGTTAACTAACTTGGATTTAAATACAATTTTAAAAAAAATCTTAATCCAGCTGGCCTCTGTCACTCGCTGGCTATGTGACTTTAATTAACCTGTCTGGGCTTCACCTGACAAATGGGGACACATAATACCCCTACATTGCAGGTTGTTGTCAAAATGAGGCAATGGAAGTGAAACAACAGAGCAGGAGCTCATAAATGTCCGCTGTCATACCGCCCTCACTTCCCATCCCTCTCTATTTAATCAAGGTTAATCATTCACGGAGCTCTGCAGGCTGAAGGAAAGAGGTCCTGCTATATTTCCCCGCTGATGGGGAAACCTAGACACCAGCCTCCCAGCCGGAGTGGGGAGACTAGAGGGAGCAGCAGGAACCTGTTTCCTGGTTTATGTCCACCTGCAGCTGATGTCCAGAGACAAAAGGGTCACCACGGAGGGCTGGCTCATCCTGGAAAGTGGTTTGACCTAATGAACACGCCCCAGTTAGAGAGCCCAGGCACCCCCTTCCCGACAAGGACCCCAGGAAGCAGATCGTGGTCTGGACAGCTCAGCCTCTTTCCGCCAGTGTGGGTAGAGCCTGCGAGCTCCTCAGAGAATTTGGAGCTGTTTTAAAAGTCCCATGGTGAGGCTCCTGGGTGGCTAGGTTGATTAAGCATCTGACTTCGGCTCAGGTCATGATCTCGCTGTTCGTGGGTTCGAGCCCTGGAGCCTACTTTGGATTCTGTGTCTCGTCTCTCTGTCCCTCACCTGCTTATGCTCTCTCTCTCAAAATAATAAATAAACAATTAAATTAAAAAGTCAGGGGCAGCAAGGGCTGTCCTTTTAGCTCCTAGCCAGTAAGAGTCAGCTGCCTTCGCCAATCTACCACTGCCACAGCCTGGTCTCTTCCAGAGACCAAAGAACGAGGATCCAGCCGTCAGCAGGCCCTGCGAACTATGCCTTTGTGAGCAGGATTCACCGAGTCTCAGTTTCCAAATCAGTAAGACAAGAGACACATCTGAGTGTCTATCCCCCTTCTCCCCCCCCCCGCCCCCACCGGCTGTTGTGAGGGAGGATTGTGTGAGCTACTGCAACCATCTTAGCTCAGTCCTGGACACAGATGAAGTGCTCACTAAACGCTGAAAACCAAAAAGGTATCCACAGAAAGCAGAGTGCTGGTTGCTTAGGGCTGGTAGCAGGGTTTGGGGGTACAGCGAAGGGGCGCAGGGTCTCTCTCTGAGGTGACGAAAATGTTCCCAGACAGCGGTGCTGGCTGCACAGCTGTGAAGATGCTAACAACTTTTCAACCATACCCTCCAAATGGGTGAACTTTATGTAAATTGTATCTCGAAAAAGCTATTATAAATAAAATAATGTTCCAGACCCCACTAAGCCTTTTACCAAGACATTGTTGTTGCTCTTTACCCATTAGTCCCACGGGCAAGAAACCAGCCAAAAAGGCAGGCCCTGCACCGTCCCCCTCTCCAGGCACTGAGGTCACTGATGGATGGGACCACCCAGCTCCTGACAGTGGCCCGACGGCAGGCAAGGATGAAGATTCCACGGTGAGAGGGATTGCTCTCATATTTGGCCATGTACAGCGCAGGAGTTACCACCAGCCTTGACGCCTCCCCAGGCGGTAACTACCCTGAAGGGCAGGTCACAGCCCGGGGGGTGGGGTGGGAGGGGGGCTTTGCACCAGTCCACAGCAGGGCGACACCGTGGGAACAACTAGCCTGCCCCCCACGGCCGCCCCTGGGCTCAGTCCCGCCTGTAACTCCTCCCCCGTGTCTGGAGTCTGGAGTCTGGAGCCCGTGCAGGTTGGACAGCACGCAGGCCTAGGCAGGCCACAGCTCACAGAAGTAGCCCACGCATTCCTTTCCCAAAGAAGGAAAAGCCACCCGAAAGTGAGGTCATTTGGTTTTTCTGGCTCAGACGTTGACGGTGATGGGCCCCTCGGTTCCACCGAAAACGTTGCGGATGACAAAGGCTTTGGCCCAGCCTGGCATTCATAAACTGTGGGGGTCTGTGGTCTGGCTGAGTGGACCCTAACTGGACTCCTCTGCGTAGCTGAGGTGTGACCCTCCACACTTCGTATCTGAGCCTCGATCTGCGAGAGCACGCTCAGCAGAAACGGCCGTGCAAGAGGAAGGAAGTGAACTGTATTCGAAACGGTCAGCTGGCACCAGGAGTAACGGAGGTCGCCAGGGTGCCTGGAA
Source organism: Proteles cristata cristata (assembly GCA_017311185.1). Taxonomy (NCBI): domain Eukaryota; kingdom Metazoa; phylum Chordata; class Mammalia; order Carnivora; family Hyaenidae; genus Proteles; species Proteles cristata. The sequence continues at coordinate 106,018 of JAESUZ010005085.1, forward strand.
TGTTCCCGAGTCTGGGCTGGCAGGATCTAGCAGCCACCGCGCCCCGGCTCCTCCCGGCCCCAGACGCCTTGACCCAGTCAAGGGCACGTGACCAAAGGACCTCAGCATCAGCCTGGCCCAGACTTAAGTCAATGCCACAGTGCCACCCACCTCCCTCCTTAGGGCCTGCCACCCAGCAGCCACGTGACCTCACACCAAACAGGTACAAACATGGCCTCCCGAGGGAGAGCTCAAAGCTCTGGGGGAGCCCAGAACCCTCAGGAAGCTGGAGACACCCCAAGCAGAAGGCAGGGCTGGGGGCGCAAGCTCAGAGCCCCACAACTATGGAAGTGTGACAAGCTCCAAGAAATCGCCCCAGTGACTGGCAGCCTGGGGGGAGGGGTGGAGCACAGACTCCCTAAGAGGCATCAACAGCCTGTGTCTACACCCTGCCACTCCCTGAGGCAGAAGACCTCCATGATTCTCTTTTATGACAGCAATGACCCCATGCCTAAGAGGAAGTTTCTGGTTCCTGAAGCACTGAACCGAGGAAGGGAACGAGAGGCGTGCCACTTCGAGTTCCTCCCGAGTTGCATATACAACAATAATTTATTCGTCTACACCGAACAGACTGGTGAGCAGTTAGGATGTCACTGGTCGAGGGACCCAGGAGCTCTCACGCCCTGCTGCAGGGCAGACTGCAGCCATTCCAGAGCTCAATCCAGCACTGTACTGTGAAACGCGACGTGCACCTACCCCACTACCCACAGTTCCTGCCAGGAAACCTGGCCCCCGCCACAACATCCTCCCGTGGTGAGCGCTGGGTACACGGGAAGATGATCATCGTCCCATTAGCTGTGCTGGCAGGTGAGGGGTCGGGGACGATTTACGTGTTCATTGTAGGAAGACTGTGGGGTAAAAATGTGACCCTGCACAGACCTAGAGTGACAGTGGGCCACGAGCTGAGGCCCCAATTAAGTCAGCTCTCTTTACTTGAAGTCCAAGAAAGTAAAGTTTCTCCTCCCCAAACACAAACACAGATCAGCACATCATAAAGCAACACAGAAATCCCCAAACCCCTTTGTGAAGGGGCCAAAGACAACATGTGAGCCAAGGAAAACCCCACCCAGGCCCAGACCGATGTGGCCTGATGCCGTCACTGTCCTCCCAGCCTGACCACTAGACCCGTCAGAAGTGTGGGGACCAGCAGCCAACACACCACGCCTGTTGGCCAGGTAGCCAGCCAACCACTCAGCGTGGCCAGCCCGGCTCGAGGGACACGGCAGCCGCGGCATCAGAAGCAGGACGCAGGAGGCCAGCGGACAGGAATGTGTGTGTCTGCAGAAATGGCCACGTTTCTGGAAGGGTGAGAAGTGTAGCTGCAGGTCGATCTGACCAGGAAGCACCCTCCAACTGTGCTGGGCCAGGGCAGGACACGGGGCTTCTGACTGTGGGTCAATGTGCTCAGAGCCTTCCTCAAAGCTGCGAGATCCACAGCCCTGTCCCCCAGCACAAGGCTTACCCTCCGAAACTGTGCAGTGGGAGAAAAAGCTGTAGAGGGCGGGACAGCTGGTGGGCACCAAGGCCTTCCCCAAACCTCGGTCCAGAGAAAAATACAGTGTCCAGCTCACAATGGGGGCACTGAGGCAAAGGGGACCTCTGGTGCAGAGTGGGAAGAGGCAAGGCGATCAAAGATGTTGGCTGTTGTTACCACTCAGGGAGGCACCCACTACCTCAGCAAATCTGCTCAATGGTCCTACGCTAGAGGAGGAGACTGAGGGTCAGAGGTGTTAAGCAACTTCCCTGTCACACAGCTAGTGAGAGGCGGAACTGAAATTTGCCTTGGGGTCTACAGGACCAAGCCTGAGCCCTGACCACTATGCTGAGGCTGAAGCTCTTCCAGGTAAGCCTTCCACCTGCACTCAGAGGGGCAAGTAATGAGGAATCTGACAGCGCCACTGCCTCCACCACCCACCTTCCTGCGCCGGTCCCGGGTCTGCTCAGAGCCACACGGGAACCTGTGCAGCTGTCCTCAGGCAGTCCCTGGGCCTGGATTAGGGAGGGTAGCTAAAGGGCAGCCCAGGACACTGGGCTAAGAATCACTCTCCAGTGCTCACATCCAGCCAGAAGAGAAGGTCCTGGACCTGGTGGCTCCCGAGGGACGCAGCATGGGATGGGCAGGGTTCTCTTCTAAGTCTCAGTTTAGGGAGGTGTAAAGAGGGTCTGAACTCTTGTCTTTTTTGGCTTTCTGAACACAAAGTCCATTGAGAGAGACCAGGAATATAATTAAAAAGGCCGCCAAGTCGGGGGTGCGTATGCCAGAATGTAGGCAACTGGCTTGTTGGGGCTTTGGACTGGCCTGATGTCAGCAGCCACCCCCACAGTGCTCCACTGTAGATGCTCCTGATGCGTGCAGGATCCAGGGTCCCCTGGCCTGAGAGCCAGGAGCTAGATGGCGTGGGGGTCACACGATGCACTCCTAATTCAAGGGGCCTTTAGTCTGCCAGGGATGCCAAATGTGAATCAAAAACTCATATCAATGGGGGCATCTGGGTGGCTCAGTTGGTTAAGCATCTGACCTCATCTCAGGGAATAATCTCACGGTTCACAAGTCTGAGCCCCAGGTTGGGCTCTGTGCTGACAGCTCAGAGCCTGGAGCCTGCTTCCGATTCTGTGTCTCCCTCTCTCTCAGCACCTCCTCCGCTTGTGCCCTGTCTCTTTCTCTCTCAAAAACAAATAACATTAAAATAAAAAAAAAAACAAAACTCATATCAATGACTATATATTTGCAAACTGAGTTTAAATGCATATGGGAAAGTTTCAGAAGATGTAAGGCTAAAACAGGGCCCTGACCTGGTCATGAGTGCGTGTGTGTGCATATGTGTATGCGTGTGTACCCACACCTGACTGCTACCCTGAGGAAGTCGGTGAATTTTTAAAGCCGAGGAATTTTAATTAGATGAAAAGACTGTAAATGTAAAGAGAGATCATATAACTTATTATCCAAACCAGGGCACTTAAAAACAAAAGGATGTGCTATTAATAATTACATCAGGGTAACAGGTGCAAAGCAAACATATGGTGACCCTATGCATGTGTGTGGGGTCAGGCATGGTCAGGAGGGTGACACCGCCCAAGCAGAGGAAACCAAATGTCAAAGTCCTCAGGGACGAGGGGATGACGCCAGCTCAAACCACTAGAAAACAGGCACAGGGCTGGTGCAGGAGGAGGGGAGAGGGAGGCCAGAGGCCGGAGGTCAGCAGGCCGCAGGGGCCTGAGGCTGTGTACAATGTTAGGATGGCTTCTCCTGAGAACAATGGAAACCACTGAAGAGCTCTGTTTGATTTCAGTGGAGGGTCGGGGGGAGAATGAGGCAGGTCCAGGAATCAGGTGTGGGATTACAAATCCTTACATCTGCACCTTGGAAAGAGACTCTGATCTAAACAACAGATCAGAGGTGGACAAGAATATCAGCAGACACCAATCAGGAGACCGTGCAAATGTCCAGGAGAGGGATAAAGGTGACTTGGGGGAGGAGGTCATGGTGAAGACAGAGAATCCGGTGGACAAGTGTTTTGGGGGTCCGGGAGGGATCAAGGGCCATGCCCAGATTTTGCATCTGAGCCAATGGACGGATGGATGGATGGATGGAAGGATAGATGGATGGATGGATGGATAGGTGGGTGGGTAAAGATGCCATCCACTGAAGCCCAGCTCTCCACCAAACTCCCTTGCCCACCCAGACACCTCAAGCAGCTCACCATGGCTACAAAAGAGGGTCCACGCCCTCAGACAGACAGCCTAAGTTGAAGGTCAGAATGGAAGGATCTGAGAGACCAGAATGCCCTCCCAAGCCCACGGAATCCTCCCAGACTCCCTATGAGGTAGGTACCATCATTAATCCCATTTTACAGTTGAGAAAGCAGACACAGAGCTCACAAAGTCACTCAAGGTCACATCAAACAGTACACAGAGGAGCCGGAACTCAGGCTGCAGAGCCCATGCTTCTAACCACAAGCTCAGTCCGCCTGCTCCTGCACTCCCTCAACTCCCCTGCCGGCCCAGCAGCAGGTCAGGAGCACAAACCAGAGTGAGGCCCCTCCCCTCTCACTGCCCCTTCCCCCGCCCACCTCACCCCAGACCAGGCAGATCACCCTCCTGGAGTGGGCCCAGCACAGGCAGCGCCTGAAGCTCCCAGGTAGAAGTGATCTTACTACATGGTCGGGACAGACAACCCAGGCCTTAGAACAGCCTAAATGGAACAAGTCCAGTGCCCCCTCTCTCACCTGGAAGTCTCTCTACCAAAACCCAGAAAAAAACGGGTTAAAAACATCAAGAGCCTCTTAAGGGGAAAGGAGAAACTGGAAACCAGGTGGGACACGAAGGACCTAAAATGATCTTCCTTTAACGGACCAAGCCAACCTTGGGAATAAGGACGCAGGAGAGGCAGTGGACCCCTGCCTCTCAAGTGGCCGGCTGACCCTGGCAATACCATTCTTCAGTTCCCACACGTGTTTTGCTTCCACCATCTGAGCCGGGAGGCACTGGCCCTGCCTGTGCTTCTAGAAGGCTTTCTAAGCCGAACCGTAATGGGGGAAGAGCAGGAGAAGTAGACACTACCTAACACGGGAATTCCAGGACTCCACCAATGTCCCTGAAAAACTGTTTGAGCCCTGTCCACTTGGTCCATGCCGCCTCCTCACCCTCCTTCTATCCGTGAATCCCTGTGGCCCTGGGACAAAGCCCACAGCTCATCATGCTCACCTGGGCCCTGGCTTTTGGAAGGCACAGCTGGGGAAGTGTCCTGATCAGTGACCACCCCACCCTACCCCTGTGCACTATGGCTGGTCTCTGCAGGCCTCCTTCGAGGGCCAGAAGGATGTCACTGTCCCCCCTCTGCCACCACTGCAGCATGTGACTCACCTCCTTCCTGTCGCCCCATTTCTCTCCAACCCCCACCTTTTCCATGCTTTCATGGAATGTTTGCAGACACAATGGACTCATAGCACTGGGAGATCTGAGTTCTAATTCTGTTCCACCAGAAGGGAGTGCAGGGCCAGTGAAGGGGTCTGCCCCTTCAGCTTCACAATCTCACCTGTAAAGTCTTCCACTGTATGTGGGGCCATACCTGCCTCCGAGCCGCCCTGATGCGCTCTTGCAAAATCAGATGATATCGCCACTGGAGAGGACTCAGAGAGCAGCAAATGTGAGTTTCCCGAACTGGCCTAATTATAAAACATGCTGAAAATGCAGATTCCCCAAAAACGGGCACTCAGGTTCAGGACTTCTGGGGTGGGACCCATGAGTCAGAATTTTAACAAGTATCAAGCACTCCAAGTGAATCCTGTAATTGAGCAAGTTTGGGCAACTCGGGGCTGGAGAAACGGAGAGGAAGTCTTTATCACCCCACCTCCCGTGTAGAGAGGGGCAGGAGGAGTTTGCGGGAAGCACTCCTTGGCCATGTGCACACATACAAAACCACCACCCTGCCCACACATGGGGAGCCCACCAGGTGCAGGACGCTAACCTGGGTGGTTTGCATCCCGCATCCAATTTAGCCCTGGCAGTGACCCTACAGGATAGACTGCCTTCTTTTTACAGAAAAAGAAGCTGAGGCTCACAGTAAGGACCTGCTCAGGGTCACAGGACTAAGAAGACAGAGGGCTTCCCTTCAGCCCAGAACTGCTGACACCGAAGCTGGGCTCCACTCAACACCCTCAGCCTCCTCAGGATGGGCTCTCCTCGGGGAGGGGGTGGGGGAGAGGCAGAAAGGAGACAGCTGCAGGTAGGACTGTCCCCCTGTTCCTTCCCCCGAGCCTGGATGTGACCTGTGCGTGGACAGTCCCCACCACCCTAGCCTGAAGGAGAAAGGGGCACTCCACTGCCTGGACATGGGGGCTGCCATCTCCTGTCCCCAAATAGGAGGGACACAGGGGTTCTGGAGCCCACAATCTGGGAAGGTAGTGGGGACCCGCCTAAGATACAATCACACAGCAACTCAACGTGGGGAGAGTTCTGAGCCAGCCTGGCACGGAAGTGAGGGGCTCCCCGAGGGTCTGGCAGGAGAGGGTGCCGGGATCCAAAAGCATGCCGCATCCGGAATGAAGCCCGAGGTACCCAGGACTCCTTCTTCCCCCAAACACATAATCCCTGCTAAGCGGGCAGCAGCCCGCCCCACGACAGAGCACAGAAATGCCCTTCTCCCTAGAGAGGAATGTGCAGCCACCCGGTCACAGCACTTTACACAGACCCATCGTCCTCTCATCCACACTCTTCCGGGGGCTCAGCCTGGGACCACCGAACCGAGCAGAGGGAAAGCACAGGACATTCCACAGACCTCGCTTTCATGCACCAAGTCCTCACTCAGGCCTGGCGGCCAGTGGCTCCCCGCCCACTTAGAGGGCACGGCAACGACCAGAGCTGACATTCGATGGCACTTATTCACCAAGCACTTTGTACTGGCCACGGCATGTACTCTTCACAACAACCTGAAGAGGTAGAGTTTGACCCCCATTTCAAAGATGGAAAAATCGAGTCTCCAGAGGGTTAAGCAACCCAACTAGCAGAGCAAGCCCTCAACCAAACGCCAGGAGTTGCCTCACACCCAATTCCACAATTCCTTCCCTGGCTTTCTGTCTTGCTCTCACTGCGCATCTACTGAGTACAGGGTACTAGACCAGCGACCGCCAGACCATGGGACAGCCCCACTCTCAGGGAGCCAGGGTTGAGCTCACAGACCCCTATATACCTCGCCAAGTGAAAAAGGGCACCCAAGAGGGATGCACAGATCCCTGCAAGGGGCCAGGGGCATGGCCCACGGTGAAGGTCCACCCCACCGAGCGGGCAGAAACCAGAATACTCTGCGTGGGACTCTGGCGAACAGCCGTATTTGGGGGCTCGACTTGAGAAAGTGGGGTCAACTGCAGGTGCAGCAGACTTGGTGAGAGCAGGCATCAGGAGAAAAGATCCTGTTATCTAGAAACAGACAATACTTCTCTCCAACAGAGCCTAGGAAATTTCATATTAGTCTTGGTAACTCACTGGCCAAAAATCTATCTCACAATAACCCTCCAGGAGAGCCTCTGGCACAGAAAGAGCCTGGGAAGGAAGACAGAAGGGGTGGGGGCCATGGGGGGAGAGCGGGGGCCCCTGGTTCTGGGGTCCCCATTCCTCCCCAGGGTGCCCAAGAGGCTGCGGTCCCCTTTCCTGGGTCTGTAGCAGGAGGAAGGCTGGGACCTGGCCCAAAAAGGCCCTTCTTTAGCAGAAGAAGCCAGAACTTCTCATGAGCTCAGTGGCTCCAGACTTCCCCAGAGCTGGGCTGCAGCCTGCACGGACACGGTACACCCGTGGTGACCCAGGGGCCAGCCTGCCCACCTCTGCCAGCAGTTACCATGGCAAGCCCAACTGAGCAGGGATCTGGCCCTGGGGCAGGAGAAAAAGGGGTGGGGGGCCCAGAGCCCTCTGCTGACCTGTCAACTCTGCCTTGGGGCCCAAAGTGCCTGGAAATCAGAAACAGTGAACACATCAAATATAGCAAGTCCACTGCTGGGTATATACAGAGAACTGAAAGCAAGGACTCAAACATATATATGCACACCCGCGTTCACGGCTGCATTACACACAGTAGCCAAAAGGTGGAAGCCATCCAAATGTCCATCAAAAGATGAATGGATTAGGGCGCCTGGGTGACTTAGTCGGTTGAGCATCCGACTTTGGCTCAGGTCATGATCTCACGGTTTCTGAGTTCAAGGCTCACACTGGGTTTGCTGCAGATGGGCAGAGCCTCCTTTGGATCTTCTGCTCCCCGCCCTCCCCGCCCCTCCCTTACTCTCTCTCTCTCTCTCTCAAAAATAAACGAACACTTGGGTGCCTGAGTGGCTCATTCAGTCAAGCATCCAACTCGATTTTGGCTCAGGTTATGATCCTATGGTTTCATGAGTTCAAACCCCACATCTGTGCACTGACCATACAGAGCCTGGTTGGGATTCCCTGTCGTCCTTTCTCCCTGCCCCTCCCCCACTCACACTCTCTAGATAAACAAATAAGAATGGATAAACAAAACGTGGTGCATACATACAAGAGAACATTAGTCGGCTATAAAAAGGAAGGGGCTTCTGACACATGCCACCACATGGACGAACCCTGAGGACATGATGCTAAGAGAATGAGCCAGACACAAAAGGACCAACACTGTCTGACTCCCCTTTGATGCAGTGCGTAAAGCAGTCAGATTCACGGGAAAGAAGGTAGATGCTGGTTGTCCGGGGCTGGGGGAGGAAGGGGCGGAGAGTTAGTGGTTAACGAGTACAGTGCAGAGTTTCAGTGTGGCCAGACGACAGTTCTGGAGATGGACAGTGGTGATGCACAACAGTGTGAATGCGCTTCATGTCACTGTCCTGCAGGCTGACAACTGGTTAAAGTGATTGAGTTCATTTTATGTGTGTTTTACCACAAACTTTCTCTCTCTTTAAATAGAGAGAGCAGGTTAAACATGAACTCTTACGTGGGCATAGAAAAAGAACCATATTACCTACAGGGAATTGTTTTTTGGGTGGTTTTTACCACGAGCGTGTTATATTTTCCTAATAAAACAAAAAGAGAGACTGGAGACTTCTCCACAAAAACGTTTCCAATCGTGACCCATTTCAGTGTCTGAGAACTGCCCACTAGACACAATGTTGCAGGCAATGCCGGCCCCTGCCACCACCTGTCCCTGCCCCCAGTGACAGCCCGCCCTGCGGACGGGGATGAGCAGGACCCTCCTCAAAAGTGCTGAAGGTGGACTTGGGTAGGGGCCCTTCCTGCTTCATGAAAGCGGCAGCAGGGAAGCACCCCCAGGGCCAGAGGCGATGGGTAACTGGGGTGCCCCTCCCTGGGCTCTGACTCCAAGGTGACTCTGGCTTTGGAAGGAAATGAGCCACTCTGCCCTATTTCCCCTTCTAGGAAGGCACAAGGGAATGACTGAGCGCAATCCCTACATGCCCAGGGCTCTGGTGAAATCACCTCCCATCCTCTGCCTCTGGGGGGCGAGGGGGGAGGGCAATAGGGAAGCTGCAGCGAAGAGGGAGACTAAGAAAACGTTCACCTGATGGAGGAAGACACAGGATGGGGGAGGCACAAAGGACAAGAGGGGCCTTTCCAATTTCTACCCTCAAGTCCCACCATGAACACACCAGAAGGGATGCAGACTCGGGCTCTGATCCTGATATTCCCACTGACCGGCCATGTGGCCTTGTCTCAGTTTCCTCATCTGTAACTTAAAAGGGATGTGATGTTCTCACTGACTGGCCAAGTGGCCTTGCCTCAGTTTCCTCATCTGTAACTTGAATGGGATGGAACACTTGCTTTCAGTGGCTCCTTTCAGCTCTGAAACTGAAGGCTTCCATACGAGCTGGGTCATGTCCCAGAACCAGGGAAGGGCTGAGGAAGACAAGACATGGCCTCAGAGCAAGGAAAGCCTCCTCCAGGACCCATGCTTGGTCTCCCTCAAGGACGCAGGGCTTCTGACTGGAGCACCAGCACCCCCACCCTCAGACCACACCGCCCCGCCATTCATTTCATATTTTCTAAGCTCTCACCCTGGGCCAGGGGCCGAGCCAGCGCTGGTTAACTTGGAGGCACTCACAACCTCATGACCGTCTCCACCCCACCCCCTGTCCCCAAGGCCAGCCTTCTGAGGAAGCAGAGCCTGGAACAGTTATCCAAACAGTAGGCAGAAGGGGAAGCCACACAGGGCCCAGAGAAGCACACCAAACCGAGCTGAGAGCCAGGGAAATCGTGGCTTGAATCCTGTGCCTGCTGCTGATTTGCTGGGTGACCTTGGACTAGCTTCTTCGGCCCTCTGGGCCTTGGTTTCCTGATCTGTTAAGAGAGGTCTGGGACGGCCTTCCAGCTCTGACAGCCCAGGCATCTCTGGGATCCGGGGATCCCAGCAGCACCACTGACCCCGACCATCTGGGCCCCATGGACTCCAGACAGAATGAGGGGATGGACGGCCAACTCTGGGGACTTCTGCGGCACCAGGGACAGAGCTCAGCCCTGCAAAGCCCAGCTGCCGGAGGCTGTCTGAAGGCAGACGTCTGCTATAACTTCAGGATCAAATGGGTGTCGCGGCTTCCTCAAAGTTGGAACTGTTCGGCTCTGGACGGGGTCAGAGGACCAGAAGGAAGCTTCATGCATTCTCAGTGCTGCACTGCCTAGTAGGGGAAAGTGGCGCCCCTCCTGCCCCATCTCTGCCGGATTTGAACCATAAACACAGCCCTTTTCTGAAGAGAAGGGCTTAACACAAACCAGATGTGGTAGGGACTTTCCCCCACCCCCTCCTGGCCCTAAAATTAAACATTCAGTGTCTCCTCTGCCAAAATTCACTTGAAGGCCGAGCCTTAAAGAGCCAGCACCTCCAGTTCTCACCCTCACACGTTCTCCATCACATCCCCGCTTAAACAAAATGTCAAAGTCCCCAGATGGCAAGTGTGGATGGGGCGGCCCCCCAGGAGTGCCTGGTACCCATGCAGGCCAGGGACAGATATCAAAGGAAAGGTCACTGGAGAAGAAATGCTGATCCTCTATCATTGGCCCAGAAAGAACCCAAGGGCAGCCTTCCAGGGGTGGTTCCTGTGCCTGGGGATTTGCCCCTGGGGATGGCGCGGGGAGGGTTTGCACATACAGGGACAGCCAGCTCTCGGGGAGCACCAGTCCTGTCCCTAGGGGACTGGCGAGATTCCTGGAAGAGTCCATTTCCAGGACTGGAGATGACAGTCTCTAGAAATGGGATGAATAACAGGTATCTGATTTATCTCTGATCTCATGCAAGGCTGTGATGGTTCAGACAGAGCTCACCCGGAGAGACCTGTGCTCTGCTGGGCTGCCAGGCTGGTGGCTCCCCTGTCCCAAATGCTCACCTGGGTCCTATAGATCCTTCCAACCCCAGCAGAAGGCCCTGACCATCCCATCCACCTAACTGCCCCTCCCCCACCACCTCCCCATGTCCCCTACCTGTGCTAGGGCCACGCCTCAGCGCCCAGCACTAATCAGCTGGCCCTGCAGAGGCACATCCTGTTTCCAAATCCATACCCTGCTCTTAAACTCTGGGGACCACATCTTACACCTTCTATGCAATCCAAATAAATAAACAAATAATATGGAGAGGAATGGTGTTTCAGGTAGAAATTCCCTGACTTGCTGTAAAATTGAATACTATTTTTTCTTTAAAAATATTTCATCCCACAACTCCAACACAGTCTTTTTCATTTCTGTCTATTATCTTTCTGTTTACACTTTTTTTTTTTAATGTTTTCTTTATTTTTGAGAGAGAGAGACAGAGACAGCATGAGCAGGGGAGGGTCAGAGAAAGAGGGAGACACAGAATCTGAAGACAGGCTCCAGGCTCTGAGCTGTCAGCACAGAGCCTGACACGGGTCTCGAACCCACGAACCATGAGATCATGACCTGAGCTGAAGTCGGGCGTTCAACCAACTGAGCCACCCAGGTGCCCGTGGTTTTTACAGTTGCAACTGATTAGAATGCATATACCGTACAGTGTTACTCTAACATTCAACAGTCTATTGGATAGTCTATCCCTGTATAATCTTTATAAATGTCATTCTAAAGGCTGAAAAATATGTCCCACCACTAGCATGTATTGGGAAGGTTTGTTAAATTCCTCCCCTAATGTTGCTTAGACTGGAAGCTTTTTTCCCCCAGAGGGCACAGAGCATATTCTAAGGCATTTCTGTCTCAGCTGGACAGTTTTCTTCAGACAAATTCCTGAAGGCTGGCGGGGAGGGGGGGGGGGTTGGAATTACCAGGCCAAAGGGTATGAACATTTTCACCACTTTTACTACATAAATGAGCCACAGTGCTAACCCACAGTTTGCAATAAGCCGGAGAGCCTTCAGAAGGGACTCCATCCACCTGTTCATCTGAAACCCTGCCCTGACTGGATTCTTTTTCTCTTTGCAAAACCGTTTCTCAGTGGCACGTGTTGCCTGCAAGAGCTCATCATCACTGGGCCTTCAGACAAGTTGCTCTGGGGGTCCTTTTTCTCATACCTGAGCTCCCAGGCCCACCTTCTCTATACCAACCCTTGTAACCCGAGTCCATGCTGATGTCAGAGGCATGCTGTGGCCCCCCTGAGGCCTTCTCTACCGAACTCCATCTCAATCTCCCCCTCAACTTCTGGGACTCGTGATCCCCTTCTACCCTGTGCCCCGCCCCCAGGTACCACATCCCCCCTGAGAAACTCCTCATAGAGAGGCAGAGGGGGTGGTTCTTGACCTAAAGTCCCCCAAATGACCCCCAGGGATGTGGAACTGTCCTGTCAAATGGGGTCTCATGTGCTCTCTCAGCTCCCTGTTGCCTGGGCCCATCTCTCTGGGTCAGTTGGAGTCTGTGCCCTCAAAGGAGTCTGTGCTGACAGACCCCCAGGCTGAAAAGACCCAGGAGCACGGCAATGAGGAGGTGTCCACAGTCTAGAGCCAACTCAACCCACGCTGTCTGGATGAAAGCTAGAACCCAGACAACAGGGCACAGTCAGAATACGCCTCAACTGAGACTACGGGGTCAGAGGTCACTAAGGTGGGACAGGACAAGGCAGGGTACAGGGCGCTGAAAAGCCCTCTCTCCACAGGAAACCAAACAAGCGAGCTGGACAGTCACTGAAGGACACAGATGTTTGTGCTGCGTGAGCAGTGAGGGCCACCTGTCTGATAGAGACGGCCCCTCAGAATGCCCAGGATGAGAAAAGCATGGCCTCTGCCATTAGCCCTGCAATATTGCTTTAAAGCAGCCTTGCAGACAGCCAACTGGCCCTCCCGCTCCAAAGCCAAAAGCAATTTCCGGTCAGCGAGGCAAGAACAGATCTTCTTTCCTTTCCTTACTTCCTTTCCCTCTAAGTAATATGGGTTTAGGGTCCAGAAGAGACACTTGGCTCACATTTGAGGGAAACGCCTACCATTCAGATGAGAGCAACGATATTCTCCAGGTAAGCCTTCATCGATGTTCTCTAAAACTTAAGTAGGGAGCTTGCTAGAAATGCAGATTCCTGGGCTCCGAGCCCAGAGCATTTGGTTCAGCAGGTCTGGGCAAGGCCCAGGAGGCCACAGTTTGTACATGAAGCCTAGGTGGGCCACAGGCCACCCTTTAGTAAATACGGCATCGGAATGAAACACCCCCTTGGGTGGACATGCCCCCTGGAACCAGACACCTATAGGGAAGTGGTAGGCACCTAAAGTAGGTGCTCAATTAATGCAGTGTGGGCAGGAGGCCCTTGGCTGGTGCCCCCCTCCCCTCCTCAGAGCAAAGGAACCTCTCCTTCACACAGCAAAGCACATGCTGTCATCTCCTCAGGAGTCCCTCTCACTCTCCCAATTACCATGAGTCTTAATTGGACCCGCCTTTATAGTTCACTGCGGTTTCTGGGTAGGGAGGGGCAAAGAGGGTAGAGTGTCTAGTAAAGCAGACAGAACAAATCAATGCCAGCCCGTCCATGTGGCCACAAGCTGGAGCACCATGAGGCCCTGACAGGGAGCTCTTGACCCCAATGACTCAAACAGCAGCTGAGTCATTTCAGTGGCTTCCCCCTTCAGGGCCCCCAACACCCAGAATCCCTCTGGTGAATCCCATGGCTCCAAAGCTCTGATCATCCACAGCCCCTGGACATCGGAAGACTGTCTGCAACTGTGTTGGATGGACTGCCTGTAGGACACTCAGCATTAGGGACACCAAGCATGTTCTAGGTACACCTCCAAGACAGCCTGAGAGTCCCGAGTATGGGTATGGGGGCTGGGGTGGCTCAAAGTGGCCACCAGTGAAGCTCCATCTCCTCTTTCCCCAAGAAACACCAGTGGACCACCAGGTACCGTCCCCAACCAAAGCGCACCTGACTCCACACATCTAGCACTACGTTAAAATGAAAAAATGGGAGAGCCAGAGCTGCAGGAGAAAGGAGTCTTCTGCACATCACCTCTTACACATCGAAAATGACACAAACATCCAGGAGTGTCACTAGCGTGTGCATAGCAACAAGTGCCCCCAGGTGTTCACCCATGTTGGCGTTTGAAACCACCTAAGAGTTGGCTCTTAGAGTTCCCAGGGACTGAGGCCTCATTCCCTACTTCTGGTCAAGCCATTTCACAGTCTAACTTCCTCTTCCCAGCCCAGCATCTGGGGCATTTCATCGGATACGTAACTGCTCAGGGGACAGAAGTAACCCTGCCAGTTGGGGGATGCCGGCAACCTCAGTTCAAAACCAGCACCCCAGTCAAGAGTTCAGCCAGGGCCCAGCAGGTGCCGGAAGTGGTCTCTCCCACCCTGAGGCTTCCTTCTGCAGACAGGGGTAGGGACAGTGTCTCCTGGGCCAGGGGAGGTTTGGTTCAGAGAAGTGAAGGGAGGAAGTGAGAGCCGGGCGCAGAGCCGGCAGGTTTAGGTTCTCTTCCAGGACTTCTCCCACTTCCCTTCAATTTTACCAAGCACCCTGGCTCCTCTGACAAGCCTCAAGGACAGACAGGAGTTGTGACAATGTGGTCAGCAGCCAGGTCCAGGCAAAACCTTCCCAGACACGGATGCTTATGAGCCTTGTGTCCTGGCCCTGAGGTCCCGCCTGGCATGTGGTAGCTACTGAAGAAAGGCTAGGTGGCCAGTGGACGATTTGCCTCCCAAATACTTAAGTCCTAACCATTTTCTGACCCACCTTCTACATATCTAGCACTAGGTTAAAATGTTAACAGGGGCTGTTAAGCCCACAGCCAGGCAGGCCAGTGACTAAGATATTCTGGGTCAGAGGAAGATCGGGTGCCCGCCATGCCAGGCAGGAGGGCACCCAGGATTAATGCAACCACCACAGTTCCCATTCCTGCCCAACAAGAGGCAGTGGGGTCACTACAGCAGCACCCCAAACCAACACCTCCGGCTCTCAGCATGGCAGAATTCCAGGCACTCTCCATCTTCTTCCTTGTACCGTGCTATATTTTTCACAATGAGCGTTTCATTCTTTTTTTTTTTTTAATTTTTAATGTTTTATTTATTTCTAGGAGAGAGACAGAGAGAGACAGCATGAGCAGGGGAGCGTCAGAGAGGGAGTCACAGACTGAAACAGGCTCCAGGCTCTGAGCTGGCAGTCAGCACAGAGCCCGACGCAGGGCTCGAACCCACGAACCGCGAGATCATGACCTAAGTGAAAGTGGGACGCTTAACCGACTAAGCCACCCAGGTGCCCCCATTACATTCTTTCTTAATTAACTTAAAAAGATACATTTGTGTATTGCTGGTGGCATATTAAGTTATCCATCTTATAAAGGCAACTGATGAATAGGTAAAATGGACATCTCTCTGGACCAATGAACTCAGATCCCTAAAATGCAGGAAAACGTCCACACGAAAGGACTATTTAGAGAGGCATTACCTAGGATAGACAAAAACTGGAAACTGTGGAGATGTCCAAAGCGGGGAGAATTAAGTGAGGAGAGGAGACAGCATCTCACTGAGGAGAGAAGCAGCTGGTGAAGGTGGCATGCAGGCCCAGCCCCGACTGGTAAATCATTTCCTTCCCAGGGCGGGGGGGCGGGCATCCCTGTTCTGTGGCAAAGACCCTGAGGCCAGAGGCACCTTGTTGAGATGTGGACCTAATCCAAATATGCTCCCAGAGGACTGCCTTGGCCTCTACCACCTTCCTTCTGAAAAGGCAGATGGGCCAACCTCTCATTTTCCTGACAAAACAGCAGCTTCGGGCCTCCCGTGCCCGGTGCCTAAAGCCAACAGTCCTCTCCTCTGTGCAGGCCTCAGAAAACCTCTAGCAAATACAGGGTCCAGGAGCCCAGCCCTGGACACACACCGGCCAGCGAGGGTTTCCAGCGACTACAAGGAGTGAGGCCCCACCTCAGCTGAACCCCTCAAAGCAGAAGGACGGGATTTCATTATTCAGCTTCTCGCAGAAATGCCTTCACACAAGTGTGATTTAACACCATGCCTCTCGCTCCACTGGGGTTGCTTTGAGAACCAACGTGCAGGGGGCGCCGGGCTGGCTCAGTCAGCGGAGCTTGCGACTCTCAATCTTGGGGTCGTAAGTTTGAGCCTCATGCTGGGTGTAGAGATTACTTAAAAATAAAAATCTTTTACTTATTTATTGTTTAGTGTTTATTCATTTTTGAGAGCGAGAGAGCAGGGGAGGGACAGAGAGAGAGAGAATCGGAAGCAGGCTCCAGGCTCTAAGCTGTCGGCACAGAGCCCAATGCAGGGCTAGAACCCACGAACGGTGAGATGATCTGAGCCGAAGTCGGATGCTTAACTCACGGAGCCACCCAGGTGCCCCTAAAAATAAAAATGTCAAAAAAAAAAAAAAAAAGAACCAATCTGCAATAAAAGTCTCTTGTTCCGTGAAACCACACCGACGACAGCACCCACCACACCACTGTACAATGGAAAAGCCCCTGGTGCTCAGTAATTACTAAAAGTGTCTCTTTCCCATGAGCTGATATACTTCCTTTTATTAGGAAATAAATGCATGGTAATTCCAATTTCCCCTTTTGTTCTGGCTACCAGGAAGCTTGGAACGAGGGTCAGGGCAAACCAAGAAAAACTAACCTCCTTTAACACTGTCACCTCATCCTCACCTTGACGCAGCTCAGATCTTCCAACTCTAAAACTCAGTTACACACGAGCCTTTTGAGGAGCTCTCCTCAAATGCTTTTTGGAAAGAGGCAGAAAGGTACAAATAAAAAACCATTCACGAAATAAACTCAATACTTGGATCTCACTTCCGTCAGGGAAGGAACACAAAGGCCGTGTAGCTGTATGTGAAAAAGCAACTCTTTAATAAGAAATGAAAAAACAGAACTAAACTGTACATACGCTATGGTTACTGCTATCAAAAAGAATGCATGTGTGAGGACAAAAACAGAAATAGGTTTCTGGAACCATAAATCATTGTGTTTAGGTGAAAGGGTTAAAATGGTCATGGTTTTTTTTTTTTCCCCTCTGAAGCTGCTTCTCTTCTCGAATGGCAGCAGAGGCCCACGTGGGTGAATCCAGTACGCAAGCCGAGGCCAGAGTCACCTGGCCTTTCCCGGGTCACCCCCAGGGCTGTCACACTGGGGGGTGGAGACGGGCTGCAAGCCCACATCCGCCTCCTTAGGGACTGGAACCCAGCAGGTGGTGGTCTGGACTTCTTAGGGTCTTAGGGTCTTGAAGAAGATGCCCGGTGCCCCGAAATCACAGCAGTTTGAGATTCCTGTCCTCACCATCTGTCAGCAGGCATGTTCTGAACGCACCCTCCTGAGAACAACAAACTAAACGCCTGGACACGTGGCTGTGGGGAGGGGCAGGAGCCACATGCCATGACCACTGACCTCTAACTGCCTAGACTTGACTGGCAAACCAGCGACCCCTCAGCCTTCCCACGTCAGAGCAAATGCCACTCCCTCTGGGAAGCTTTCCTCCTCCACCTCCAGAGAGGGCTTTCACACCTGACTGATGGACATTCACAAACAGCCTGCACGTCTCCTTGGAAACCCTTGGCACACCTGAAGTCACATCCTGGGTGGCCGTCCAGCCCAGGGGACTGCGGGCCCAAGGCCAGTACAGTTGCAGATGGTACCCGGGCCACATGAGCCTCCTCCCTGCTGAGGACCAAGGTTTGGGCGAGTAGACTAGAAGCTTCCTCCATTGGACTCAGGACCCCCAGGGCTGCCAGAAAGGCTGGCGGCTGCGTCTGCTGCATCCAGCTCTTCTCCAGTGATGGCAGCCCACGTCAGGCAGGGAGGCATTGGGCATCTGAGGGACAGCCTAGCCCCGGAGAGCAAGCAGGTCTTCAAGGCTGACTCATCACCCTGCAGGTGGAGTGAGCTCACTCCCTTCCAGGGCATCCTCAAACTAGAAACCCACAGCAGGGATGGTTCCCATGGCAACCGGCCAGCACCTCCTCCACAGCCGCCCTCCCTGGAGCGCCATCCGCCCGTGCCACGGGTCACCTAACCTGCCCTCCTCAGCCTGAACCCTGAGAACACAGAGTGGGGGCCTGGGGGCCAGCCAGGGCAGAGCCCTCCCCCCTCCCCGCTCTCATCAGCTTCAACAAGTCTACCTAACATACTCGAGACCAGGAACCTCATGACCCCACCGTTCAGTCCTTCTTTGGAAAAGTCTGATGATTAGAAATTCCGAGCTAGACTCCAACTCCCACACAACTCCCACCAGCACTACTTGGCCGCCTTGGGCCTCCCAACGTGGTTCGGAGCCTTCTCTACACAGCCAGGCTCCTTCGACTACTCCTGACATGGCTCCCACCGTCCCCACTGGACCCCAATCCTCTCAATGCAGTGTCCAGTTCAGACAGCCGAGCGCTGAGCAGGGCTCAGGACGAGCCCAGAGCCCGTTGGGGCCCTGAAGATGACTCACCGGGTCCGCTGTCACCCACCCCCAGGCCTCTTTCTCTCCAGCTGCTCCCAGCCCACTCCTTCTCACTCATCCCCTGCCCTGCCCTGCCCAGAGCTTCATACTCACTGTTCATGCCTTTGGTCATACTCTGTGCCTGGCCCACCTCCCCCGCCTTTGCCACCACCCTCCTGGCCTGACTCACCCAGACATACTCTAGATTTGATTTTCAGCTCACTTTATCACCTCCTCCAGGAAGTCTTCCCTATCTCCTCCAAGGTGGGATGGGGCCTTCCTTGGGCTCCCTTCACTATACTGCCTGTGATATCTTTGTGACAAGGCAAGGTGGGTTTATAGGCCTGTCACCCACTGGCCTCTCAAGCACCTTGCCCTGACCTGGAAAGAACAAGTGCTTAATATTTATTAAATCTGGGTGGTGAGCACATAGGTCTTTGTTGCAGTATTCTCTATACTTTTTCTTATATTTCAAATGTTATTTAAAAAAATAAAATGATCTGCCCTCATGTGAATTGAGAGGAAAGACCCCTGTTAGCGGCAGTGCCTTTGGCCACAGGTTTATGTCTGACAGCCTCAACTATCTGGCTGAACTCATCCTTCGGAAACTCACCTCCCACCCTGGGGCTGGAGGAATGCCACATGGCCAGTTACCAAGCAGTCCGTTCAAACCTTCTGGAGCATCTGCGTGGGGCTCAGCACAGTGGTGACCCCGAGGATGAGTGTGCATTAGTACCGTAGTATCATCTCACCTCCGCTGTCCTTCTCATTCGTGAGAACACAGCCCACGCCAGCACGCGAACCTCACTGTACACTAGCCCACATGGCCAAACGGGACGGGGAGGTTTCGTTGCTAAGCGGTGAAGCTGCGTAATGGGTATGTCGGGATTCATCACACTATCCTCTACTCCTGCACTTGAATTCTCCATAACAATTAGATTTTTCTTTCTGAACTTGCTCACACAACTAATATACCCAAAGTGCCTTCCACATTGCAGGCCTCGTGGATAAAGAGAGAAATAAGAAACAACCCTTCCCCATTCCTGCCATGAATTGAAAACTTTTATTAAAGTCTAAATTACTGCGGCACCTGGGTGGCTCAATCGGTTAAGCATCTGACTTCGGACTGGGTCAGGATCTCCTAGTTTGTGAGTTCCAGCCCCACATCGGGCTCTCTGTGCTCAGTGTGGAGTCTGCTTGGGATCTCGTCTCCCTCTCTCTCTCTGCCCCTCTCCTACCTGCCTGTGCTCCCTTTCTTTCTGTCTCTCAAAAGTTAAAAAAAAATTTTTTTTTAATTCTAAATTACTTGCTATCTTATCCCTCCTTGAAAATTAACACCTGATGGGACTTGTGAGAAGACAACACTGACCTCCCCAAGGGAAAAGAGTTAATAAGGGGCTTTGGGCGCTGTGTCTCCCTAGCCCTGGCTCCTCCACCTACAGGGTCTCCCCCCTGTACTGGGGCAGCCCCCCATTCAGAAGGTGGCCACAGAGCTGCTGCCCATCTCACAAGCCCCCAGGAAGCCTGCAAAAGACAGCCTTCCTCTCAAAGGGCAGGATCCAAACACCCTTCATTCTATCATTACAACTTTTCCTGAAGCCCTCCCGGTATCAGGTGCTGGACCAACTTTGGAGCTACAAATAAAGGCCACGCGGACATCCCTGACTTAAGGGAATCGTGGTTTTACTAACTGGAAATCCCTGGATTCAGGTCCTAGCTCTGCCACTTACTAGCCGCAGGACATTGGGTAAATTATGAAACCTCTCTGGGCCTCAGTTTTCCCATCTGTAAAATGGGGATATAGTGCCTGCCTCACAGGGTTGTTGTGAGGATTTTATGGGTCAGTGCCTGGGAAGTCCTTATCCCAGTGCTGAGATGCAAAATGCTAAGTACGGTGCCAGGCATGTAGCATTAGAAGCATTACTTCATGTGACTCCTGTGTTAGTATTATTCACCAGGCCCCCACAGCCTATTAGCAGGTGGAGGGGACAGTGGAGCTTGAAATGCAAAGAAGAAATCACAGAGGTAAGGGCAGATTCAAGAGACAGGCACAGATTGGCTCCGGTTGTATTTGCCCCATTATGTTCGTCTGCCTGAGCTTTTCCCGGCGAAGCCACCACCACAGCCTAATGGGTGAGCAGTGCCCGAGAGCCTGTAAATGCTTTCCATCTGGCCTCTTCTCTCAGAGGAAGCCAGCGATGCCCCTTCTTCACGCCCAGCCTGCCCATACCTAGGGTGCCATAGCCAGGCTGAGCAGTATTTCCCTGTTCAGGGCTTTTGTCTCTTTAAGCCAGCTGTCAATTTCTGCTCACCCCCGGGTATTAGGTGAGAGGAGCACGTTAGCCCCCACAGCCCTGGGTGCGAATCTCCGTCTGCAGTATGCCAGCCTCGGCGTATTATTTGAGCCCCTCGCCTGTAAACAGAGCTAATGCCTCCTACCTTGTTCTGAGGATGAAATAATAGTGTGATGTGAAACAAACAGCTGGCACAGGGCCCACAACCACCGTGACTGTGTCAGGGGGTGGAGCCCGGAACAGCCCCCCAGACACAGAACCAGCCCAACCCTGTCACGGGCGAGAAGTTGCCATACTCGGGGGCTGCCAGCAAAGGCATGGCCAGCACCCCTGTGCTCCAAGGAGGGCGAGCAAATGTGCCCCTCCCCAGCACAGCCTCATTCCCAAGGCCCTCCTTGGGGGTGCCCAGTGCCTGGGGTGTCACGCAAAACAAGAGGGAAAGAGAAAAGACATGGGGAAGAAAGGAGGAGGCCAAATAGAAGCCCCCACCTAGCCCTGAGCTGCCCCCACCTCCACTTCGAGGCAAGGCACCGGGGGCTGTGATGGCAGGGACCAGAACTCCAGCAGCACTTACAGCAGAGCACACCCACCACCCTGGAACGCAACCCCCCCCCCCCACGCCTTATAGGTGAGGGGCAGGTGTGGCTTGTCCAGCATCACACAGCAGCCACAGGCACAGCTCTAAGGAACTTCCGGGTTCCGCAGGGAAGTGCAGGAATGTGTGTGTCAGAAGAGAGGTATTTGGGGCCCAAGGAGGGTGGAGACTCAGTTCAATCTCTATAGTGAGGGGCTTCCAGTCTCCAGCCAGGGCGGGCAGCTGGTGCTCGCCGCTGAGCAGGAGGAACCTGGCAGGGAGGAGGTGGCCAGGCCAGTGGCGAGGACGGTGGGCTCTGGCCAGGCAGCCCTGAGTTTGAAGACTGGAACAGCACTCAAGTGCTGCGTGGCTTGGGGCAAGTTGCTTAATCTCACCAAAGCTCAATTTCTTCTGCAAAGTGGGGATGAAAATGAAATAGTACTTATACTCAACAGTGCAGTTATGATGATTGATATAATGCACATTACGGACTTAGCAGTGGGCTGGGCATATAGCGTTAGCTGTTAATGTGAAGACCAGGTCTGCTAGTACCACCAGCACCACCTGCACCTGTCCCTTTGGCTCATTTCTCGCTCCCTCCCTCAACTGTAATCTCAGGAGCCAGTCCCAGGAACATCTGGGTACAAGGGCGGCCATACAAAGGACCCACCTGTCAATCACCACCTCCAACCTGGTAGAGCGCAGCTGCCGTCATATGTGAAACTCACCTGAACTCGACCACCCACACACTACCCAGAACCCGGCAGCTCCAGCCAGCTGCCATCGGAACACAGAGGCTCACGCTGCCTGTCCGTCAGCAGGTGTTCGGAGCCCACCCACAAGTATGACCTCAGAAGACGGTTTATGTGTGCCTGGAATAAACAGTCCTTACCAAAACCAGCCCCACAAGGAGTGAACTCATGGCAGAACCCCCTTGGACAAAGTCAGATCACCATTATGGACCTCAGTGTCTTCATCTAAGTGGGGAAGACCAGGTGACAGCAGAGTTCCCTTCAGGCTCTGGCATTCTGTGACCTGACTTCTTCAAACTGCTCCAAAGCAGGGGTGCCTGGGTGGCTCAGTCGGTTAAGTGTCCGACTCCAGCTCAGGTCATGATCTCACAGTTCATGGGTTCGAGCCCCACGTCGCGCTCTGTGCTGACAGCTAGCTCAGAGCATGGAGCCTACTTCGAATTTTGTGTCTCCCTCTTCTCTGACCCTCCCTTGCTCACGCTGTCTCTCCCTCTCCCCCCTCTCTCAGAAATAAATAAAACATTTTATAAAATTAAAAAAAAAAACACCTCAAAGCAAAGAAGGGCTAGAGCGGGGTTCTGGGAGTAAACAAAGTAGAAGACAAGGCTGCCTATTGACACCCGTCTCTTGGGCAGATTCCAGGCTGAAATCCCTGCTGCCTGGCTCAGCTCGGCCTGCAGTGTCTCTCCTACCTCGTGCGGATCCTCTGACACAGCTAAACCTACACCAAAGAACAAGGCTGAGCAGCCCGCCTTGCAGTGTGCAAAGATGCTCTCCCCGCCCCCAGACCACACCTGGAGCACCCAGCCTAGAAGGCAGAGCTAACAGACCCTTCACCAACCCCAAATAAGGCTCCCTGCCCTCCACTGGCACCTGGCTTCCCACATGGCCACACCCCAAGCAGGCATTTGCAGAATAAGAGAGTGCAGGCAGAGCCCAAGCCACAGGGCACCACTGGATCCCGCAGGGAAGCTGTCACCTGGCCCCACCCACGCCCTCCCTAGAGGGCAGGAACAAATTCCTGAAAGCTGAGGACACAGAGGACTCCTAAAGATAAGAGTCTGTGTATTGGCAGAATAGTTAGTTTCAGGGCCCGGCCGGGAAGCCCAGGAATCGACCTCAAGATCACCTTTAGAAGCACCTGGCTCTACTAAGCAACCCCCCCCACCCCCCCATCGAGGGGACAGAAAAACAGAGTGCTGGCATTGACCCAGACCTTAGAGATCATCTCCATGCGGCATCTCCAACACAGCACCCCCTCCCCATCCTGGACCCCAGTCCTCTCCTCTTATAGGTAAGGATCAGGTGCGGCTTGTCCAGCATCACACAGCCGCCATACGCAGCTCTAAAAACAGACCTGGGTCTCCTGTGGCCCTAGTACGTGACACACAACTGCTCTCCTTGTTCTGAGGGGGACAGAACAGGGTCCTCCCAGCCAGCTCTCTGGACGGATGGTTCAAGGCGGACAGTTTTTCCATACCTAGTCCTCTCGTAAGTGCCACCTGCCAGGGTCCCAACAGGAGGCAGGTGGACTAAGGTCCTGCTGGACCCCATGTGCTGGGAAGCTGGAGGGTCTGCAGGTTCTGTCTGGTTCCATGCGCGTCCCCCTCCATCCCCCTGCCAGGGCTGCTGCGGCTAGACAGCAGGCTGCTGACGTCCACCGCTGGAGAGAGAACCTTCAGTGCTGGCACTGCAAGGCTGTACTTCCTCTGAGGCCCCCTAACCCACATAAGAGGACCAGAAACTCCCTAAGATTTTCTGAAGGAGGGGCCCTAGCCAAATCCAACAAGGGCAGGGAGCAGAGGGACGTGTCGGCACGGCCAGTACCTTGGGAGAGGAATGCGAAGTGGGCTGCCAGCCAAAGAAGAAAACACAACAGCTGGAGCTGGGGCAGAGGGGGCGCACTGGCTCCCAGCCACCCTGCTGCCATCAGACGCCCTGGGAGGGGATGTGGAGCAGCGTGGCAGGGCTGAGGTCATTGAGCTCGGACCCCATCTCAAGCATAAGGCCGGCTTCCCTGACCTCCAGCCTCCTCTGGCCTCTAGGGCACACCTCTGGGGCTGGGGAGCCGGCCGGGGCTCTGCTCTGGGATTCAGCTCCATCATTGAAGAGGTCCCTGGTGACCTGGACTGTTGCCACCCAACACCTCAACATCTGCCAGACATTTCCCGCTGGACGGTGGCTGCCACACCCCCTCCAAAGGCACCCACGGTCACCGTTCAGCAGATCTAATATTTGGTGAGCACCTACTGTGTGCCAGGCACAGCACGGGGCCCCGGAGAAGTCACCCTGCACAGGGTACAGGAGCACATTTCCCACCACAGGCCCGGGCCCCCCAAACAGAGAAAGAACGTGGCTTTCTCTTCTTTAGGGGGGAAGGGGAGGAGGCCCTAGGTAGTAAATACCAGCAAAGTCTACGCGAAGACCTCTACGACAGATTGCAAAAGTAGCCCCAATGCTTCCCCCCGCCCGCGCTTATCTCCTCTACAAGTAGCTTCGCAGCGCCCTCTCACTTGTTAAAAATAAAATTCTCAGGCCCCACCCCAGACCTATATAAACCCTGAAGATGTGGTCCAGCATCTGTATTTTAACTAGACTTCTGGGTGATTCTGATGCACAGTCAAGTTTCAGAACCACCCTTCTAGGCTTCAAGGCTCTGAGATGAGGTGGCCAGAATGTATCTAGATCCCAGTGGCACAGCCTTCCAGGAGCCCTCTACTGGGGAGGCTCCCACGAGATACCCAGACCCACCTCCAATCATCCGAGGAGCCCCAAGTCATTCATAAATCAGTGATATCCCCTGAGAAAGCTCCAAACGTCTTCAGAGCCAAGAGTTTCACAACAGTGCCCGAGGCGACCGTGATGGAGACTGCCAAGAGGCTGCCAACTCGCCTGTCCTTGACCAGCTCCCTCCTGCCCATCCTCTACCCAGGCGTGAAGCGAGTCAGGCAAGAGCTGAGTGGCCAAGAGCCAGCAGAGAAGGAAGAAAAGGCCAGAGCCGGGAAACCAGGCATAGGCAGGGAGACATAACTGGAATCCCACTGGCCGCCCCTGGGGCCCAGCCAAGAAGGGCTCAGCTGTGACCCCCCACCTCTGCCTCTTCCAAAACTCTACGTGCAGAGAACGACTAACTTCAAATGTTGCAAGATGCCACTGTGACACATAAAATGCAAACTCATTTAGAAGCATTCCCAAATTCACAGTAGCACTATGTCATTACATATTTGCTTCATCAAGAAGCAATAAAAGCCCAACTGCTATCCTGGGAGGAGAAAACCTGGCAAAGCAGGGAGTCCCTATGAAACTGACTCTTGGAGCCCCAGGAAAAGAGGGCAGCAGGCAAGGGTGTGGGTGCCCCCAGGAAATGGGAGCCAGGTGCCAAAAACCCCCGTGGGAGCTAAGAAAAGAAGAAACTGAGGCTGGCTGCTCTTGCTCTCCCTCCTCAAATACCAGGGAGGCTCTGAGCCCCGAGGGGACGCACAGCGGCAGGTGTAACACAGAGAGCCACCTGCAGCCTCTGGTCCCACCTGCCATCTGTAAGCCACTGTGCAACACGGACAAGTCCCTCAAGTCCCCCAGCCGCTCCAGGCCTCAGCCGTGAAACAGGGCGGAGCCAGGCCGACCTCGACAGCTCCAGGCCACAAGAACAATGTGAGCAGAAAGGACAGCATTCAAGAGTGCGGTGCTATGTTGGGTGTGACACCATTTATGTAGCTTTTTAAAAAATGTTTATTTATTTTTGAGAGAAAGAACGAAAGAGAGAGAGAGAGAGAGAGAGAGAGAGAGACAACAAGGAGGGGAGGGGCAGAGAGAGAAGGACACACAGAATCCAAAGCAGGCTCCAGGCTCCACACTGTCAGCACAGAGCCCAACACGGGGCTCGAACCCACGAACCTGAGCCACGGTTGCATGCTTAACCAACTGAGCCACCCAGGCACCCCCATTCATGTAATTTTAAATAGGCGCAAAGAAAGATAGAGACAACTACATAGGCAGGAACTGTATCAACCAACGCTGAGGAAAGAAAACACCCAGCAAGAGCAGCGGTTAATTCGAGCGAGGAAGGGAACAGCATTGGGGAGAGGAACACCAGAACCCCACCTCTGCCTCCAAGGCCTTTGTGAGCTGGCCCTCAAAGCAGAAAACCGAGAAATAACAGCTGTAACCACCTGAGCCTTTGCAAGCCTTTTTAAACGTCCTTACCTCCAGCTAAGTCATCGCACAAGATGCTGCAAAGACTAAAGGAATTAATATCTGGGAAACCCTCAGAGCGTGCCTGGTCCACAGCACAGTACGGGGCTGGCATGTGCAGGGGGCAGGCCGGGGGGGCGGGGGGGTGTGACACTCAGCTCCGCATTCCCTGGGTCTAGGCCTAAGCTTGGTCTTTCTGAACCAGCAGCTTCCATGAAAAGGGACTCAGGGACAGGTCCCCAAGCCTGGCCCCTCGGCGCCCGCTGTGGCCTTAATGCTTGTGCCAAGCAGTCCTAGTACAGGAGGAGCTCCAGACAAGCCCACTGAACTGAGACCCCCGTGCAGCACTCCGTAATTTTTTTAAACTTAATTATGTAGAAGGAACCTCTAAACTAACTACAGCTTAACTTAAACAAATAACAACTCAAAAAAAAAAGTGGCTCTCACTGAAATGAAAGTTTGGGGCAACATCTAAATTAAAAAGAGGCCTCCGGGCTTCACGCACGCAAAGATCCCTCCCCACAGTCCCAGCCAGGAGCCAGGATAAAGGGCAGGAAACCAGGGGTCTGGCTCCACTTCCCCTGCTCCGGGAACGCAGGATTCACGAGCCGCCCCCTCCATCTCCCGGCTCCCAGAGCCAAGTCTGGAAAAGCACTTTGGGTTCCTGGAAAGAAAGGCCTTTCCGAAATATCGGGAACTCAACTGGAAAGTGCCATTAAACATTATCTGGAGGATGTCTGCGGAGTTTGAAAGGGAGCCACTCCTCGGCCAAAGTCAAATCGGTGGCCAAAATCAACAGGGGGGCTTCTCAGAGCCAGAGAGACACACACGTGTGCCTGCACTCACATGGACACTCAAGGCCGTGCTCACAGAGCCGGACAGACTCGGCCTTCAGGACCCCAGAACCTCCGTAAAAGTTGCCGCCCCCTGCAGGCTCCGCTCTGGTTGGCAGCGGGGGCCCTATTTTCTGGTGTCGGCCCTTAGAAGAAGTGAAAGCCCCACTTCCGTCCACCCCTGAGTCACAGGCCCTTCCCACACTTGGACATAAGGAGAAAAGGGAGTGTCTGTAGCAGGCCCCCACCCACCCGAGTATAAGGCTTGCTGCCTGTCCTCCAAGATGGAAAGCCAAGTTCCACTAGGAGACCTGCCTGAAGCAGGCCACCCACCTCGACGTACCCACCCCTCCTGTCGGTTCACCTACAGAGGATCTGAAAATAGAGCTCAGCACCACTCCGTTCTGTTCCCATCCGTTTATAATCAGCTTTACAGATGGCTTTTAAAAAATAAATCTTTGGGCCCGTAAAAATGCTCTCCTACAAGCCCCGGCCTGGCCTCAAATCACAGGTCTGTGACTGTGCTCGGAATGGCCCCACAGTATCCGCCACCAAGAAACAGGAAAATCAAGGTAGGGAGGAGGCAGCTTGTCAAAAACTCCCTTCCCCCAAGGATCGCTTTTCTGCCATCAGCCGAATCACCTGGGGCCTCTGATTTGGACCCTGAGCTGAAAGGTTCAATGCCAGGGGCCAAGAAGGGCACTGTCCTACCCCCGGGGTCATCCCCTGGCCGGTCCCAGCACAGAAAAACCAGATCTGCTTACACCAACCTAAGCCTCACTATCCCGCCCTCCCCAACTTTCTTTTTACCAGCCTCAAGGCTTCAACAAGAAAGGCCAACTTCCCATTCCATGTGCTTTCAAAAGCAAAATAAACACCTCAGCTACCTGGTGACCAAACAAAGGGAAAGATGAACAGGTGAGGGTGAAGGAGCAGACAAGGGACATGGTTGAATCTTAAAGCAGGGAAGCCAGTCCCCAAAGGCTGGAGTCGGCTCTACAGAGGTCACCAGGGACACTGGTGAGGTTCTGGGGACCTGAGTGTATTCTGATCAGTTATTCTTTAGCAAAACGGTGTGGAGAAATACAACTAGAATGCTCCCCTACCTCTTCAACTGAGAAAGGCAACTTCAGAAAGGCCCTGCTCACCCGACTCAGACTACACGCCCTCCAGTCAAAGACCTGGATTCAAAACCAGCTCTACCCCATTCGGGTTGCAAGAAAGACCCTGATAAGGTCACTGAGCCTTTCTGAGCTTTACTTGCCCTGTCTACAAAATGAGGAGAGGGCCTCACAAGTTTGCTCATCATGATTGATGAAGAGAAAACCATGTGTGAAAGCAGAAATGTTAAAAAATCATGCATCATGGAGTGCCTGCCTGGCTCAGTGGGTAGAGCACATGACTCCTGATCTTAAGGTCGTGAGTTCGAGCCCCACACTGGGGGTGGAGTTTATTTTTAAAAAATTATGAATCATATAATGACTACTTGATTATATACCACGTTTAGTTGTTCCCTATGATTTCATTTACATAAGCCTTGTCTCTCAAAACATACATGACAGAATAGCAAAAGGTTTGTCTATACTTCTAGTTGAGTCAAGTGCCGAGATCAATGTGCCTGGGTTCGTTCATAACCTGGCTCACTTGC
Organism: Proteles cristata cristata; assembly: GCA_017311185.1. Taxonomy (NCBI): domain Eukaryota; kingdom Metazoa; phylum Chordata; class Mammalia; order Carnivora; family Hyaenidae; genus Proteles; species Proteles cristata. The sequence goes on from JAESUZ010005085.1 coordinate 134,667, forward strand.
TGGTTGATCTTGGGCAGGACACTTAACCTCACTGAGTCTCAGTTTCCTGTCTGCAGAAAGGGAAATAACAGTACCTTCCTCAAAGGCTTGACGGACTGAGGTAATCCAAACCGTGCAACCCACAAACAGTGTGAACTATTATTATTTGGGGAACCAAGACATTCTTACGAAATACTGGCTGGTTGGTATAAAAGAGTTACCTCTCCTTTCCAATCTTCCTTCTCTCGTCTTCTCGTCCCCTCCTGGGAGGTGGACAGTGTTCACATGATCTCCCAGACCTTGGGCTTGGGAAATGCTTTCAATCAAAATGAAAGGTTCCCTGTAAGGACCAAGGGTACCTTCATTCCCAGGCCCTTCTTGCTTGGCCGCTGTTAAGAATGTTATTTTATATTTCCAAGCTCAGGACTTTCCTTTATCGTGTATGAGCATCCCACATACCATATACGGCTGCCATGAATGTTAAATGTGGCCACCGACAGAACACATCTACCACACGAGCCATGTGCATCAAGGGCTTCTTTATGTCCCCCACTACCCCCCATCATTGGGAGAGATGACAGGCCTGGAGAGGACCCCATAACCTCTCAATAAAGAGCAGACACCAGCCCAAAAGTAGCCCGCTGCAGCCAAGGACCAAGCAGGCAGTTTCCAGGGTAACAGCATCCTCTGCATCTACTTCTGATTTCCATCCCCGGCTGCTTTTGATTCTATTCCCGCCTCTGTAGTGGGCTAAGTCACCTCTTCCCACTATTGCTAGGCAACCCTGAGCGCAGTGCAGCTGCCTCCTGGGGGAGGACCCCACTCCCCCTCCCCCTCTCAGGACTAGGGAGAATGCGCCCCCCATGGACCCCGTTAACCCTGGGGAGGGCAGAAGGTGAGGAATACTCCCAGACCCACAGGGTTTATAGGTGCAGATGCAGCAGAGACTCTGCCTTGGGGAAATGAGGAAAGCCACCCCCCCTTCCCCACCCCAGCCTTCTACTTGCCTGGGCTTATCTGCGATCTATTCTTAGGTAGCCTCCAAGCACAGGGTCGCATTGAGCTTTTGTGAAAGCTGCCCCCTTGATTATTTACCTCTTCCGCGGCTCTCCCACTCATGCACCATGAACCTGGATCCTCGACCTTAGAGTAAACAGTGAGCAAGAGACAACAGGTAGACAGACACGAATGAGGAAGACGGGCAAGGAGGCAGGAGCACCAGAAACTCCCGTGAGGCTCCTTAGTTTCGGAGGTGGGAAGACAGGCTACTGTCATTCTCTTCTCTGTATTACTTAGCATTTTCTGCGGTTTTTTAAATTCAATTTTTAAATTAAGATAGAATTATACCATAAAAGTCACCCGTTTGAGTGGGTTTTAGTATATTTATATACATTTAGATTGTATTTACATATATTTCATGGATACATATTTAGAGCAAGTCTTAGTTTACTTAGTATCTAGTTTTGAGTGTATTCACAAGGCTGTGCCACCATCACCACTATCTAATTCTAGAATGTGTTCATCCATCGCTGGGTTTTGCTTTTTGTATCTGTTTTCTCTGATCAGTGTTCCTAGAAGTGCCCGCATTTGTTTTATAAGCAACAGAGCAAAGTGGTGAGGAGGGAAATGTTGGAGCCACACTGCCCACCTCTCATTGGCTACGTGATCCTGAAGTTCCGCAGCTGCTCTAAGCCAGCTACCTCATCTGTGAAATGTGGATAAAGTGCCCACCTCACAGGACTAGATGTGCTAACACAATACAGGGTTGCTAACACAGTGCCTGATACTTAGCCTGTGCTCGGAAAGGTGAGCCACTATGAAGATTATGAGAAAAAGAATTTTTTCTTTAAGTACAGCTCTGCTCCCAGCTCTGGCCCCCGGGAAGAACCCAAGCTATTGAGGACTGCCATCAGTCTTGCTTATTTGTCTGGGAGAGCTGAACAGGGCACACAGAGTGGGTAAGCTGCAGTCATGGCCACTGCCTAGGTGGCTCTGGGCATCACTACACCAGACCTGAGGTGCCCACTGTGGTGAGAATCTGCCAGATAATCTCCAGCCAGGACATGGGAGCAGGGGCTGGAAGAGAGCGCCTGACCAGCCCTCTCTGTACATGTACCTCCCACCCACTGAGAAGGTAGGCTTCTGGGAGCTGGGACTAGAAGCCTGACCTGGGACCCAGTGAGAAAACTTGATGTGTTGACAGGAAGGTGGCTGGCTCATTCAGTGGAGCACACAACTCCTGATCTCAGGGTTGGGAGTTCGAGCCCCATGCTGGGTTTAGAGATTACTTTAAAAAAATAAAATCTATTTAAAAAAAAAAAAAAAGAGGAAGGTGGGCTTCCAGGGTGACTCTGAGCCCTGGTTTGCTGGGTCTCCCGCCCCCACCGCTCCCAAGGTCCCCTGCGCCTCCCTCAGGGCCAGGTTTGGGCAGGTGGTGCTTAGCAGGACACTGGTGCCTCAGCAGGGAGACAGAACCCTGGGCTAAATCAGGAGTCCAATCAGGGGCTCAGTCAGTGGAGCATACGACTCTTAATATCAGGGCTGTGAGTTTGAGCCCCACATTGGGTATAGAGATTACTTAAAAATAAAACCCGAATGGAGCGCCTGGGTGGCTTAGTCGGTTAAGCGTCCGACTTTTGCTTAGGTCATGATCTCGTGGTTTGTGGGTTCGAGCCCCGCGTCGGGTTCTGTGCTGACTGCCAGCTCAGAGCCTGGAGCCTGTTTCAGTCTGTGACTCCCTCTCTCTCTGACCCTCCCCTGCTCACGCTCTCTCTCTCCCTCTCCTAGAAATAAATAAAACATTTAAAAATAAATAAATAAGACCAAAAAAAAAAAAAAAGGGAACCCAATCGGGCTGACCCAGAGCGGCCAGGACTAAGGGACCAGGCTGAGGGGTTTCCTCAGCCCACAGCCTCTCAGCCACGACCTCTTTCGGGGAGCTACAGGCTAAACTGTCTCAACCAGCTGGTGAGCTCCAGGACCTCTCCAGGGTCGTTGGTGAGTAACCGAGCCCAGCTCCCCAGGCCCTTGCAGAGCTGTGTGCCCAAGGAGTAAACTCAGAGGGGAGAAAAGTTGGGCTGGTGGGGGAGGTGCTGAGACCACAGCCCCTTGGCTGCACACCCCAAACCAGAGAAAGCTTGGGTGAGTTACACGTTGGGGCGGCCCAGGCGGGGTTAACTGGCTGGGACAGTCCAAACAACCCCTGCACAGGTGTGGGGCTCCCACGCTGTGCAAACAGCCCGGCCTCTCAGAAAGGTGAGAGGTCAGCTCTGGGAGGGACGAAGCTGACCGGGAAAGAAGGACAAGGAGCGAGAACAATGGAGGGGGCGCTCCTCAGTCTGCAGCAGCTTACACACCACTACTCTCTGGGCTGCCTTTCCAGGCTTCTCCCTTCTCCTACTGCCCTACCCTCCTTCACACACGCACACACGCACGCACACAGCCCACATGCCAGGGTAAGGGGAGGCTTCCCAGCAGAACCTTCCAATCCTGCCTGTCCTTCCAGATATAGCTCAAACGCCACCAGCGTCGGCAGCAGGGCTGGCTCCTGCCCCACAGCGGCCAACACCACATCTCTGGCCATTTTTGGCACTGCCCGGTGTGATTTTCCATCTTTCCGGTTCCCTCTCCACCTAAACTAGGATTTCCACAAACCCAGGTGAATGGAGTATCAGATACCCAACAGGGATCCAACCAAGGCTCACTGATTGACTCTATCAAGAGAAATTAGTGAGGTTCTCCCACTAAGAAGGGACTAGAAGGTGGAGGAGCAGTGACATCGGTTCTTCTATAGAGACACCCAGGAGCAGATCTCATGTCTCTAGCTCGGGCCGCCCCGCCCTGGTTCCAGACCCACAGGAGGCAGCAGGTCTTGTGTGACAGGTCCTCAAGCCAGGCCAATGGTTTGTGGCCACTGGCTGGGTGCCCAGCCCGGGGCCTTCCTGGAGAAGGAAAGGGGAGACCCAAATCCCAACCACAAACAACAAACTACAGGACACCCATTTGGTTTGACCTCTTCACACTTAAAAAACCGCCCCATAAGGAAGGGCCCGGGGTCCGGGCCTCCTCCCACCCCACCCCCGACCCCATGAGCACAGCCTTGACAGCCCCGCCTCAAGAACTGGGCTTCCGGAAACAAGTTTCCCCCTTCTCTGCTTGAAAAGGCTGGTGACCAGGGACCTCGCAGGTGCCTGCTAGCCTGTCACTCCTACTAGCCCATCTCCAGTGACCAACAAGCTCCCTGGGATCTCATCATTCCTCCAAACTGGACAATCTGGTTCTCAGGAAGCTCCAGGCCTTCCCATATCTGTCCCAGGGCAGAGGCAGCCCCTCCCCCAACCTGTCCTGCTCTCCTTCAGGCTTTGTCCATCATCACCCCCACGAGACACAGGTTTGGGAGAGGAAGCAGCTGTGACAGGCCCCAGGGCAGAGCAAGGCTTGGAGGCTACCGGGAGGTGTGGGCAGGGCCTAAAGAATGCCCTCAGCTATTTGACCATAGGGCCCGAAGTACTCCAGGCTGTCTCCTTTATTTTATTTTTTAAAGTTTACTTCTTTATTTTGAAAGAGACAGCGAGCATGAATAGGGGAGGGACAGAGAGCAGGTGAGAGAGAATCCCAAGCAGGCTCCACGCTGTCAGCACAGAGCCCCAACTCAGGGCTCAAACTCATGAACCGTGAGATGAGCACCTGAGCTGAAACCAAGAGTGGGTCATTTAACGGACTGAGCCACCCAGAGGGGCCCAGGCTGGCTCCTTTAGAAGAAACTCATACTTTGAGATCATTTTGCCTGTACTGTGACCAACTGACAAAGCTTTTGAGCACTTCACATCCATCTGTTCCTCCTGCATACCCTGAATGTAGGTAAAAGGTAAGCAAGGGATTCTACACCATTCTATAGCAAAGGGACTGAGCAATCAGAAAGGTCAAGTGACACAGAATGCGCCAGAGATGACGTCAAGGTCCGAGGTCAAGGAGAACACAACTCCATACACTCCTTGCCAACTAGGAGTGGGCTCCTTCTAAGATGGTTTATATACTACATCTTATCTCAGAGAATTTAGGGTGAAGGCTACAGAAACTGACTCCTCAAAAACAGTTAACATTCACTTATTGAGCACCTGCTGTCAGGTGCTCTATTAAATTCTATTAAATTCTGTTAAAGTAAACACACATTACTTGGTTTAAACCTCCACTCAACTACATCAGGCAGGAACAATTATCATCCTCATTGCCCCACTGGCATCATCAGGTACAGAGCAGGTAAGTGATCCCCCGAGGATCACATAGGGGGACAGCTCAGAGCCTGGAGCCTGCTTCCAGTTCTGCGTCTCCCTCTCTGCCCCTCCCCTGCTTGCTCTCTGTCTTTCTCTCTCAAAAACCATAAACATTAAAAAACACTTTTTTTTATTAAAAAAAAAAAAAAAGTAGTATATCTTCCTGTGACCTGGCAGGATGTGGGTACAGACTCCAGACCTGGACCTATTTAGAGCCACCTTCATTTACCTGCCAGGTGAATGCCTCTCTGTTTCAACACCATTAGCTCAACAAATACTGATTAAGTTCCATGTGTTATAAGACAGGACCCGCACCAATGAAAATACACATTAAATTAGAGCCTCCAGGATTTAAGAGAGAAAACAAAATTTAACAGCTGAAAGCTGCCATTTTACAAATCTCTGTCATCCCAGCAGGTGGGGGTATTATCTCCTTTTTATAAATAGGGGTCGGAGGCTGAGAGGTTAAAGTAACTTGCCCAAGGTCACAAACCTGAAGTGTAGAGCCAGGATCCTACCCAAAGTCCATACTCTCTGCAGCTTGCCTGGCATCCAGCGGGCCTCCCGTGAGGGTGCAGATGTGGGAATAAACTGGGGGCTATGATCATCCGGAAAAGATGGGCGTTCACACCTGCTACCTTCAAAAAGGTGGCTTTAGAGCTCAGCCTCAAAGGTCAGGAAGATTGTGAAAGCCAGCAAACTCCCTAATTCACCGCATCTCATGTCTGGAGTCAGGGAGTTGAGCCCACTGAACTCTGCACGAAAGCATTCTCCAAAGAAGGGACAAGCCATGGCCAACCAATGCAGGTTTTTGAGTCATGCCTCCTGCCTGCACAGACTTCTACCTGCATCTGCATCAGGCTAAGCATTCACCAATAAAGCACTTCCTACCGCGTCATTTAATCTGATGCCTGTAAGAGTCCTGGGGATCGGCAGGGCAGGGTGGGAATGTGGCCCATTTACAGAGAAGGAAGCACCTGTTTGTACCATTCAATGCTCCATCCTCGGCCCTTGGACCTGGGCCTGCCAGATGAGGTGCTCAAAAAATTATGTGCTGAATAATCTAATAAAAGCTCAGAGAAGGGAAACGACTGGGCCAAAGTCTCTCAAATTGTTGAGACGGCCCCAGGACTAAAAACAGGGCCTTCTGCCTCCCACCCAGGGACCTCTGTATCCTACTGCACGTACTGGGTCCTACTACCCACCCACATACACTCGCTCTGCTGCTTCCATCTGGAATGACAGCCTCCTCTGTCCACTGGTCTGCTCTGCTCCCACTCAGCCCTCACCTCCCACGATCAACAGACAGGCTGTCAAAAACAACTAGTTACATTAGATCAAACCCCCCACACGTAACACCACTTCCTTATATCCCTACCACCCCACTGAGAACGAGGTGAAAATTTTCAGATGAGGAACATGAGGCCCATGCAAGGTAACAGAATTAATGGCAGGAAAACACAACAACAACAACAACCCTTGGAGTTTCAAAGGGAGGCCCAGAGTTTGTGCCACCCCCTCACCCCATTAACCCACCAAAGCACATGTTGACTCCCCTTGGTCCAGAGATCCTTGCAGGCTTTGAATGCCAAGCCCAACTTCCCTGCCTTCCTCACCACCAAGAGACAAGTGAGGGGAAGTTTCCTGCCCCTCACAGGGCTGCATTCCAGCCCCATCATGCACCATTTGGGCCTCTGGGCTGGTCACTTCCCCCTCCTCAACCTCAGGTATGCCAGGCTCACATCAGCCAGCGCCGGCTCTTACGACTGTTGAGTCTGCCCTCCAGTAACCAAATTTCCCAGAGGACCCTGTTCCCACCTGGCTGCCCAGAGGCCTGGTGCACACCCCCCACCACCCTGTGCAGAGTATCAGGAGTCTATATATGTATACAGATACACAGAGAAATGGAGACTATATAATTTTCCTCCCCAACTATATTTAATATATTCATTCATTCCTCTGATACCTGTGTGTGGGTCCCGTGGCCAAGCTGAGGAGACAGGGATTTCTGTCCCCGAGGAGCTTCACCCCACAGCCCTGTCACTCCTGCCCCCACTAGGCATACAGTAGGTGCTCAGTAAACAGGAATGTCTCTTCTACTCCCATGGAAGATCCCAAGACATCCACGGCCCTAACCCCTCCCCCTCCTGTCCAATTTAAAATCTAGTCTCATGAAGGCCTCACCCTGAAATGTAAAAAGGGCCCCCCCTGCCTTGGCCTCAGGAGATCTCCAAATTACCACTGGATCCTCAGCTCCATCAAGAGCCCAACTGCCCCAGGAAATAAGCCCCTAGATTGGGGGGCTGTCACAGCCTCTCCCCCAGCTCCCCATGGGGGCCCCACAGGAAGAGGGGGAGGGATGTTCAAGCAACTGCCACACTGCAAATAAGTCAGCTGGAAGCCGGAGACCTTCTGCTGTCGCCCTATAGGGTGAGGCCCAGCAGAAGCCTAGGCCTGGGTCTCAGGTCGCGGACTTTGAGGAAGCCCTTTGTGCGTGTGTTTTAAATTACCTCTGCTTGTCTGATGAAGTGAGTAAAAAGGGCGCCGATTCAGGGCTTAGGATTCCTGAGTGAGCTAATACAGGATGCCTTTGGCTGAAAAAAAAAAACTTCAGGCGGCTCCCTAAACTCCCCCCCTTTTAAGTTTAAAAAAGGGAATGAATGTTACCATTTTTGGACATGAGCGTTCTCCCTCAAGCCCAGCCCTAACCGCACTATCCAAAGGGACGCGCCATCCTGTCCCCCCCATTCCCAGATCTGCGGGGGGGGGGGAGGGGTGTAAGGGGGGAGGATGAAATGAGGAGGGACCGGATGGGAGCGGACAGCGGGGGAGGGGGGGAGAGGAGGGTGTTCAGGGTACGTGGCCGCCTGGGGCAAGAGCTCACAGCGCGGGCAGGAAGCAGAGGCAGGGTTGGGGCGCCCTCCTCCCCCTCCCCACAAGCGTGGTTTCTGACCTCTTCCTGCCGCCGGCCACTGTGCCCAGGTCCCATCGCCAGCTCTGAGCCCACCCCCCGTGGAGGGTGCGCACCCGGCACACCTCGTCTGGGGCTCCTGGGGAAGGTGGCTAAGCAGGGGTTCCCCATTGACTGACCCCAAATATCCCAGTAAACAACCTCTTGCCCTGGAGCCCTTCAACTCGGATCAAGTAGCCCAAATTCGCCTTCTCCCAGGAGTAAGGGGGGTCGGACCGGCAGGACGCAGACGCAAACCCATCTCCGCCCGCAGCTGAGTTAAGCAATAAAACGGTTGGTCTTCCTGACCCCGCCCCCACAGGGCCAGCTGGGGAACCCGCATGTCCCCCCGCGCCAGTTTCCTCAGCCCCAACCCATTCCAGTAGGACCCCCTCCAGGCAGACTCGGAGGCAGCCGCCAACCCCTGCGGCGCCCGCTTTCCCCTCGGCCTGCGGGCTGGGGTTGGGAGGTGCAGAGTCCCGTGCTGCTCGCCTCCTGCAGGTACGAGCCCAGGGCGGCCCGGGAAGCGCGCTGCCACCGCACGCCAGATGGAGAGGCGGCCAGGGGGCGGGGAAGGGAAGGGAAAATCGATCCGGAGCAAGCAGCCACCGCGCCACGGCTCTGCCCCAGCCTCCCAAGCACCGCCCTCCACCCCCTGCCCACGCGGGGACGGTGCGGCTGCAACCCGGTGGCCTGAATCGCGGACCCCAAGGCGACCTGCTCGCCGGCGGCCCCACCTCCCCACGCTTAAGCTCCGGCGTTCGCGGGCTCGGGAAAAGGGCTCTCCTTCCGCCCGCGCCTGTAACCCAACACCCCACCTCGCAGCGGCCGCGCATCCCCCGCCCCCGCTCGTGCGAGCCTGGAACCCGTTCGGAGCCGGGAGCCGGGAGCCCGGAGCGCGGCTAGCGGAGCGGGCCGGGCCGGGGTGCTACGGCGTGCTGGGGCGGCTGCTGACCTTTCTCTGCTGCTTCTCCCAGGCCGGGTCCAGGAGCAGGTCTCGATCCCAGTCCTCTTCCGGCTGCATGTAGTCGTTGGTTTGCTGGGAATCATAATGGTCCATGATGGTGCGCGCGTGCTACAAGCTGGATTTCTTCCTCCACCTTCTCTCCGGGCAGCGGTGGCGGCTGCTGCTGCTGCTCCTGCCCCGGCGTGTGGAGGCAGTCGGGTCGGACTGGGCTGGGCTAGCGGGGCCGGGCTCGCTCCCTTGCGCCCAGTTCCGCCGCGGCGCTGCTCGCGGTGGCTGCGGCTGGCGGCGGTGGCGGCGGCCGGCTGCTGGAGCTCGCGGACTGCCTGCCTGGGACCTAATCTCCACGCACAGTGAGCGAGGCGGACACACTCGCGCTGCGGGAGCCGAGGCGGGCGGGGGCGGGGGGAAGGGGCAGAGCCCTCCCGAGGTTCTCCATTGGCCAGGCCGAGTTGCCCAAACTTCCCCCCATCGCCTTTCATTGGGAATTCCTGGCATCCGTCAGCCGGGCCGCGGCGCATATAGGTGGACTGGGCGGCCCCCTCCCGGCGCGCACGCCCCCGCCCACTCCCCGGGTTCCCACTCCCCCGCCGCTCATGTGACACCGGCTTAAGCCGAACGGGACCGAAGCCGCGGGACGCCTCCCCGAGCTGTGGGACCGAGCGGCAGCGCGCCCCGGAGCCCTAGTCGCCGCCTGGGACTGGACATGCTCCCCGGCCGCGGGAAGGCGGCGAACTCCGGCGAGCCGGCCCTGCTGCGCCCCCCACGCGCCCCAAACCCCAGGTGGCCAGGGGCTGGAGGAAGGACGCGAGGAAACCCGGAAAGCATTTCATTTCTCCTTCCCAGGGGCCGGAGAGGTCAGCACCCAAGGAAAGGGGGCAGGGAATGCTGGAATGGAAAGGAATTTCCTGGGAATTTCCTGACTCCATCCCTCCCGGCCCCGCCCGTCGCGACCAGGCAGACCCCTGCCCTAAGAGAGGCGGGTATCTTGCCCCTGAACGGCACTCGGAGCCACAGAGCTTTCCCGCCTCGCCACCGGCTCCTTTCCAGTCCGACCTCGGGCTCGGGGGACCGCTCCGCCTAGGGGCTTCCCCTGCACCGCCTAGGGCCCCCAACTTCCTGGGATCCGCTGTCCGTCCCCGCGGGCGGACGGGCCGGATCTACGCTCTGATACACCTGGGCAGCACCCTGAACACTGGGAGGGAGGGCCCTGAGAGGTTTACCTACTCTATGCCCCGCCCCCAACACACACACCTGACAAATGGGGAAACTGAGGCTCAAAGAGTTGAGTTCGAAGAGGGATTTAGCAGGTTTTCAGGACTCCACAGACAGGCCTGATAAACAAAGCCTTATTGTTACTGGAGGAGGAGGGAGGCCAAGCCTGGCTAAACACCTCTAACTTCTGAGTTGCCTGCCTGAGCTTCCTTCCCCGGGCCTAGTAAGGAGGGTCTAAACACACTGCCCCAGCTGTGACAGACACTGGGAAGAGGCAGCCCTGACCTCCTGGTGGGCTCCTCTGAGGGGTCCCAGACCGAAGAACAGTAGCAAGCAGACGTCCAACAGGGCATGCACATGGTAGGGTTTTAGGTTTGTGCCCCGAGGGTTAGCTGAGCCAACTCGGACTCCAGTGAGTCACCCCAGAGGGGAGTGAAGGAGTGCATTGCCAGGTAGGGCCATGAATTAGAATACTTGAAAGGCCACAGATGGAAAAGGCAAAGTGCCCTCGACTCTCAGAACAGCGAGCTGAGGCTGCTGTAAGCCACTATGTGCTGTGCTGTCACTCCCTGTATCATTAGTCAACCTCACGTTGCTGCAGGTGTGACCGGTCAGCGGCCAGCACTGTGCCTGCCACAAGCCCTACTGCCTCTGCGCCAGAGAAGGTAGATTTATGGACTCTTTTATAACCATTTCTAAACTGTGGCTCTAACCCTAACAGAGACGGCGATAAGGTGCTGCAGCCATTCATTCACTCAATAAGCATTTGCTGAGCACCATCTGTATGTCAGAGGATGTGCTAGATGGCATGTACATACAGATGAAAAAGACACATTTCCTTCCCCACGCAGCCCAGCAGAGACAGATCCAGAAACGAAAATATACTGCAAGGAGACAGTTCTGACTGCTGAGCCCAGCAGGGTAAGAGAGGCTCCGGGTGGAACTTTCTGGAGTAGGTAAAATTCAAGTGAGCCTTAAAACCCAGAGTCAGGCAGATGAAGAGTGTGGGAAGTTATTCCAGGCAGAAGGAGCGGTGTGAATTAGTAACAAGGGGGCAGGAAACTGTAGGGTCTAAAAGGAATGCTTAACATTTCACTGCGGCTAGACTAGAAATCCAAGGCCAGGAGGGGCAAGAGATGAGGCCTTGGAGGTAGTCAGCAGCCGGGCCACGTGGGCCTGGTGCACCGCGTGAAGTGTGGATCTGGGGGGAACGAGGCTGTGCACAAGCTATGAGACTCAGGAGCAAAGCAGTTGCAATAATCTGGGTAGGAATGGTGCCTCTGTTACCGCTGTAACAGAATCCTGTAGACTGGGTGGCTTCCACAGGAGCATCTATTTCTCAGGGTTCTGCAGGCTGCAAAGTCCAAGGTCAGATTACGTGTGGCGAGAGCCCACATCCTGGCTCCTAGACAGCCATCTTCTGTGTCTTCACGTGGTGAAAGGAGCTCTGCCCTCATGACACCTACTCACCCTCCTAATACCATCACGCTGTGGGGCAGGATTTCAACATGTGGATTTTGGTGGGACGTGAACTTCAGTCTATTGCAAATGGAGGAGAGTGGAGAGACAAGAAATACTTAGAATATAAAACTGAGAGGCCTCAGAGTTTCAACCTGAGAACAGAGGAGTCTTTGCTGCTCTCGACCAATGTCCCGTATGGAATAGACCATGCAGTTTATCAACATCATCTTGGGTAAGCTCTGCTAGGAGATGAGAGCTGTCTCTGCCTTATAGGGAAAACCAACCAAGGCTCGGCAAGGTAGCTGGCTAGCCCAAGGTTACACATCGGTATGACACCTATACCCATGCTTTGGACCCAGTGTTTCTCAACCCTCTGATAGTTCGACACCCTCCCTCCCAGGGGATATTTGGCAATATCTGGAGACACTTTCTAGTTGTCACAACTGGTGGGTCACCCTTGTCATGCAGTGGACAGAGGCCAGGACTGCCGCTAAACATCTTTAGCAAGCAGGACAGGACAGGACAATCTTCTCACAACAAAGAATGATCCAGCCCAAAATACCAACAGTACTAGAGTCGAGAACCCACCCTAACTATTGGTTTCTAGTTTGGAGGATCTGGTGAATGGTGGCAGTACAACCAATTGACATAAAGAATTTCAGATTTAGGGGGCGCTTGGGTGGCTCAGTTGATTAAACATCCGACTTCGGCTCAGGTCATGATCTCATGGTTCGTGGGTTTGAGCCCCCCGTCAGGCTCTGTGCTGACAGCTCAGAGCCTAGAGCCTGCTTCAGATTCTGTGTCTCCTTCTCTCTCTCTGCCCCTCCCCAACTCACGCTCTGTCTCTGTCTCTCAAAAATGAATACATATTAAAAAAATTAAAAGAAAAAAACAATTAAAAAAGAATCTCAGATTTGGGAATGGAATCCTGGATTGAGTTTGAACACATGGAGCTTGAAGTGCTTGGAGAATGTTCAAATTTGGTGGTCCAGCAAGCAAATGACCACATGGCCCTGACCTCATAGGAAACAGATTTGAGAGTCATCTATGTACGGGTGGTATTGACCCCATGTGCCCACCCACGAAGAACAATGCCTAAGTGGAGCGGGGAGGGGACCACAGGCTGAACCTGGAGAAGCAGCACTTAGAAGGGAAGTGTAAAAAACAGGATCCCCTAAAGGTGACAGAGAGGAAGGGGTCAGCAGGAACATAGAGAGCCTGGCCCACATGGTGTCATAAAAGTCAAAGGTGTGAAATTTTGAAGAGAGAAGAGTCGTCAGCAACATCAGATATATCAGGAAAATAAGGCTTAATGAAGCATTCTTTGCATGTGATCATTGAAAATTCATTGCTGTCCTTTGCCTGTAGAGTTTTAGTAGTGTGGCCAAGCTGTGAATTTAAGAGACACTAGGCAGGAATAAAGGACAACAGTGAATATAGAAGGGAAGTGGCAGTCCTTAGAGGGGGCCCAAAGGGGGAATTTTTTTTCCCTTTGAATAGGAAAAACCTAACCTGTTTGTAGTCTGAGAGGAAGGATTCAGTTGAGAGGAAAAAATTGAAAACGCAAGCAAGTGGAAGGTCAGAATAGCACAGTTCTTGAGGAGACAGAACTGGGTGGGTCCAAGGATGCAGGCTAAAAGGATGGGCCCATAAAAGGAGGAAAGGAGGGGGTGCCTGGGTGGTTCAGTTGGTTAAGCGTCAGACTTGGGCTCAGGTCAGGATCTCACAGTTCATGGGTTCGAGCCCCGCATCAGGCTCTGTGCTGACAGCCAGCTCAGAGCCTGGAGGCTATTTCAGATTCTGTGTCTCCTTCTCTCTCTGACCCTCCCCTGCTCACACTGTCTCTCTCTATCTCTCAGAAATAAATAAAACATTAAAAAAAATTTTTTTTTAAATAGGGAAGGAGGTGTGCCTGGTTGGCTCAGTTGGTAGACCATACGACTCTTGATGTTGGGGTTATGAGCTCAAGCCCCACATTGGGTGGACAGATTACTTAAAATTAAAATCTTGTGGTGCCTGGGTGGTTCAGTCGGTTAAGCATCTGACTTTGGCTCAGGTCGTGATCTCAGAGTTCATGGGTTTGAGCCCCACATCGGCCTCTGTGCTGACAGCTCAGAGCCTGGACCCTGCTTCAGATTCTTTTTTTTTTTTTTTTTTTTAATATTTTTTATTTATTTCTAGGAGAGAGAGAGAGAGCAGTGTGAGCAGGGGAGGGTCAAAGAGAGAGGGAGACACAGACTCTGAAACAGGCTCCAGGCTCTGAGCTGGCAGTCAGCACAGAGCCCGACGTGGGGCTCAAACCCATGAACCGTGAGATCATGACCCAAGCGAAAGTCGGACGCTTACCCGACTAAGCCACCCAGGCACCCCCATGCTTCAGATTCTATGTCTTCCTTTCCCCCTGCCCCTCCCCACTCATGCTTGCTCTCTCTCTCTTGCTCTCTCTCAAAAATGAATAAATATTTTTTAAAAAATTTTTAATAAAATCTTAAAAAAAAAAAAAAAGAGGAAAAGCCCTTGGTGCTCTGAGTGGGGGACAGGTCATAAGGATGGGTGAGGGGGTCCATAAGTGAATCTGAAGAGGGTGTGGGAGTGGGTTGAAGCAATAACTGATGATCTTGGTCTTCTCAATAGGGAGGAAGCCCTGAGGGATGGACCAAAGGTGAAGAATTGACCAGTGTTTCCATCCAGGACTCACTTGCAGCCATCACACTGGTGATACTAGTCCCATATAACACCACATCCTATACAGATAACAGAGTTACTAAACACGTTGATTTTTTTTTTTATGGCTACTAAGGAATATGCATGTTTATAACATCCATTGGTTATTTTCAATCAGGGTATAACATACAGTAAAATGCATTCCCCGAGGGTACTAATCTTCAGCATAGAGCTCCGTGAAATTTCTTTTGGGTCTACACCCATGAAACTACTACCCAGGAGGAGATAAAACATTTTCAGCACCTCAGGTTTTCTCCTGCCCCTCCCCAATCTATCCTCCCAATCCATACAGGAAACCATTATTCTGACTTCCTCTTGCCAATAATTGTTCCTACTTGTTTTTCTACTTCATATACATGAAGTCATACAGTCTGTACACTTTGGTTTCTGGATTTTTCACTCAATTTAATGTCTATGAGATTCTTTTCATGTTGTGGATTGTATCTGGGGTTAATTTTTGTTTTTCTGGCTTTGCTGTGTAGTATTTTATTGTATGAGTATATCCTAAGTGATTTATCCACTCTCATTGGCAGACACTTGCCTTGTTTCCAGCTTGGAGCGACCATACATAGCAGCCATGAACATTTCTATGTGTGTTTTTGGTGAGTATATGCATTCACTCCTCTTGGGTATATACCTAGGAATGGAATCACTGGGTCATAGGGTGACCTATGTTCATTTTAGTAGATATTGCCACACACTTTTTCAAATTGACTGTAACAGCTGACATTCCAGAAACAATGTGTCAGAAATTCACTTGGTCCACATCCTTCCACCACAAGGTATTGTCAAGATGTTTTTTTAAATTTTAGCCATTACAGTGGGTGAGGAGTGGTCTCTTTTGATGGGTTTCATGTTGCCATAGGTTTATCAACCTCTTGAATAAAAAACTTCCATTCTGGCTGCCATTGATAGCAATTGATTCTTAATGTATCAGCTCCTTGAGATAAGGAGACAATGGTGTGTATATCATATCGATTTCACCAAATTTAATTCACTCAACAAATATTTAGCAAGCAACTGCTCTCTGCCCTGCACGGTGCTGGAGAATAAGGATGCAAGGGTGGTCATGTCCCTTTTGACAGTAGATGCTTAATAAATATTCCATGAATAATTGTTGTTGGAGGCTGTTCAGCCCTTGGTGGGAGCTGTTTTGTTTGGACTTGTTTGGGTGGGAAGCCAGAGCATGTCCATTTCATATGACTTTTCAATTAAAAGTTTAAGAAAAAAACAGATCTTTTTTTTTTTGGTTTTTTGTTTTTTTCACAGAGAAAGGGGAGGGGGGCAAGCAGGGGAGGAGCGAAGGGAGAGAGAATATCCCAAGGCTGTCAGCCTAGAGCCCAACTTGGGGCTCAAACTCACAAACCGTGAGATCATGACCTGAGCCAAAATCAAGAGTTGGGTGCTTAACCAACTGAGCCACCCATGAGCCCCCAAAAACAGCTCTGTAAGAACAAAACAAAATCCCTGAGGTCTTCTGGGCAGCCAAAATGGAGTGAGGTAAGATCATGAAGGAAAATGGGAGGATTTACCTGGGAAGCAGTCCTGACTCCTCTCTTTTCAGAGGTTCAGCCTCTGTTGCCCCTTTTCCATTCATTCTCTGCATTCCTCTGGGTGCGATGACAAAGGAACCGAGATCAAGGGCAGAATTCTTACCATTCTACAGGCCAGTGGGCATAAACTGAGGCTCAAGAAGTTTGCTCAAGTCATGGCAGGGAAGACAACATTGACATCCTTTCAGGCCCCAGTCAGGCCTTTCCCGGACAGGGGAGCTCCTGACTGAGCAGCAACAGGCTCTGAGACTAGCCGAATCCACCACCAGCACTGCAGGCAACTGCTTCTGCCCCAATCGAGTTGGTAGTGAGTCACCCAGAAAGCCATAAGAGCTTTGCTATTGAAAAAACCTAGGTCTGGGGCGCCCGGGTGGCTTAGTCGGTTAAGCGTCCGAATTTCGCTCAGGTCATGATCTCGCGGTTCGTGAGTTCGAGCCCCGCGTCGGGCTCTGTGCTGACTGCCAGCTCAGAGCCTGGAGCCTGTTTCAGTCTGTGACTCCCTCTCTCTCTGACCCTCCCCTGCTCACGCTGTCTCTCTCTCTCTCTCCTATAAATAAATAAAAACATTAAAAAAAAATTAAAAAATTAAAAAAATATATTAAAAAAAAAAAAGAAAAAACCTAGGTCTGGAGTCGATGACCCAATTTCCTTGGAAAGAAGAAGGCATCATGTCTCTGAGTTCTGGGAGTACTTATTGGGCACCTGCTCTGTGCCAGGTGCAATTCTAGGAGACCCACAGAAGAGCCCAATTCCTCCCAAACCTTCTGGTCTAGCTGGGACCAAACAATGGGCTTCCTCCCCTCCCACCCCCCGCTAGAATTCATCATCCAAGTATCCATCAGATACTTACTGACAGGCACAGGCTGAAAGAACAGAAATGAATTGGGCTGCCCTGTGAGGTGACATAAACAATGTAGGGTACCAGCCCAGTGCCTGGCATGCAGCAGGCCACCTAGATGCTCAGAAATTTCATTTTCTTACCCTACTATGTGTCATTCATTGGCCATGCAAGTCCCCACGGGGAAACACAACAAAAGTAGCAGTGGCAAAATTCTGGAAAGTGAAACTACCATGGACCTCCCAGCCCAGAGATCTGGGGATTTCCTTCGGTGTGTCCTGAATTGCTAACCTTACACCCTAATGGTAACAGGCTCCTTATCGGTTCTTCCTAAGAACTAAGTAGTATTTGCAGAAGGCTGAAAAGAGGGAGGGAAATCACCACAGTTCCTTGGGTTTCTGGCTCAGTAGATCAGAGACCTCAGTTTCGTTGCTGGTCCTAATAGCAATGTAATTCATGCATGCCCTTGCCCTTGAACTCCCATAGACACCATTCATGGCTGTCTCTCTATTATCTGTATTATACACTCTAGTGTTCTCTATTGTGCTCCTTTGTCCACATGTTATTTCCTACCATTGCTCTATGGTTTCATCCCTCTTCCTTCCCCCACACAGGGCCTAGGACACCATAGGTGTCCCAGGTCAATCTTTGCTGAATGAAACAATGCATGAGGCAGATTCCATCTCTGTGCCTCAGTTTCCCTCATCAGCCTGTAGGAGGCCCCGGAAGTCCAGTCCTTTGCCATAGCCTAGGTAAGCATTTCCTAAGTCTTCTGACCACCCAGGAAGCCAGTGCCGGGGACACTGACCTGGCCGTCTAGCTCGCAAGGCTCAGCCAGTGACTCCCAGCCCCCACCAGGCCTACCTCTTCAGCACCAGTACAAGGTGCCTCTAGACCAGTCCCTGCCCCTCCCACCCCAGGCCGCTTAGGGGAGGGGAGAACAGTTTCCCTCTTGTCTCTAGTAAAGGAAGGGCTGGCCTGGAGCACGCAGAAGTTGTTTTTCGTTTCCACGCTCTGCCTGGTTCTCAGGTTTTGAGTGTCAAGTGATGGAACTTCTGGCCATCTCTACATCAAATTCCAGAGGTCAAATCCAGGCAGGGCCCTCAGAAATCTCCACCTCAGATGGTTACCCTGATGTGAGCGCTGTGAGCAAGAGCTGGTCATGCCTGAGAGCTGCCGAACCTGAGTCCTCCAAAGGCAGCAGCGAGCTGTCCCCAGCCATCTCTAGTTCCAGCAAGTACCAGAGCAGAACGCCCAGATCACAGCTGGGAAATTCCTGTTGCGTCATACACACTCCCCTGCCCTGTTTTAGGAGCTGGCAGGCAGAATCTAGGCTGGTGGGGGGGCAGGGGGGGAGTGGGGTGAGTTGCAGGGGAGTCCAGTTAACCTCAGCTTCCTTCTCTTAGCAACTGTGGCCCACTGGGTTCCCACAGAGGCTGAACCCTAGAGGCCTGCCCAGGGCACTTCCTAGAAGTGAGAGAAAAGCCTTCTGGCAGACAGGTGTCCTTTTCTGAGCAGCCAGATAACCTCGGAGAAGACTCTTGGGGCCAGGAGACCTGTACTCCCTGTGCTTCAGTTTATTCCCCCGCAAAGTAGGAGGGCTGGGCTCGCCAGATGGTGAGTAAGCCCTGAGCCCTCCCCTAAGAACATCTTTCTCAGGCTCCTTGTCTATTCTGCCAGTGACAAGAGGGTTTGAGTCTTCTCAGTCTTCTGCCTCTCAATCTTGAATATAAGCAAATTCCTCTAGGGGTACCTGGGTGGCTAAATGGGTTAAGCGTCTGACTCTTGATTTTGGCCAGGTCATGATCTCACGCTTGTGGGATCCATGGATTGAACTCCTGCATTGGTCTATACCCTGAGTGTGGAGCCTGCTTGGGATTCTCTTTCTCCCTCTCCCTCTGTCCCTCCCCTGCTCACTCTCTCTCTCTCCCTCTTTCTCTCAAAATAAATACATATTTTTTAAAAAATAAGCAGGTTCTTCTATAAAGGATAGAGTCTCACAAAGTTACTTAATTTTTGTTTTAATGTTCCTTAAATATATACAAACATAAAAGTAGGTACATACTTCTTAAGGTTTTAGGCTTAAGAAAACAATATCTAAGAAATTGTATCTAAGAAAACAAGGTTTTAGGCTTAGATACAATAAAGGGGTGCCTGGGTGGCTCATTCAGTTAAGTGTCTGACTTCAGCTCAGGTCATGATCTCACAGTTTGTGAGTTCGAGCCCCGCTTCCGGCTCTGTGCTGACAGCTCAGAGCCTGGAGCCTGCTTCAGATTCTGTGTCTCCCTTTCTCTCTGTCCCTCCCCCACTCACCTCTGTCTCTCAAAAATAAATAAACATTTTTTTAAAAGTTTTTAAAAAAGGTACTTAAAAAAAGATACAAGAAAAACAAGTTTACAAATCCCTGTCTAAAAGGAACTATATAAAAGCAGTAAGACTCACATTAGTCACTTTAGTTTAAATGTGACTGTTGCTTCTCTGCAGAAATGAAACTGCTATTCCCAGCATGACCAGCATGACTGAAGTTCTGGCGGTGACAGAGCAGGTGGCCCTTTTGTGTTCAAGACACCTGTCTTCCCGCATGCCCGAGCTGTGTGACTCCGTTCTCCTACTATCTCTGTGTGAACCACTGCGCCAGGGCATCACTTAACCTTCATGTGGAGGGAACACACTGCATGCGTTAAATTCCCCTCTGCTGTGTTCTCATTAGCATTCAACAATTAAAGGTGGGTGCTTTTTTTTAGTTCTTTTTAATCTTTTTGCCAACAGGATCCTTCTCTTAAGTTTCAGTGTCCTGGGGTGGGGTGTGGGCAAATAGGGATTAAGAAGTACACGCTTCCAGTTATAAAATAAATAAATCACAGGGATGAAAAGTACAGCAGAGGGAATATAGTCAATAACATAATAACTTTGTGTAGTGACAGATAGTAACCACACTTATCATGGTAAGTATATAGTAATGTATATAATTGTTAAATCGCTACACTGTATACCTGAAATGAGTATAATAATATATGTAAACTGTACTATAATTAAATTTTTAAAAAATTTTGTGGCACCTAGCTGGTTCAGTCAGTTGAGCATGCAAGTCTTGATCTCAGGGTCATGAGTTTGAGCCCCACATTGGGGGTAGAGTTTATTATAAAAAATTGCTTTTAATTTAAAAATTGTCAGGGTGCCTGGGTGGCTTAGTCTGTTAGGGATCCAACTTCAGCTCAGGTCATGATCTCAGGGTTCGTGAGTTTGAGCCCCACATTGGGCTCTGTGCTGACAGCACGAAGCCTGGGGGCAGAGCCTGGAGCCTGCTTCCAGTTCTGTGTCTCCCTCTCTCTCCGCCCCTCTCATTCTCTCCCTTTCTCTCTCTTTCTCTCTCTCTCTCTCAAAAATAAACATTTTTAAAAAATTAAAATACCTTTAAAACAAAAGTCTCATTGTCCTTACCTGTAAGAGAAGGAAAATCACCTTGACTTTTCCTACCTCACAGGATGAAGGATAGGATAATAGGATAGTAGGATAATATTAAGGAAAAAACTAAGCAGGGATGGGAACTGAGTATGGGGATCTGATATATGGGTTTTCTGACGTCACTGAGCAGCTCTCTGACACCGACTGGGTGCCCAACAATCCAACTCCGTTCTGACACTGCCTACCTGGTGACAGCATCAGGTCCCATTGGTCAAGTGCCCAGGCCTGCACGATTTCCGATGCCAACTGCAAGTCCAGGATGTCACCTCTGCTTCCGGCTGACTGGCTATAGATGCCAGGTTCCCACAGCTCCCTCCATGGGTTTGATTGATTCGCCAGAGTGGCTCAGAGAATTCAGAGAAATGTTTTACTTACTAGAATACTGGTTTATTATAAACGGATGGAATTCAGGAACAGCCAGATGGAAGAGATGTCTAGGACAAGGAAAGGGGACAGGGTGCCACTCTCCTATCACCAACCCAAAAGCTTTCCAATCCCATCCTTTTTTGGGCTTTGACGAAGGATTCATTACATGGCTGGTTAAATCACTGCCTGCTGGCAATTGATCCAATCCCCAACCCCTCTCCTCTCCCAGGAGGTCAGGGAGGCAGGACTGAAGGTTCTAAGGCTTCCACCGCATGGTCGGCTCCCCTGGCAACCAGCCCCCACCCTTAGGTGCTTTCCAAAAGGCACCCCATTAAGATAAACTCAGATGTTATTGAAAGGGATTTGTTGTGAATATCAAGACACCTTCCTTGCGCTTATCACAGGAAATTCCCAGGGTATTAGGAGCTTTGTGCCAGAAATGGGCACAAAGACCAAATACGTATTTCTTATTATAAATCACAATATCTCAGGGGAGAAGTAGAGGGAGGTTACATTTTTAAAATGGCATGTTCTGGGGGGACTTCATTGAGTAGGTAACATTTAAGACCCAAACAAGGTGGCAGAAGCTAAAGCATTTGAAGAACAGCCAGGAGGTCAGGTGTCTATTTTGGAATAACACACACACACACACACACACATGGAAAAGTACAATGCGAACGTAGGTATAGTAGATACCATTGTGTAGATACCATTGTTTCACTGCCCGGCAACCATTTCCCCTCCTGGCAACTCTATGGTGATTTCCCTCTGGGGAGGCACCTCTGGGCCCCAGGCCTCCCCCTGCTGGTAGGATGACCCCACCCCTAACCACCAGGGCTGGGCAAATGATAGGCCTGACCAATCAGAACACGACAATTGGTTTAGGCATGGGCAGGAGACCCAATCAGAATGAATGACACGCAATGGGACTCTTGCTGACACCCTTGGGAGAGACCCACACAGCCTCTTCCCCCTGGACATCCCAGCAGTAAAGATGATGTGAGCCCGGAGCTTTTCGGAGCCGCCACTTGGGACCTGAGGAAAACAGCCAGTGCAGAGCAAGATCGCAGGGGTGAATACTGGAAACGTATTTTGCTGCCCTTTATCAAGCTGTACCTACTTCTGAACTTCCCAGTTTACGTGCGCCAATTAACTCTCCGTTTTGCTTGCTTGCATAAGCCGGTGTGTTAGTTATCTATTGCTGCACAGTAAATTACTGCAAGACGTGGCAACTGAAAAGAACATCCATTACCTCACTGTTTCTCTAGGTCAGGGATTTGGGAGTGCTCTCAGCTGTGTAGTTCTAGCTCGGGGTCCCTCGTAGGCTTTCAGTCTGGGTAGTAGCAAGGACTCTGAAGGCCTGGCTGGGCCTGAAGGATGTGCTTTCACAGTGGTTCGCCCACGTGGCTGTTGGCAGGAGGCCTCAGTTCCTTGTCACATGGGTTCTGCATAGGCTGACTGAGCGTCCTCACAACATGGCTGCTAACTTCCCCCTGAGGGGAGATATCCAAGAGAGCAAGTAAGGAGTGCCTTTTATGAGCTCGCTTCTGAAGTAGTTCTGAAGTGTTACTACCTCAAGCTTACCCTCCAGGGGAGGGAAGCAGGTCCCTCCTCTTGAAGGGAGGAAGATCAGAGAATTTGTGGACATATCTGAAAACCACGACACCTGGTTTGACCTTGGCGTTCTGTCAGTCGCAATCACTAGAGTTCTGACAGTTATTCAGGATTTTATCACGATTGTATTATGGCCATTACAACATGGCTCTTGGCAAAACAAATAAAAAACCAGCAGCCGATAATGTGCTAACAAAGTATATCTTATAAATTCCCATTGGATCCTACCCTACCTAAATTCAAAAACCTCTAGGGGCACCTGGCTGGCTCAGTCAGTTGAGCGTCCAACTTCAGCTCAGGTCATGATCTCACGGTTTGTGAGTTTGAGCCCCACATCAGGCTCACTGCTGTCAGCCTGTCAGCGTAGAGCCTGCTTCAGATCCTCCGTGCCCCTCTCTCTGCCCCTCCCCCACTTGCGCTCTCCCCCACAATAAAAAGAAATTAAAAATTTTAAAGTTTAAAAAATTAGAAAAAAAGAAAACCTCCAATGGCCTTCATGGTCAAAAGGTCAAATTTCCTGGGGGGCCCAACTGGCTCAGTCAGTAGAACATGCGACTCTTGATCTCAGGGCTGTGGATTCGAGCCCCATGTTGGGTTTAGAGATTACTCAAAAAAACCACTTTTTTAAAAAAAATGTTTTATTTATTTCTGAGAGAGAGAGAGAGAGACAGCCTGAGCAGGGGAGGGTCAGAGAGAGAGGGAAACACAGAATCCGAAACAGGCTCCAGGCTCTGAGCTAGTTGTCAGCACAGAGCCCGACGCGGGGCTCAAACCCACGAACCGCGAGATCATGACCTGAGCCGAAGTTGGACGCTCAACTGACTGAGCCACCCAGGCACCCCCCAAAAAAAATCTTAAAAAGAAGTTCAAATTCCTTTACATCGGGCACATGGCCACCACAGCTTGTTCCCAGAGCCCTCCCTAACACCCTCCTGCAAACTCCCTGCTTCAGACTCCCTTAGCTCCTTACTCTTCTCTGAATATGCCACAGTTCCGCATCCCCGTACCCTTGTCCATGCTGTTCTAACTTCTCCACGGAAAGCTCTTCTCAAAACCCAATTCAAATGTCACCTCTTCTGTGAAGACTTCTCTGACTTCACCCCAAAACTGCTCATACTACTGAGCATCAGGCCCTTCATATTTATTGTGTCCAAATCCATACCCCTGAATTTATGTGCTATTTATATTATCCCAATATACAAATGAGGGCCCAAAATACAGAACCAGGGCACCCTAAAGAGGCTGAGGCTCCCCCTTGCAGTCCTCAGGCTAGCCAGCGACACAGCACACGTTGATTGCTACACCGTTAGTTAGTTATTCCTTCCTCCTCTGCTCTAAACACCGTGTCTGTGTGTGCTGTGCAGAGTTATTGATGAATCTGGCCGCCCTGAGAGGGAAAGAACTTCCAGGGGGCCTGGCCCTCCTCTTATCTAGCCACCTTTCAGGGAGCTCTCACTGTATGTTAGGCACGGTGATTGACATTGCCCATTTTCCAGATGAGGAAACCAAGGCTCAGAAGGATTAAAGGACCAAGGTCTGACGCCGAACTCACGCCCTCATCCCTTACACGTAACAGTGCGTGAGATGTACTAGGTGCTCAGTACGCGTCTGTGGGAAGGCTTGACGGGAGTGAATGAGAACTGGGTGGCCCCAGGCTCCCCCTCCCCCACCGTGTCTCGCTGGAGGCTTAGAGGCTGCTGTTTACTTGCTGGTTGGGGGCAGGGGGAGGAGCTGCAGACAGGTGGAGGGAAACACTACAGCTAGAAGTCAAGGGCCCCAGCTTCCGGTCCTGGCTCAGCCTCCATCTAACTGGGTGACCTCGGGCGGGTCTCCGCTTCCGGTCCTGGCTCGGCCTCCTTCTAACTGGGTGACCTTGGGCGGGTCTCCGCAATGCCAGGTAGCATGTGAGATGACTCCAGGTAAAGGGGGCAGCCCAGACCCCTGCGGAACCCGCAGCTCCTCAAGAGGCCAGAGCTCGGGGGGCCCTTGTTCTAGGGACCAAGGTGGGGGGCCTCTGCCCCGAACCGGGCGAGCACCCACTCCCCGGCAGGACGCCACCCCGAATCCTCACCAGAGAAGCGGAGATGAGTTTTCACTCCGTGGGCCTTACCTCAAATGTGCTCGGGTTAAGTTTTAGCCGCCATCCTCGCCTGGCGCACAGGGGAGATTGGCTCCATCTGGGGTTTCTCACAGGCCCCCGCCGCCCGGCCAGCTGAAACGTGTCTGGATCAACGACAAACTTCATCGGCTCGTTTCCGCCTCCGACCCTCACTAAATGGATTAGGCAACAGGAGCCCCAGCGTTGACCTTTGCAGCATCCATTGTCATGGCTGTTATTGCAGACAGAAATAATAGCCGGGATAATAATTCGTGGTTAATGGTCCTTTAACCAGAGGGCTGGAGGGCTCTGGGAACATTACTTCATGGCCCTCTTGGCACGCCTTCCACAGCCTTTTCTTCAGTCCCTCTTTCACGCTTTCACCTCTGGAAAGCCTTCCTCCACTTTCCCTAACTTCACTGTGGTACAGCTTCTGACCCTGCTCTCGGCTTCCGGCCTTGAGGAGAAGCCTCGTGGAGAACATCGTCTAGGCCTCAAAGATCTTCTTGCCTCCCACCTGGGGCCACTGTCCTGGGTAATCCCCTTCACCAACCTGTTTCTCTGTCTGCTCAGAAGGAAGAAGAATCGATGTGTCGAAGTGTTTTTGGACAGGGGTGGGGAAAAACCTGGGCAAATACAATCTTGTCGTTGGTACACGGCTTTGCTGTGGCTGCTGGTAACCCCCTGGTCCTGGTTGGCCAGAGGCTAAGTTATGTGTAAGTACAAGCTGTTCTTGCAGAATTATTACCATAATGTGCATATAAATTTGGCTGTGGGGTGTTGCTATTGGTTTCTTTCCTCTCCTTTGTTCTTCCTTTCTTTCCGCCATCTAAAAGTCAGAATGTATTTGCTGTAGCACAAAAATTACCCAGCCTGTGGCCAAGCAGAAGCTAATCTGCCCCCCTAGATTTGGGGGAAACACAGCAGATCAAAATGCATGCCCCCCCACCCCTTCCCTTTCCCTGAGTTGTTTTGGAAATAAACCTGCAGGCCTGAGAAGATTATCTTGAGCAAGAAAGGAATGTGTAAAGAGGTGGGGAAAGAAATGGAGATTAGAAAGACACAGTCTCCGGGAAATATAGCCTTCTCTCCAAAACAATGATGCGGCTTGACAACCAAATGGAATCATGTGGGTTCTGAAATATTTCCAACTGTTTTAAAAAGGAAGCGACGGCAAGGGCCAACAAGTGTGTTTTAACTCCCCCAGGAAGATCGACTTGCCTATGAAAGGAGCAGACATCACACAGATCCCAGATCCAGGTCCAGATGCGTGCTGGCCCAGATTGGGGGTGAGGGGGGGCTGGAGGTGGGGCTTCCTCATAGAGGGGGTGAGCTGAAGCCTGCACAGACCTGGAGAGAGGAAGGAAGGAGGCACGCAGAGCTGAAGTGAGTGGGACCCAGACGGTGCTGCTAGAGGGCAGGGCCCCTGAGTGGGTGGTGATGGCCCCGACTCTGAAACTTTTCTCCATCTGTGAAATGGGGATATGAGTAATGCCTGGGAGGCAAGGACATTGGCCAGGGTCTTCAGAGAAAGAGAACCAATAGAATGTGTAGAGAGAGAAAGAGACTTATTATAAGGAACTGTCTCACCTGATTATAGAAGCAGGCAAGTCCCAAGATCCTCATGGTAAGTCGGTAAGCTGGAGACTCAGGACAGCCTGATGGTTAGTTCTAGTCTGAGTCTGAATATCTGAGAAGCAGGAGAGCCAATAACCGTAGTCCCACTGCCAATGCCAATGGGCTCAGGACTCAGGAATAACCAGTGTTTCAGTTCAGTTCAAGTCAAAGGCAGAGAAAAAGCCAACATCCCAGTTCAAAGCCATCAGACAGGAAGAATTCTCCCTTCCTCAGGGGAGGGTCAGCCTTTTTGTTCTATTCAGACCTTCAACTGATTGGACGAGGCCCGCTCACATTAAGGAAAGCCAACTGCTTCACTCCGTCTACTAATTTAAGTGCTAATCTCATCCAGAAACAGCCTCCTAGAAACACCCAGCGTAATGGTCGACCAACTATCTGGGCACCTGTGTCTCAGTCAAGTAGACCCATAAAATAAAATATGACATGAGGCTATTCAATGGCAAACCAACTGTGGAAGCAGTTCATTTGTATTTATGTAAATTGATGGTCCTTGGCTGAGTTAATCACTACAACTGTACCTGTTCCTGGCCTGACATTCCCGCCTGTTGTTCCCAACTATGTCCTTGACTTGAGGGAAGGGTGTAGGGACAGCCTCGGAAGAGAAATGGAAAGGGAGTAGCAGCCAGATGAAGGTCTCTGTTAGCAGCAGAAAGCTAACAGAGAGCTGGGACCACAGCATCCTGGGAAACTTTGGGCTTAAGAGAAAAAGACCACTGGGGAGGCTGAAACAGGGCTGCAGAGAGAGGGACCCAGCAGGCAAGGCCCCCCTGGAGGGCAGACTCCCCCTGAGGGGCTGTGGTGGAGGCAATCCCAGTTTATCCCTGCTTGGTTCCTTTGAGCCTGTGATTCCTCACCATCTCGGGGCCAGGGCTGGGAGACCAGCCCTTCCTCACGTCCCCAGCTACAGGCTATGGGCGCCGAGGCTACACGCAACCCCTGTAAGGCTAAGTGAAATTAAATTAGACACAAATTCAAAATCTTGTGAGAAGAAAGGTAGTAACAGAGGCACCATCACTCCACAAGCTTCCTTTGGTACCTCTGAATTCGGGAAGAGGTGAGGAGGGATGCCTGCCTTACCCCCTAGTTGGTGAGAGCTCACCAGAAAGTTGGGTTTCTCACCCTATCACAACAGAGCTTGCATCATAGTTCTAGAAGACTGTTCTTCTAAAAATCCAGTGTAATCAAGAGAAAATATTCACAGCCACGGGCCTCTCCTGGTTCTGGACCCAATCCATGTCACTAGGGCCACATCCTCACGTGGGGGCTAAGCAGAGCCAGAACCCAGGAGTACCTGAGTATTATCCGCACCCCGCTTTCCAGCCTTCCGGACAGCACACCCCACACAGATGCCTCTGACACAGGGAATCCAGCGTTGTTAGGGGTGATAGGTAACACCTTCAGAATGGGGCAAACTGCAAAGACAGTTGCTCCCTTTGGTGTCCCTGCTGGTGTCCCCAAGCTCAGGGAGCCTTTGTGGGTGAAGGAGGGTGGGCATATCCAAAGGAAGAGAGAGGCAGGTGGGTAGTGGCTTGAAGCCTGCCTCCGGAACATGCTTCCTGTGTACCCTGGGCTAGTTACTGAGATTCTCTGGGTTTAAATTTTCTTCCTCTCTTCTCTTTTTTTTTTTAATGTTTTATTTATTTCTAGGAGAGAGAGAGAGACAGCGTGAGCAGGGGAGGATCAGAGAGAGAGGGAGACACAGAATTGGAAACAGGCTCCAGGCTCTGAGCTGGCTGTCAGCATAGAGCCTGACACGGGGCTTGAACCCACGAACCGTGAGATCATGACCTAAGCGAAAGTCGGACGTTTAACCGACTAAGCCACTCAGGTG
Source organism: Proteles cristata cristata (assembly GCA_017311185.1). Classification (NCBI taxonomy): domain Eukaryota; kingdom Metazoa; phylum Chordata; class Mammalia; order Carnivora; family Hyaenidae; genus Proteles; species Proteles cristata. The sequence goes on from JAESUZ010005085.1 coordinate 162,636, forward strand.
CCCCTTCTTCCTCTCTTCTTAACACAGTGGTTCTCAACCCTGTGTCCAAGTCACTTGATAAACTTCAAAAAAAAAAACAAAAACAAATAACAAACCAAAAAACAAAAAACAACTATGCTTTTATCCATCAGCTGATGAATAAAATTGGACGCTCTGGGCATTGTAGTTTAGAGATGTCCCAGGTGATTCTAAAGTGCGCGTCCATCCTTCCTAATGTGCCTGGGTGACAGCCAGATAACCAAGCTTGTTAGGACAGAGTGGGGTGTGGAGAGTGGTGGTGATGAGGCTGAGTCTTTGTGGCTCCAGGACTCAGACTGGAGCCACAGAAGCAAATGACAAGGAGGCAGATTTTAGTTCAGACTAGAAGGAAATTTCTAACCATTCTGAAATGGCTCTTCTGAAATTGCCTTCATGACCAGACTATGAACCCCACAAGATGATCAGACTTGTGCAAATTTATACTGAACACGCCTAATTTTGCCAAGTTGGATGAATTACCTAGATTATAGACTTCGCTCCAAATAGCTTTTGGCTGTTTCAGAACATCAAGTTCATTTCCAAGAGTTATTGCAGGGCCACTTACTACAAGTTCCTTAACCTCTCTGAGTGTCCCTGCCTTCCTCCCAAGGGCTGTTGGGATGATTGTCTCTACATGCCTGGCTGTGGGGAGATTTCAAGGGCATCATGGAGGAATGTGAAAGTTCCTGATTCTTGTGGCTGAATCTGGATGATGGTGAATCCCCATTCCATCAGAAGGACCTGAGAGGAGCATTTATTCCAAGTTCTGAACATCACTCTAACCCCAGAGGGGGAAGATTTGGGCCGGGGGTTGACTTCCAGCTTTATCACCCAGTAGTCCCATAACTTGACCTCTTTAAGCCTCAGCTTTCTCATCTGTTAATGAAACTGTGAGGGTCAAATCAGAAATACCCATAAGGCTCTTAGCACAGAGCCTAACACTTGGCAAATGCTCCATAAATGTTGATACCTTATTATTATTGTCACCTGGGATGTAACTCTGTAGCCTGCCTAGGTGACCGTGTTGAAGTGGACAACACTTAGTTGGATGCGTAAGTCTGGAATGTTCATTATGAAAGCCATCCCACTACTCTGTGGTCATAGCTCATGGATACGTTTGTTGACTTCCATTCAAAATCAAGTCTCAGGTCCTTGGCTCAGGAGCTCAGCTCCTGTAGAGCGCATCTGGGCGTGAGAACAGAAGCCAAGGCAAGTGTTTGCTTTGGAACAAAGAGGGACAAGGATGGATTTCTGGAGGCGTTCGCCATTTCAGAGCAAGGCGTCATCTGTTTCTCATAAGATGGAGTGCAGGCAGTGGAATCCATCTTTCTGAACCGTCCAGGATAGTTCCTTGCTAGTCTGGCCACAGCTCCTGTGGGCCAGGAGAGTGGCCAAAGTAGGACCAGGCCTCACCACAGCCAGGCCTAGTCTTTGCACATGGACTTGAATTTCTTTCGAGTCTTTAAAGTTTTGGCTAGAAGCATTTTGCAAGTTGCTCCCACCATCCCCTCTCTAGCTAGATGAGTGTGAGTATGGGGGGCGGGGATAGGTGGGTGTCGCTGGGGAAGGTGTCCAGGTGAGCAATCCTGAGTCACTAGCCCTAGAAGGTCCTGCCGTAGCACTGATTTAAATTCCTAAGAAGGCTTTAACCTCTCTGTCCCTCCCTGTGGGATTCAAGAAATTGCTCTCCTGAGGCAATGGGAAGTATCAGCCTACCTGCAGAAAGCGCTGCACAGAGCCATGCCTCAGACAGAGGCAGCCATCTTTAACAGGGGACAGGTTTCCCGTGGGGGGGAAGGAGGGGTCCTCCCACTGAACTCCATGTTCGTGTCCTGTTCCTTGTACCACCACCACCTCATTAAACTTTCCTCTTTCCAAAAAAAGGCACTTACAGCTCAGAGGTTTGTTTTCACGTTATTTATTTATTTTTATTATTTTGTTGTTATCAGGGTCAAGGCAACAGACTAAGTGAGGGGCCCTACCAGACGCCGATAGTCCCAAATGTCTCTTTCCTGTTTCATGGCGCCAAGGGGACAGTTCGTGGTAAATGAGGAAGGCTCCCTCCCCAACCTGACCCCCAACCACTCAGTCCCCCGCAAGGTGGAGGCAGCTGGTGGTGGTGGCGAGGAGAAAGTGTGGCTGCCATGGCTTGTTGCAAATGGAAGGTAGAGGTCAGAAGCCTTCGGTACCACATCTCTCAACAACCCCAAATTACTGCCCCAGGATCTACATGGAAGGAACTGGGAAGTGTGGAGAGACTTGCTGCTTAATAAGGATGGTGTGCGTACTTCCATAAGGAGCTATTGACCTCATTGTTATGCCCCAGAGTCCACGGGAAGGTCTGGTCAGGTGGCCTTGTCTGCCTTTGCTGAGAATGACCCTCTTACTAAGGGAGAGCAAGAAGCAAACAATTAGTGAGCTCTTTCTGTGAATCAACAGTGAGCTCAGAACCTAAAATAAATACATCCTCTCATCAAATCTGCCCCACAACCAGGGGAACTAGGTGTCTTTCTCCCAGAGGAGGGAAAACTCAGACTCAGCGTGTGTGTTAGTTAGGCGAGGCTGGGCTGTGCTGTGGCAACAGTCTCAAGAGTGTCAGTGTTTTCACGCGGTCACAGTGTATTTTCCACTCACGAGCAGCCTTCCATGCAGTGACTCGGTGACCCTGGCTGTTTTGACCTTTTGGCACACTGTGTCAGCACAGGTTTTGGGCACAGCGTGTCCCCACAGGGCCTCCTCCACAGTTGCTATGGTGGGGCGAGAGGGAGCCTGGAGAATCCAGCATGCATTTCTCACTACCTGGAAGTGTGCTTCCTCTGTCATTTCATTTGCCAGGACTAGTCCCATGGCCTGACCCAACCGCAAGAGCGCTGAGACCCCATGTTCTGGGAGGGGGACAGGGACTGGAGAGTGGTGAGCATAGAGGATGGTGATCACAGGACATTTAATGACCTACACGTAGTAAATGGCAGAGCGAAGGTGTCCCGCAGCTCAAGAAACTGAAATTAGGAAGGTGGAAAAACGTGACTTGCTCAGAGCTAGTCACACACTAAGACTTTGCTCTTCCAAATCTGAAGCTCTTCCCAACACATACAGAATCCGTGAAAGAACACCCTCTCCCCCAAATTATCTCCTCTTGCTACCCACCAATGCCTCAAATCAGGGTATTGTGCCTTCACAGGGCCCTTCTCTGGGGAAGGTCATCATCAATGCATACAGAACCATTAAAGTGTCACATTGTGTAGCCTTAGTTGTAAGATCACTTGAGAGAATGGACGGGCGCCTGGGTGGCTCAGTCAGGTGAACGTCCGAATTTGGCTCAGGTCATGATCTCGTGGTTTGCAAGTTTGAGCCCTGCATCAGGCTCTGTGCTGACAGCTCAGAGCCTGGAGCCTGCTTCAGATTCTGTGTCTTCCTCTCTCTGTGCCCCTCCCCAACTCATGCTCTGTCTCTCTTTCTCTATCAAAAATACAATAAAAACGTTAAAAAAAATTTTTTTAAAAAGGACACTTGAGAGAATGAAGAGATCAGGGTGAATGGTAGAGTCCAGGAAGGGTCCACTGAGAAGCCACTGGCCTTGGTGAGATGTGGGAAAAGGAGGAATCCAATCCAGATGAAAATTCATTCCTAATTCTCTTTCCTCTGTTCTATTTGTTGCATTTAAAAATTTGTAGAGTGCCTTCCATTTACTATTTTATTTAACTTTCTGAACAATTCTGTTAGGGAATTGAGAGGTTAGTCAGATACTTCTTTCCATTTGACAGAAAAACTGAAACTGACATAGTATAAAATGGTTTGTCTAACGTCAGAGCAAATCAGGGCCTAAATGCAAATAAAGAAGCAAAAATATTAAAAAGTAATAATCATCAACACTTGTGTGTATATAGTGAAACTGTAGTGTATAAATTAATACTTTTTAAGTTTATTTATCTATTTTGAGAGAGACAGAGAGCAGAGGAGTGGCAGAGAGAGGGAGAGAGGAGAATCCCAAGCAGGCTCTGCATTGTCAGCCCAGAGCCCGACTTGGGGCTCGAACCCGCAAATGAGATTCTAACCTGACCCGAAATCAAGAGTCAGCCACTTAACCAACTGAGCCACCCAGGCACCCCTGATTTAACACGTGTTATAAAAATCAGGTGTTTAGAATGAAATATTTCATGGATACAATGGAATTCATATAATGCATGTATGATATTTAGAATAATAAAACACTATATCTACCACCCTCTTATTACTGGTGTTCTAAAACATTAGGTCACTTTAAATGTAAAGAAAAACGATTTTATTTATTTATTTACTTATTTTTTAAATGTTTTACTTATTTTTAGGAGAGAGAGAGAGAGAGACAGAGTGAGCAGGGGAGGGTCAGAGAGAGAGGGAGTCACAGGCTAAAACAGGCTCCAGGCTCTGAGCTGGCAGTCAGCACAGAGCCCGATGTGGGGCTCGAACCCACGAACTGCGAGATCATGACCCAAGCGAAAGTCGGACGCTTAACCGACTAAGCCACCCAGGCGCCCCAAGAAAAACGATTTTAAATGATATATACTGGGACACCTGGGTGGCTCAGTCATTTGAGCATCTGACTTGGGCTCCGGTCATGGTCTCACAGCTGGTGAGTTCAAGCCCCGTATTGGACTCTGTGCTGACAGCTCAGAGCCTGGAGCCTACTTCGGATTCTGTGTCTCCCTCTCTCTCTGTCCCTCCCCCATTTGTGCTCTGTCTCTGTCTCTCTCTCTCTCAAAAATAAACGTTAAAACCAATTCAAATCTAAATCCAAAATTTAAGTCATGCAGAAGATGGAAACTTTAAAGTCCCTTTTCTCATCGTGCCAACCTCTGAATCCCACGCCCAGGAATAACAACGGTTAACAATTGGACATAGGGTCTTATATATGTTCATTTTGGAAAAGAAGCCAGCCATATATGTGGGGGGTGGGAGGAGTTAGTGTCAGAAGTCATAAAAATGTCTACAACTTTCGGTCCGGTCACCCTAGTACAGGAATTTATCCCGGGAAAAGGCCTCACAGGCTTCCATGTTTTCATAGCAACGGCCAAGCTCATTCCCACACGAGTCCTTCCCCTGGCTGTTTTCCTCTGGAACTCTGTTTCCCCAGATTTGCATATGTTTGGATATCCACTCAAGTCTTAGCTCCAATGCCAGCACCTTCAAGAGGCGGCGCATGGCCACCTGTCTAGACTCGCTCCCCCTCCCCACGGAACCTTGTGGCACACAGCAGGAAAGCACATTTTAGTTCAGATGATAGATGTCCACTTGTGAAAACAGCACCTGGGTTACTTAGGTAAGGGATGGTATTTGACTCACCTTGAGCCCTGGCAGGTACTTCTGCAAAGAAAGAGTCCTTGCTGGCTTTCAAGACTAAAAAACCGGCTGAGTGGGAAGTCAGGCCAGCACAGGGCCAACCTGACTGTCATTTCTTCCAGCAATCTTTCAGATGCAGTAGCTCCAAGCGGGAGAGTTACCCTCCCACCTAAGCGTTTTCCTTCTCTGCTTCTAAAACAAAGAAGAGGTAAAGAAAATTCAATGGGTGAGAGTCTCTGTCAAAATAACACCTAGGCAACACTTAATTAAGAGGAATAATTTCAACACTCTCAAGTCAGACAATGGAAACATTAGCAGTTTCCACCAAAACATAAACTGGGCCAAGTGGGCGGGGTCTCCAGAAGTTTCCAGAAAATTCCCAGTGGGGGGAATGGGGGAGAGGTTTCTTGCTTAGGGGTGGGAGGAGTGGGGGTTTGGGGTGGAGGAGGGCAGGAGGTGGGGGAGTGGGGGATTTGGGATGGAGGGGGGTGGAGGGGGCAGAGGGTGGGGGGTTAGGGAGAAGATGGGAGAAAGGGAAGCCTGGATCAGAGTTCCATAAACACATGCTAAGTTGTTTGGGCTGAAGAACTCTAACTTTTTTCCTTATAGCAAAATAAAACAGGTTTACTACAGAGGAGCCAAAAGAAAAATCAATACCTCACATAATACTACCATTCAGAAAGGCAATATTTGTGTCATGTCTTCTTACAGCGTTTTTTTTCTTAGCACACATATACTTTAAATTTTAAAAATGTTTATTTATTTACTTTTATTTTATTGTTTTAAATAAGCTCTAGGCCCAATCGAACTCAAGAGCCTGAGATCAAGTGTCACATGCCCTAGCAACTAAGCCAGCCAGACACTCCATTAAAATTTTTTTAATGTGATTATACTATATTCTGCCCTCTAAAGTGCTTTTTATTTTTTTTGCTTAATAACATATTGCAAACATTTTCCCATGCCATTAAATACCACCCAACATTGTCATTTTTTATGGCTGTATACTATCACATTGTATGGCTGTATCATCTAAGCAATGCCCTGTCATTAAAGATTTAAGTTCCTGATTTTTAAAAAATGTTTATTTAATCCTTGAGAGATAGAGAGAGAGTGCGGGAGAGGCAGAGAGAGAGGGAGACAGAGGAAGTGGGCTCCACACTGACAGCAGAGAGCCTGATGTGGGGCTTGAACCCACCAACTGGGAGATCGTGACCTGAGCTGAAGTTGGTTGCTTAACCAACTGAGTCACCCAGGTGCCCCAGTTGTTCCCAATTTTTATTAGCAATTTATCAGTGATTATTTCTGAAGTGCACACATGATTATTTCCCTAGGATGCATTCCAAGAAGTGGAATTTCTGTGTACATAAAATTCTAAGGGTTTTTCTATGCACCTGCCGTGCACAGCACATTCGTTAGTTTGAGGAGCATTAATCGATGTGGTCTGCTACCTTAATACTTGGTTTCTTCACCTTCATTTTTACTGAGTGTTATGACACTGAGCTAGGAACAACGTACAGTTTACATTCAGATGGGAATTTCTGCCTTCCAAGGAGCTTGTGTTTTTTTTATTTATTTAATTTTTAAAAATGTTTTTGTTTATTTCTGAGAGGAAGAAAGAGAGACAGCATGAGCAGGGGAGGGTCAGAGAGAGAGGGAGACACAGTATCTGAAGCAGGCTCCAGGCTCTGAGCTGTCAGCACAGAGCCTGACGTGGGGCTCAAACCCACAAACGGTGAGATCATGACCTGAGCCGAAGTCGGACGCTTAGCCGACTGAACCACCCAGGCGTTCCAAGGAGCTTGTGTTTTAAAGAAAACCTTTTTGATGCTTGATCTGAACAAACCTAAAGCAAATCAATTAAATGGAAAAAATGATTAATTGGTCAAGTAAATTAAAAACAGAAAGCAAATAGAAGACTCTGACCTTCAATGTTTCCTTGTATTAAATAGTTCGTTAACTAATTATTTAGTTATTTCATGTGTCAAGTTTGCCCCATGTGCACTTGAATTTCAGTTGTATCTTTTATGGCAGACATTGCCCACTCCCTGCCGGTAGCCCTTTCCAGTCCTCTTCTCTATTTTCTGCTTCCCACAGTGGACAATCAAAAACTCCAAAATTCACTCTCTGAGTCTCCCCAGCAGCTAAGGGTGACCCGTCTTTGCCCAGTGAGAACCAAGGGGACATCTGTTGCGAGGATCTCAGAATGTTTTTTTTTCCCCGCTTGACAAAAGGAGAGAAGTCAGAAACAAACTCTTAGCACATTGGCCTTACACCCCATTTCCAACCTCTGAACGCTGTCATGTGGGTGAATGATTCCAGGAGCTGTGGCAGCCACCTTATAACCACGAGGCAACAAGCCTAAGAATAAAAAGAGAGAGAGAGAGAAAAAAAAAAAACCCTCCAATATTTGTCTTCAATTACACAGGGGGCTGATGAGCCTACCCTGGAATCTAACTCCAAAAATAAATATCTTTACAGTTTAAATTAGGGTTCTCAAAGTTTGTGGCTAAGCTAGCATGTTAGAATCACCTGGGAAGGTTTAAAATTCCTGATGCCCAAGCTATAGTTCATAACCAGTAAAATCAGCATTCCTAGGAGGACTGGGGAACATAGGGTGGTGGTCAGGCATCTGAACTTTTAAAAATCTGGTGATTTCAAGGTGTAGCAAATTTGAGAACCTGTAGTATAAGCCAGTGTTTCTCAAACTTTAATGTGCTTACAAATCACCCGGGAATTTCATTAAACTGAGACTCATTCGGTGGGTCTGAGCTGCTCGATCCTTAGCAAGATCCCAGTTGACGTTGATGCTGCTGGTTCAGGGACCGTACTTCGAGTATCAGGCATCACTGACACATTGGCTTAAGGCACCCTAACTGGTACATCCTTTTCTTAGATGCAAATGCCATCCTCATTCCACTGGTGTGGGAGGAGGAAGCCTGTGGAAAGGGGGAGACAGTGGGAGGGGTTTCACTCTGCCAGATGTCTATTAGCCCCTCTGCATCACCAGGCCCCCAGCCGGAGCTGCGATGGGCTCTTATGCGAATGCCTCATCCAGCAGTAGGCAAACTCCTGGGCTGTGGGGCTGGAGACTGCTGATATCCTAACCACACCCAGGCCAGCGTTCCGACCAGACCCACCCAGGCATACGCAGCCTTGGCCAAAAGGCTCCAACTAGAGCTCACTCTTTATTTTGGGCCTTCCTCCGCCAGCCTCCATCTCGGCTCTGCTCTTGGCTGACAGCCAGTGGGTGGCACTTAAGGTAGCATCCTTCTCTTTGTTGCTAATAGTCAGGTTTCCAGAAACAGTCGAGGTGAAATTTCAGGCCAGAGAGGACTGGCTGAGGCTCTCCATCCCCTTCAGAGTCACCTGCGTATCTATCCCTCCTTCTTTCTTTCCAGTCTCAGGGAGGACGGATCAGCCTCCCAACCAACACCGCGGTCCCCCGTCTACCTCTGAGGCTCTGAAGTCCCTTGGCAAGGTTATCGGTGACCACCCAGCTTCTCCATCTTCTTGCAGGTCCAATTGGCTGGTCCATGGCTCCATTTCCCTGTTCCTTGTGCAGCAAAGTCCCTCAGGGGGATTTGTCTGCCCTTGCATCTCAGTCTCCTGCCATTGCTTCAACCTGTGCTCGCTGTTCTGAAGCCTCAATCCCCACCACCCCACTGAAGCTCTCTTACCCAGGTCCCCCATGACCTCCGACATGCCAGTCTCGACTGCCAGTAGCTTTTGGCACAGTCAAGCCTCCCCTTTTCCTGTCGGGGTGCCTTCATGTAGCCAGCACACCTCAGCTTTCCTCTCTGGCTCCTCTTTTTCAGTCCCCTGGGCTGCTTCCACTTCCTCTTCCGGATCTCCCTGGTTGAGGCCCAGGGCTCAGGGCTCACTTCCCAGCCCCTCCCTACTAAGTTTCTCCAGGGATCCTGTCTCTCCCATAACTGTCAGCTCCACCTGCAAGCCATGCCCACCCCGGCCCAAGCTCCAGACTTCAGCCTCCCATGTTGAGCTGCATAACGAATATCTCCATGGGGTGGCCAACGGACACCTCAAACGGTGTGTGTCCGGAGCAGAATTCTCAACCTCCCCTCACCGGCACCATTGGTTTAGACGCTAATGAGGCAAACCTAGGAATCAGCCTCCCCTCCTCATTCCTCACAGCTGCCTCTGTCTCATTATCAAATCCTGTCCGCTCAACTTTCACAATGTATCAGCAGCTCAAACCCCTTGCTCTGAGTGCCTCCAAAGCCAACCCCTGGCCTCCTGTCAGACACACAGAGAAAACTGAGTTCCATGGGCCCAGGGATGTAGCCCTGCCTAACCCTGCACCCCCATGTGCCACCATGGTTGACCTCCTTGTCATGCCTCAAGTTCCTTCAGGCGCAGAACCTCTGTTCCTTCCCCCAAACCTGCTTGCCCCATCCCTTCCCTCAGGCCTCAGCTCAGTATCTCCTTTTCAGACGCCTTCCCAGCCCACAAGTAGAAATAGCTCACCTTTCGGCCCCAATCACTCCCTCTCCGCTTATCTCGGTTCATCTTTCTTCTTGACGCCATTTGACTTGACTAGGTTCTAGATTGGCTTACTGTTTTGTTGTCTGTTCCCTCTCGCAATGTAAACTCCATGAAAGCAGGGCCTTGTTTGCTTCCTTCACAGAGCCAAGCTCAGTGCCTGGCACTAGCAAGTGTGGAATGAATGAATGAATGGGCCTGGGTTGCCTTGGGCACTTGACACACGCTATGAGGCAGGTGCCTTGGCTCAGGCCAATACACCTAAGAGACCACATGTCTGCCTCAGAGCTGCTTCTGGAGAAGATGCCAGGGCCTGGTCCCATGTACCTGTGGTCACTGGAGCCATGGCCACCACTCCTGCGTCGGCCTCCCAGGGATGGCTCAGCCAGCCCTGGGGGCCATTTAGACATTGGTCTCTTTCATTCCCAGTCCTGGGTCTCCACAGGCCTAGATCAGAGCTGCGGACTAGAAACAGGAGCTTTCCTGGGACTGCAAGCCACCCCCATACCCTCTCTGCCCCATTTCTACCTTCCCTGGAGGATGGTGTGAGTCCCTGAACAAGTCCTTTCAGCCCACGCCAAGGGGTTAGAGAAGCCTACCTTGGAGGCTGCCCTAGGGTGAACCGATTAGCCCCAGGAGTTATATATATATTTCATATATTATATATAACAGTTCATATACTATACATAATATTTCATATATAATATATATAATGTTTATTCATTTATTTTTGAGAAAGAGAGATCACAAGCAGGAAGTTGTAGAGAGAGACAGCATGTGAAGCAGCCTCCAGAGCAGAGCCCGATGTGGGACTCAAACTCACGAACCTCAAGGTCACAGCCTGAGCCGACGTCAACTCACTGAGCCACCCAGGTGCCCTTATCCTGGAAGTGCTTAGAGGAAATAAACAGATAAGTGGATGGACGGATGGGTGGATGAATGAGTAAATGTATAAATAAGTAAATATCAGCTCCTCTTGCCTCTCTGTTTAACCTCCCATGAAATCCTACCTTTAGAAATTCATTCTTAGGGTGGCTTAAAGTCGATTAAGCATCTGACTTTGGCTCAGGTCATGATCTCACAGCTCATGAGTTTGAGCCCCGAATCCGGCTCTGTGTTGTCAGCACAGAACCTGCTTGGGATTTTTTTTCCCTCTCTCTCTCTCTTTGCCCTTCCCTGGCTTGCGTACTAAGCAAGTATGCTTTCTCTCTCTCTCACTAAACATTAAAAGAAGAAAGAAAAGAAAAAGACCCTCTAGCTGTGGACAAAATAATGAAGGACGAGGACCCATGCCAAGATGGCAACGTGGGCTTCCAGATCTTCTGTTCACTAACTACTGGGCCAGTAAGCCCAGCCTCTCCTGCACTGAATGACTACTTCATAGTACCTGCGAAGCGGGAGGGAAAGAGGAGGCAACCCTGAGCAGCATGGCTCACAGCAAGAGTTCTCCCCGAGGATCGCTAACGGAATCTGCCCCCTGGTTCCCACCCTATAAAGGTTTCCGTGAGCAGATTGGGGGCCTCAGAAAATGTACAAATAAAATCCAAGCCCCATCTGAGAGGCAGAGAAAGAAAAGTCAGTGAAAGCCATATAAGCTTTTGATTTTTATATTGCCTGCATCTTCCCTCCCTCAATAAACAAATTCCTCTTTTATTCCAAATAAAAAAAGAATGAAAGGAAGGAAGGAAGGAAGGAAGGAAGGAAGGAAGGAAGGAAGGATGGAAGGAAAGAAAGAAGGAAGGAAGGAAGAAAGAAAGAAATTCTGAAGGAATGAGAGGAATGTAGCAAGAAGTCTCCCAGCACCCCCTCCTCCTGTCCCCGCCCAGAGCCCTCCCTCAGCAAAAATGCCTCCTCCTCGTCTCTCCGAGGTCTCACCATCTCCTGTCCTTCACTGTGGCCAGGTAATCCCAGGGGCCCGGCCTGCTTATTCCTCACACCGATGTCTTCCAAAAGTTCCTACACCTTACTGTGCACCTACAATCATTAGAAAAAAGAAATCGCTCAGGAATGGGTTAAAGGTGTAGACTCATCTGGCTCGGAGCCTATGCTTGGAGACTGTCATGTAAGCAAACACTGTGGGCTCCAAACACAGAGACCCTCAGGTGACACTGTAAGAAACGCTGCCGCCTGGGCCTCTGCCCCCGGAGACCTCGAGCTGGCCGGTCCGGGACGTCCTGGGTCTCAGGCCTTGAATGCTCTCTGCCCCCTGCCCCCACCAGCGCCCCCCATGGACCCTCCTGTGCAGTCAGGGCCAAGGCCAACTTCCCGGGCTAGCTAATAGGCGCTGACTGGAATGAAGGCCCTGGATCCGTAGGCATCTCTCTGGAAGGGCTGAGTCACTCCTTTACACCGCCAGCCGTGAACAATTGGGCCTGGTGAGTGTTGCTGAAGAAGCCTGGTGCCAGGCCCTGTCGGTTGCTGGGGAAATGCTGAGAGCTGTGGTCCCTCTCAGAGTTTCCATTCACCGCGGAAAGTCAGAGCTCAGGAAGCGGCTCCACGGCCACGCTGGGCCCTGGTGATGAAGTGCAGGGTAAGGGGAGGAAATGGCTGCTGGTGAGGGGGCGCTGACGGTGCCAGGCTGGCTGTGGTGCCGCTTGCTGCCTGGCTCAGTCTTCCCTCACAGACCTGGAGGGAGGCCGTCACTGTTATTGACATTGTGTTATTGTTATTGATGCCTATTTCCCAGTTTGGCTCTGGCCAGCCCCAGTTACAGATTTTGGACTTTGAGGTTGGGCTGCTGCCATGAGCTTCTCTGGTCTTCTTCTTAATCCTGGGGATGGTCAGGCTGGTGACAGTTATAGCCAATGACCTTGGTGGGCTTGGTATCTGCACCACCAGTGGCCCTCCACTGTGGCTGCATGTTAGAATCACTTGGGGGAACTTTTAAAAACCCTTGGGGTGCCTGAGTGGCTCAGTGGGTTAAGCGTCTGACTTCGGCTCAGGTCGTGATCTCGAGGCTTGTGGGTTCGAGCCCCGTGTCTGGCTCTGTGCTGACAGCTTAGAGCCTGGAGCCTGCTTCAGATTCTGTGTCTCCCTCTTTCTCTGCCCCTCCCCTGCTTGTGCTCTGTCTCCCCCTGTCTCTCAACAATAAATAAATGTTAAAAAAAATTTTTTTATATCCTGATACCCCATTAAATTAAAATCTCTAGGGGTAAGACCCAGGCATCAATATTTTTTAAAACTCTCCAGGAGATCCTGACCAGCAGCCAAAATGGAGATCTAGTGCATAAACCTCATTTCTCATGCACAGGAGAGGCAGTACTTTGGTGGCCAGAGGCTGGTTGGGGAGTCAGACAAGTGGCTCTTGACCTACTAGCCACATGACCTTGGGTAAGTTATTTAAGAATCCTCTGATTCAATTTCCTCATTGATAAAATAGGGGCTGTAGCAACCTCACAGTTGGGTTTTGAGGAATAGCATGAAGTTAAGTAAGATGGCTGATACATAATAGGAATTTAACATATATCTTTTTAAGTTTATTTTTTTATTTGTTTTCAGAGAGAGATAGAGAGCAAGCAGAGAAGGGGCAGAGAGAGAGAGGGGGAGACAGAAAATCCCCAAGCAGGCTCTGCGATGTCAGCGCAGAGCCCAATGTGGGGCTCAAATCACGAACCATGAGCTCATGACCTGAGCTGAAATCAACAGTTGGACGCTTAATGGACTGAACCACCCAGGCGCCCCAGTAATTTAATATGTATTATTCTTTACAGTCCATAGCTCAAAGCTCCCCTCATTGGTTGAGTGTACCTTCCAAAATGCTCAAGAAGATATTACCCACTTGTGAAAAATAAGCCCACTGACCCAGTCAAAGTTGGGACTCGGAGACTCGGAGCACAGCGAAGGGAGGCTTTAATCAATGTTCTTGCAAGAGCGGGTGTCTGACAGACAGGCACACTCGGGGCAGTTACAGCAGACAATTTATCTCCTAGAGTGCAAGTCCTTCCCCTGGTTCCTCATTGGCTGAGTGCTACAGAGATTACAGCCTTAGCCAGAAGTTGCCTATGCCCATGTAAGGCAAAAAAGTAATCTGATTAGAACAAATGTACATTCCTTGAGGTGACACAGAGACTTCAATTCTTTGCTGCATGTTCACTGCAAAGCCTGGAAAAAATATGACTGTGAGAAACTAAGCCTGTGTAATGGAGAGGGGAAGAAGAACCAGGAAGTGAGTGTCTAAGGGTTTGGGATTCCATTGTTGGGTGGCAGGTTTGTACATATTTCCAATAGGTTGTAAATCTATTGTTAACTAGACAGCACAGGTTTCCTTTGGTATTTCTGTAAATGAATCATCTCACTTCTCACACCAACCGCCCCCCACCCTACAAAAAAATTTTAAAATTCTTTCTCCTGAGGCTGCATGACCAATTGTAAGCTTTGTCTGTTCCACTCTTGACTCATACCATCAGCAACTAGTTTCTTGGGATTATTGTAGTGCTTATGAGATCACCCCTGGGTTCCATTTTAGGAGCTTCTTTGTATCCTCCTTGGGTCTGATTTGCAAGGCACTGTTGTTACTAGTGGGTCTCCATGGGACAGGACTTAATCATTTGGAGTCTTCAAATCCTTGAATTAGGAATGGGGAAAGGGTCCCCCATGCATTCATTCACCCAGGAAAAGCTGCACAGCCTCACTGGAATGTTGTTTCCTTGCTTTGGGCTAAAAGTATCTTACCTCATACTGATTGGAAGTCCTGGCAGTTAGATGCCCTTGATTAATTAAAATGCAAAAATAGGGGCACCTGGGTGGCTCAGTTCATTGAGCATTCGACTCTGGATTTCTAATCAGGACATGAGCTCACAGTTCATGGGTTGGAGCCCCGTGCTGGGCTCTGTACTGATGCTGTGGAGCCTGCTTGGGATCCCCGCCCCCACCCCCCCACCCCTGGTCCGTATACTCTCTCTCAAAACAAATAAATAAACTTACCAAAAAAAAAAAGTAAAATGCAAAAATAGATCAATGGTTACCCATTAAATGCATTTTTCCTCCACAGACCTCTCAAATACGAAGATTTCTAGAGAAAATTCCTGTCCATAGGAAAGATCGTTGGCAACGGCATGGTCAGGGACCCCTGGACAGCGCAGAATCAATCAGCATGTAGTGATGGGACAACTCTAGCCAATTCATAGTCATGCCTTGGGGCTTAGGTTAAAACTAGAGGCTATTCTATTTTTTTTAAAATTTTTTAATGTTTTATTTATTTCTAGGAGAGAGAGAGAGACAGCATGAGCAGGGGAGGGTCAGAGAGAGAGGGAGTCACAGACTGAAACAGACTCCAGGCTCTGAGCTGGCAGTCAGCACAGAGCCTGACACGGGGCTCGAACCCACGAACCGCGAGATCATGACCTAAGTGAAAGTCGGTGGCTTAACCGACTAAGCCACCCAGGTGCCCCACAAGAGGCTATTCTAGCAGGAAGGGCTGATCCCTGGACTCTGAGGAAGAGTGAAGAAGCCACGCCCACAGAAATGTGGGCCAGATCTAACGTCTGAGATGAGCGGTGGGAGCTGAGCTACAGGAAAACCATCATGGTAGAGACTTTGCCTTCATGGATATGATTATTGTAATAGACGCCATCTCTGTGCTCCCACTAACATACCCACATCTGACATACCTTCTCTTGCTAAGTTCTACCAACAGCCCCATGAATTAGATACTAATGGCCCAAGAGATTCTTCATTCATTCATTCAGATAAATTTATTGGGCTCTCACCATATGCTCAGCCCTTTGGGGAGAGCAAAAGCCATGACAGTCCCTTCCCCATGGAGTTCACAGTCTAGTGAGGGAGATGAATACTACTTGGATAACACACAGATCGATGCATCAGAATCATTTTGGCGACATGTCAGATTGAGCTACTTCAGGTAGCCTTTCTCTTGCTACCATATAGAAATGCTACATGAAGCAAAAGAAAATGCTTGAAAATACACAGTTGAGCTCAAAAGAAAGAAAAGAAATCCTCAGATTCCAGAGATAATGTAAGAACTCAAAGCCAGGATAAGGAAGGGGAGCTCAGCCTATGATTCACGGGGTTTGACTTAGACACAGGCCCTAAGACCCGGAGCCTAGAGTCTGAGGCCCTTTCAAAGACAGGAGGTAGCCCCAGGCTGCCTGAGGCAGGGGAGCTGAAGCGAATTCCTCTGAACCTATCCTTTTAAGGCTTAAAGGGGAGAAGGGGGCTGGGCAAACTCTACCAACCAGGCTGCAGAAGGAGCAACAACATTTTCTCACTTCCTAGGCCTGGATGGGAGAAAAGTTCCCGTGAAAGATGGAAGGTTCCGGCCTGACCCACCCGGAAGAGGGAGGTGGACTGCTCCCACTGTATCCCTATCGCTTGCTGTGCCACTGGTCCTGGGAAGCTTGTGCCAAAAAGTTAACATAAAAATGAGTTCAGAACTTAGGGCCCCGACAGAAGCAAACCCCAAAGTATGACAGAAGAACATTTTTCCATGTAGGGCTCACAAACATCCACAGCAAGAACAACTCCTAGTGAAGATGAGTTCCCAATCAAAGTTACACACCACACAGGGAAAGAAATGACCATAAGAGAAAATCAGTGAATACAAAAACAAAGCAAGACAAAAATACAGAAGAATTCACCCTCTTGGAAGTAGAAATCATAGAAAAACCTGAAAACAAAATAAACGTTTTATGTGCTTATAAAGAATTTTTTTTTTAATTTTTTTAATGTTTTATTTATTTCCAGGAGACAGAGACAGCGTGAGCAGGGGAGGGTCAGAGTGAGAGGGAGTCACAGACTGAAACAGGCTCCAGGCTCCAAGCTGGCAGTCAGCACAGAGCCCGACGCGGGGCTCGAACCCACGAACGGTGAGATCATGACCTAAGCGAAAGTCGGACGCTTAACCGACTAAGCCACCCAGGCGCCCCAAGAATTTTTTTTTAAAGTTTATTTATTTTGAGAGAGAGAAAGAGAGTGAGAGGGGTGGGGAGAGAGGGAGAGAGATTGAATCCCAAGCAGGCTCTGAACTGTCAGCACAGAGCCAGATGCAGGCCTCAAACTCACAGACCACAAGATCATGATCTGAGCCAAAATCAACAGCTGGATGCTTGACTAAGTGAGCCACCTAGGCACCCCCCATTATAAAAAATAAAAACATTTAAAAAAATGTTTATTCATATTTTAGAGAGCGAGAGACAGAGAAACAGAGCACAAGTGGGGGAGGGGCAGAGAGAGTGGAGACACAAAATCCAAAGCAGGCTCCAGGCTCCAAGCTGTCAGCACAGAGCCCAACACAGGGCTGGAACTCATGAACCAAGAGATCATGACCTGAGCCAAAGTTGGATGCTTAACTGACTGCACCACCCAGGTGCCCCAAGAATTTTTTAAAAGAAATGATGCCTGTCTGGCTCAGTTGGTGGAGTGTGCAACTCTTGATCTTCGAGCTGTGGATTCAAGCCCCACACTGGGTAGAGAGATTGCTTAAAAATAAAATCGTTAACAAAAAGAAAGAAAAGACATAATAATAAAGAATAATGTGAAAAACGTGGTGGAAAACAAGCCAAATAGAAGTTCTAGAAATTAAAAAATAGGTTTAATAAATTATTGGTTAAAATTGATAGGTTGAATGGCAGAATAAGGCATTCAGCAAGTTAGCAAGTACCTCTAGAAAAAAATCACTCTGCTAGTACACAGCAAGAAACTGAGGAGAAGAAAAATAGGGGAGGAACCATGGCTAAGAGATACAGAGAAAGAGATGACAAGATCTAGCATACCTGTATAGCTAACGTATCCAGAGGACTGAAGAGAGGGGAGAGGAGCAGTATTTGAAGAGAAAATGACTGGAAATGGATCAAAATGGAAGAAAAACCTCAATGTTCAGATTGAAAACCACCCAAGAGTCCTGAGAAAATAAACAACAATACTCACACCCTAGGCACAGGGTTGGAAAATCTGGAGAACAGCAAAGCCAAGCAGATAGTATCAGAAAGTGTTGAAATTCTATGAAGGAGAAGCACACAGTTTGAGAATAGCATGTTAGGATGGACTGGGGAAGGAAGGGGTGCTCATCTTCCCTAGGGGTCAAGGAAAATGTGATGATTAATTTCACATGTCAACTTGGCTAGGCTGTGGTACCCAGTTATATTGCTGTGAAGGTATTTTTAAATTTTTTATTCATTATTTAAAAAAATTTTTTAAGTTTATTTTTGAGATAGAGCACAAAGGAGAGAGGGGCAGAGAGAGAGAGGTGGAGACATTGAATCCGAAGCAGGCTCCAGGCTCTGAGCTATCAGCACAGAGCCCAACATGGGGCTCCAACCCATGAATCGGGAGATGGTGACCTAAACCAAAGTCAGATGCTTAACCAACTGAGCCACCTAGGCAGGCACCCCTGCAGGTATTTTAAAATTTATTTTATTTTATTAAAAAATTTTTTTAATGTTTTATTTATTTCTGAGAGAGAGAGAGAGACATCGTTAGCAGGGGAGGGTCAAAGGGAGAGGAGGAGGCACAGAATCTGAAACAGGCTCCAGGCTCTGAGTTGTCAACACAGAGCTCGATGCGGGGCTTGAACCCACGAACTGCAAGATCATGACCTGAGCCGAAGTCAGACACTTAACCGACTGATCCAACCAGGCGCCCCTATTTTATTTTATTTTTTAAGTGTTTTTTAAAATATTATTTATTTTTGAGGGAGAGAGAGAGCACAAGCGGGGGAGGGGCAGAGAGAGAGGGAGACACAGAATCTGAAGCAGGCTCCAGGCTCTGAGGTGTCAGCACAGAGCCCAGTGCAGGGCTTGAACTCATGGGGCCATGAGATCGTGACCTGAGCTGAAGTCAGAAGCTTAACTGACTGAGCCACCCAGGCGCTCCTGAAAGTATCTTTTTAGATGTGATTAACATTTACAATTGGTGGATTTAAGTAGAGCAGACACCCCTGCGCAAGGTGGGTGGGTCTCATCCAGTCAGTTGAAAGCCTTGAGCGCAAAGGCTAAGGTCTCAGAAGACGGAATTCTGCCTCGAACCTACAACAGAGACACCCAGCCTGCTGCCCCGTGGATTTTGGGCTTGGGACTGCAACACGAACTCTTACCCGAATTTCCACTGTGAAAATCTCTGGATCGATAAGTTCGTCATTTCTCTCCATGTCATATTAACATGAATCCCTAACTGTTCACCCCCTAGAGTGATTCTGTGTTCACGAAAGTTTGAGAACCATTGAGCGAGAGTATGGCAGGTGCCTACACAGACGTCTGGGCCATCCGCCCTGAGTTGGCCATGATCTTGTTTGCTGCAGCATTTAGTCCACTCTCTCCCTTTTTAAAAAAATGTTTGAGAGACGGGGCGCCTGGGTGGCTTAGTCGATTAAGCGTCTGACTTTCGCTTAGGTCATGATCTCATGGTTCGTGGGTTCGAGCCCTGCGTCGGGCTCAGTCTGTGACTCCCTCTCTCTCTGACCCTCCCCTGCTCACGCGGTCTCTCTCTCTCCTAGAAATAAATAAAACATTAAAAAAAATTAAAAAAAAAAGTTTGAGATAGAGAGTGCACGTGCCCTCAGGGGGAGGGACAGAGAGAGGGAGAGAGAGAATCCCAAGCAGGCTCCACACCTGCAGCATGAAGCCCAATGTGGGGCTCAATCTCATGAACCAGATCATGACCTGAGCTGAAATCGAGTCGGTGCTTAGCTGACTGAGCCACCCAGGAGCCCCATTGCACTCTCTTTCGTGTGAAGCCTCTCCACATTAGCCTAAAGAGTTCACGGATATGTTTGCTGCTATGAGGTCTAAAGGAGAGAGTGGGGGGCTGGGTTCTAGAGCCAGTCCGGTTGCCCTGTGTATATGACACAGCTGTCCTGGAACCCATGTGGTGATGACACAGGACACAGGTCCCAGGCCCTCAAGGCACAATGCCCTTGACCAATATCAACCTGGCACCTCTACAGACTAGGACTGGGGCTGGATCTCTGAGAGAGTATCTCTTAGGAAAGTGGAGCAGGAGTGCCCGGGGTACAAGCAGAGACCCGAATTTTAATATCTTTAGTTTCTAGGGCTCAGTCCATAATGCAAGGGGGTGGAGGATGGAGGGAGACAGAGATGAACGTCCTCATCTTCTACCTCTGAGAACAGTGAAGATACAGAAATCCTTTTGCACGAGGCTGACATGCAGCCAGAATGTGCCAGAATTATTTACTGACACGCGTCCATTCTTAGTCACAGTCTGGAGGTTCTGCCCCCCCGCCTGAAGTGTCCCCAGTGCTCCGGCTGCCGCTGCCCTTCCCTGGAGACCTTCACCCTCTACCACGACCCTGCCTCGGCCCCTCAAGGTGGTTAGTTTGGTTTGGTCACTGCCCTTTCGTGTCAGTTGCTATGTGGAGTATCGCCCCACTCGTGAGGCTTCTGTACCTGAATGGGAATGTGCGAAAGAACTGTTCAGCTGAGACCGCAGGGGCTGACCGATGTGCTTTCAGAGGCATAGTGAAATCAGGTGACATATAGCATCTTGCCTGGGTTCTTCCGTCCAGGAAGTGGCTGCACCAGGGCTCTGAGTGTGTTGTGCTGCCTGTGCTCTTGTGGAAAACTCCTTGACCTTAGAGCCAGAAGATCTGGGTCTTGCTCTGGTTCTGAATATCCTACCTGTGTGATCTCAGGCAATTTACCTCACCTCTCTGAACTCTGAAAGAATATCCCGGCACAAGGTTGCCAGAGGGCTGAGCATGTTGAAAACTTGGGAGCTCAGTCCCTTGTTTCAAGGTCCTGTGCTAAAACCAGACCTATAAATATAGCCACGGAGGATCTGCCCCCGCCTGCTGGCTCTTGCTGTTCCCAGAAGTACTCTGGGTCCCTGGTGATGGTTACCAGGATGCGGGCTGTAACCAGGTGCTCCCTTGGCCGAGGAGAGACTTCCCTCCTCCCTGGAGGGCCTGTGGATAAAAGCAGGGAAGTGACTGGAGGGGCGCTGGCCACACGCCTTTTCTCTGCCCTGCATGGTTCCTGGTGAGTGGGGTCCGTTGCTGGGGGAGGGGGGCAGGGGGAGGCGGTTACCGCCCTTACTCCGCATTATGTAGACTGTCTAGTCTTTCTCCAGCCTATCCCATCTACCACGCACGGACCTCACACCTTCAGACACACTCGGGAACACAGCATCGCATTGACACTCACTTGCATATTCATGTGCACTCACACATACACCCACTCACACCTACACTCAACTACCACACACTCACACATACAGATTGTACACGTGTGCACGTACTCGGGCGCACACACGCGCCTTTAGATGCACGCATACACACAATGCACATATCCTGAGAACATGAAAAAACTGCAGTACATGAAATAACTTTAGGTTGTTCACACATTTTCAAAACATTTTAATAGTGGTTTATTTTAATATGTAATAGAGAAAAATGGCAAGATTATCAACCTAGGGATTTCACAGCAGTGACTTTATGACAAAGCTGAAGAAGGTGAGGCGAGATTTAAGTAAAAGGGAGTGAGTTGCTTTAAAGGAGAAGGTTGAGGGGCACCTGGGTGGCTCAGTGGGTTAAGCGTCCGACTTCGGCTCAGGTCATGATCTCACGGTGTGTGGGTTCGAGCCCTGCGTCGGGCTCTGTGCTGACAGCTAGCTCAGAGCCTGGGGCCTGTTTCAGATTCTGTGCCTCCTTCTCTCTCTGACCCTCCCCTGCTCACGTTGTCTCTATCTCTCTCTCTCTCAAAAATAAATAAAACATTAAAATTTTTTTTTTAAATAAAAAGAAATAAAGGAAAAGGTTGAGTAAATCGGGGCAAAGTTATATGAATGAGCACTGAAGGCTCTTGTTTTGGGGAAACATGGTAGCTGTGGTGGTGGAGGGCTTGGGGTGCTGCACGGAGCATGTGGGGACCGTTAGCACCTCAAGATACATCAGGGCATGCCAGCCATGGAGGAAGACTCAGGGATTCTTCTAGAATGAAAGGGAAACTTATCAGTTTTTTTCTTTCATGGTCACTGCTTTTGGTGCCCGTTCTAAAAAATAGTTGCCGGGGCGCCTGGGTGGCTTAGTTGGTTAAGCGTCCGACTTTCGCTTAGGTCATGATCTCGCGGTTCGTGGGTTCGAGCCCCACATCGGGCTCTGTGCTGACTGCCAGCTCAGAGCCTGGAGCCTGTTGCAGTCTGTGACTCCCTCTCTCTCTGGCCCTCCCCTGCTCACACTGTCTCTCTCTCTCTCTCTCTCTCCTAGAAATAAATAAAACATTAAAAAAAATTTATAAAAAATAGTTGCCTACTCTAAGCTTATGAAGATAGTCTCCTATATTTTCATCCAGAAGCTTTAGAGTTTTGGCTTTTCAGTTTAGGTTTGTGGTACCTATGGAACTAACTATTATGTTTGGTATGAGATAGGGGTCAAGGTTCATTTTTCTCTATATGAGTAACTTGTTGTCCCAGAAGAGTTTGTTGATATAACTATTTTACCTACTGAGTTGTCTTGATGTCTTTTCCAAAATCAATGAACTGTATTTTCTATGGATCTGTTTCTGGACTCTTCTTTCCACTGATGTATTTATTTAGTGTTTGCCAATACCACACTGTCTTGATCGTCATAATTTTTATCCTACATCTTCAAACCAGGTAGTGGGAGTTCCACAATTATTTTCTTCTTTTTCAAGATTATTGTGGCTATCATGGGTCCTTTGCATTTCTATATAGATATTAGAATCAGCTTGTCTGGATGGGACTTTGTTTAGAATCGCACTGAATCCATGGCACTGAATTTGAGGAGCACTGATATCTTTACAATATTGATTCTTTCAACCCATGAACAGGGCATATTTTGTTCTTTAATTTCTGTCAGCAAATATGCTGTCATCTCTAGCATACAGGTCATACACGTCTTTAAATTTAAATTATTTAAATTATTCCCAGCTATTTTATGCTATTATATATAATTATATTAACATACAATATATAAAATTTTATATATTAGATTGTATGCATTTTTTAAGTAACCTCTGTGCCCAACATGGAGCTCGAACTCACAACCCTGAAACCTAGAGGCATGTGCTCTACTGACTGAGCCAGCCAGGTGCCCCAGATTGTATGCATTTTTAAAATGACATTAAATAGCATCGTAGTGTGGATCTCATTCTGCTTCTTAGTTTTACTCTCAATCCTCTATTTTAAGATCCAGCCATGTTGCTCTGTCTACAGCTAGTTCATTATCTGCAACTGCTGCATTGCACTTCTGACCGACATTATGCATTTGCCCCTTCAGATTTACTCTCCACCTTCCTCCTTCCTGCTCCAGGACACCCTGGGCTCCCTTGCCCTCTGACTTCCCATTGGATTGGTCAACAGTGGGCACAATCAGGAGGTCAGAGGGTGGGAAGGGAGACGTTGGATTAGTCTCTTGGCTCCCACCTTGCTAGGAGTTTGTCAGTAACTGCGTTCTTCTACCTAAGGTCACAGCTCTTGGCAGATGACCCACCCTTAAGGCCACAGGTCTGGTTGGTTCAGTGGTTCTCTCTACTAGTCCCTTCTTTTTTTTAATAGTTTATTTATTTTGAGACAGAGAGAGACAGAGCGTGAGTGGGGGAGGGGCAGAGACAGAGGGAGACACAGAATCTGAAACAGGCTCCAGGCTCTGAGTTGTCAGCACAGAGCCTGGTGTGGGGCTCGAACCCACAATCTGTGAGATCTGACCTGAGCCGAAGTTGGACGCTTAACCGACTGAGCCACCCAGGCACCCCTCTCTACTTGTCCCTCTTGTTAGATCTTGGGGCTTTACCATTCCTTAGGGGTTTCCCTGAACTATGCCCACGCCTTGTAAACAGTCTTTTCTTAATCCTCATTCGCTCCTTTTGAGCCTGCATCTGGTTTCTTCAGGAACCCAAATGGTACAATAATTCATGGTGAACATCGACCACATTTTACCTATTCCCTCCACTGAGGTGGACCCTCAGATGTCTCTGGTTCCCCACCACCCTTAAACACTGCTGCACCCAGCAATGTCATGCAGCTTTATACAAACTTGTGCACCGGTTTGAGAATTTATTTAGAATACTTGCCCAGGACCATGTCCTAGGAAGCTTATGCCTCATTTGACTAGGCACCATCTGATTATGCTTCAGAATAGCAGCTGAGCTGTCCACTGATGTTCATGGGAGTTCCTGTTTGCCCACATCCATACCTAGCTTTCTAACATTGCCAGTTTATTAGGTGTGAAGGGAGAGATCATTGTTCTAATTACTCATGAGTTTGAACATCTCTTCAGATGCTTTTTAGCCTTTGGATTTCCTTATTTGCAAACTCCTCATTTATACTTTTTTATCATTTTCCTTGAGAACTATTTAAAATGTAAAGCACCATGAAGGCATCAGTGGACAAACTTGGCCTTTGGACAGTCTGTTTATAATCCTTATACTAGGCAAGGTTTTCCCTGCCCTCTTTCCACCCCTTACTCCCAGTGGATTCCAGTGGGTTTGCTGCGTGACCCTGTCCCCTGCTCCTTAGCATTGACCTTACCTGTACAGTGACTAGCTGAAAAGTGACTCTGTCTCAGATGCTTGGCATTTTTCATCTATAAAATTGGCATATAGACCTTGACTAACTAATTTATTAATTTAAATAAGCTGGACACTAGGTAAGCCTCTGGGCTACAGATAGATGCCCTTGAGAGGCTCATAGATAAGTATAATCCAGTGAACTCATACTATGAAGCAATCTGGGCTAGATACGGAAGGGGGGACATAGAGGTCATTGTGAGATAAAATATGTGAAACCATTTTGAATAATAAATAGCATCACTTGCATTTATTAAGCACTTAGAATGTGCCAGGTACCATGCCAACTTCTTTACGTACATTATTTTGTCTGACCTTTACAACAACCCTGTAGCAGTGGTTCTCGAAGTGTAGTTTGCTAGCCCCTGGGGATCCCCAAGCCTCTTGCAGCAGATCCCTCAAGGTTAGAACTAGTTTCATAATAATAGTAAGATGTTATTTGCCTTCTTCGCTATGTTGACATTTACACCAGTGATACCAAAGCAACGGTGGGTCAAGATGCTGATATGTTAGCATGAATCAGGGCAGTGGCACCAAACTATACTAATAGCCATTGTTTTCTTCACCACCACACTTTTGCAGATTCCAGTTTCACTGAAGGATGTCCTTGATGAAGCGGCAAGAATTATTATCTGATTAAATCTCCCCCCGAAATCCTGTCTTTTGACTATTCTTCGTGACAAATGGGAAGTACACAGAAAGCACTTCAATCGCCTTCCAGAGTGCAATGGCTGTCTCCGGAAGAAGTACTTGTATTTTTGAGTTACAAGCTAAATTAGCCACCTTTTTCATGGAACATCATTTTTACTTGAAAGAAAGCCGGACAGACAATCATGGTATTCATGTTTGGATATTTGGCAGACACTTTCTCAAAAATAAACAAAATGAGCCTGCCGCTTCAAAGAAAACAACAGTATGATAGAATTTTGGAAAACTTGTATCTGCCACTGTGAACTTGACAGCTTCCTGATGCTTAAAGACTGCTCTGATGAAATTGGTGGTGATATTAGCCATGTGAATTTTTGTGTGTTGATAACGGATGCGTTAACTTTCAGGAGATTTGCATATTCAATAAAACTATACTTTCTGAATAACTAATACACAAAGTTACAAAATCATGCTTGGGTAAAAGGTCCACTTAAAGTACAAGGTAGACCCATGGATTTTAGTATTACAGAATATGAAAAGATTTTTTAATAGTTTCAGGTTTCACATTGCAGTTGACCTTAAGAAATTCTCACTTACTGATTTTTGGTATAATGTCAAAGAAGAATACTTATAATAATTTTAAAAGGCCACTAAGATACTCCTGCCTTTTCCAATTGCATTTCTGCACAAAGTTGGATTGTATTTATATACTTCAACCAAAAGTATATATCTCAGCAGACTGAATATAGAATATATAATGAGAATCTAGCTATCTTCTATTAGAAAGATTTGCAAAAATGTAAAAGACTATCATTCTTTTCATGAATGTTTTTGTTTCAGAACACATAACTTTTAAAATTAAAAATAAGCGTATTCACATGCAATAGGCTGGCTATTGTTATCTTTAAAAGAATTAACAAATATGTTTTAATTTCTGTTTTAATTTTAATATGCTATAGATATGGATAAATAAAAATACAGCTATAAATAATACAGTACATTTTCAGATAAATCAATATTCAGCTATAACCCGAATAAGTAAAAGTTCTTTGTTGGTCCTGAGGCCAAAACATCTAACTCCTGCCTTAGAGGTAGTTATTAACTAAAATCTACGGATGAGGGAACTGAGGTTTCAAGGTCACACAGCTTGTGGGAAATGATGCTAAAATCTAAGCTTTGCTCACCCACCACGGAGGGTGGCTTCGTGATATGTCAGCAAAAAAGGGAAAGGCCTCCCACAGCAGAGAAAGATCTAGAGGGAGATTCTTGGGCCCAAAGAGACAGCAAGCACATCTGAATTGGGGTGAGGGGTCCACACAAGGAACCAGGGAAAGCCTCTCAGAATAGGTAACACCTATTTGAAAGACAAATAGGATTTTGACAATTCAAGAATTATGAGAGACTCCATGAATCTGTTTGTTTCATCTCAACAGAACCCAGACTTGGTATTGATGAGGACAACCTGATGGACCCTGGCTATTAAAAGGTATGACATGCTCCATCCAGTCTCAGTTCAAGAGTCACGCGCTGGGCTTACGTGAACTGGGTCCTTCCATTTGCATAGTCTCCACAGCTTCCTGATGAAGCACTTCTGCACGTATTAGTTCATCTGATCTCTGTAAAAGCTTTGGGTGGGAGGCTGGGCCAGTGTCATCGTTCCCATTTTACAGAAGAGGTAGTTGAGGCTTCAAAAGGTTAAGTAAGAAATTGATCATTGTAGTTCGTTAACTCCAACATGGAGACTGGTGACTTAAGAGACAGGGTGTACCGGGGGTAGGAGGCAGATTATTTTTACTGCATATCCTTTTGTGCCTTTTGATTTTATATTGTGCATGGCAAACGCATTCATTGGCTTTTATAAATGAGGTTAAATAATTTTCCCAAGGTCATGGAGCTAATAAGTGGTAGAATTGGGAGTCCAGCTCCAAATGTTGGGTTCCAGAGCCACATCTTAACCATGATGCTTTCTGCCCTCCTGGAATATGCTATTTTTCCAGCTCTAAAATCTATGAAACATGGACATAAATGGAAAATATTTTATTCATTATTAATAATAGCACTGGATAGAGAGCTTTGTGAGGGGCTGAGCCTTGGGCCTGTCAGGAGCTTCTTTTGTCCAATCAATGATTGGACAGGTCACTTAGAAGGGGAGGGGACACCATCCTTGAACACCAGACAAGGACAGCTCGTCTTCAGCCCAGTCCCCATCAAGCCAAGAAAGTCAGCCCACAGGAAGAGCGGGCGAGAGACAACTGTCCACTGAGACCTTCGATGGGGGTGCGGTTCACCAACTGGTTGGCTGGTTTCCAAATCCAGATTCCCTTCTGTCCTTAAATTAACCACCCTCTGGACCTGACTGTTTTGCTTTTTTTTTTTTTTTTTAAGATTCAGTTTTTTAAGTAATCTCTATACCCAGCATGGGGCTTGAACTCACAACCCTGCGATCAAGAGTTGTATGCTGCACTGACTGAGCCAGCCAGGTGCCCGTGGACCCTACTATTTTAACTTGTGACAGAGTGAATGGGTTTTCTGCTCCTGGAAACTAACCCAGTCCTGACTGAGTCCCTGCCTTAGGCACCTGCTGGGCCATTCACTTTGCTCTCACGCTTGATATGTTTCTCTGGGATTATTGTGGCAGCCTTCCAGCCGGTCTTCCTATTACAGGCCTTGCCCCTTTGTTTATTCCCCATGCAGCGGCACACACAGGGCATTCTGCTAACATGTCAGCCAGATCATGTCATTCCTTTGCACAAAATGCTCTCGCGGCTCCATCTCACTCAGAGCAAAGGCCAAAACCCTTCCTACAGCCTCTGAACAATTAGTTTGGCTTCTCTGACCTCATCCCCTACCACTCCTCCATCACTCACAACAGCCGCATGGGCCTCCTTACTCTTTGAACGCTGGCTGTCCTCCTGCCTCAGGGTCTTTACACCTGCTGGTCCCTCTGGCTGGAAACCTCTTAGAGATCTGTGCGACTCATTCGCATCTCCTTAATCTTTACTAAAGCATCATCTCCTCAGTGAGGTCTTCTAGAACTAACCTATTTGAAAATTGAACCTCCCAACATTCTAAATCTCCTCACTTGCTTTATTTTCTGAATGAGGCACAGAATATCATGGAACATGTCATATATTTTACTTATGTATTATGTTTATTCTAAGTCTTCCTTTACTATCACGTAAGCTCTATGAAGATGGAGCTTTTTATTTGTTTTGGTCTTTGATGTACCCTAATTATCTAAATTTTTTTAAATGTTTATTTATTTTTGAGAGAGACAGAGCATGAATGGGGAAGGGACAGAGAGAGAGAGGGAGACACAGAATCCGAAGCAGGCTCTAGGCTCTGAGCTGTCATCCCAGAGCCTGACACGGGGCTTGAACCCATGAACAATTAGATCATGACTTGAGCTGAAGTCGGATGCTTAACCCACTAAGCTACCCAGGTACCTCTATGTACCTTAATTATCTAAAACACTGACTGCTATATAGTGTGTGCTCAATAAATGTATGTTAAATTAATGTATCATCTCATTTTCTCTTCACAACAACCAGGAGATGGAGATCCTGTTACCTCTCATAACCCATGGTTAAGTGGCTATGTACTTGCTGAATATTCCCAAAGAACTTGGCTTATTGGATCAGAAACTTTTCCCTATTGATCACTTCAGGAAGTGGTAACTATATGTCATCTGGACAGGTCATCATCAGCTTATCATCAGTCATCAACACCATGGCAAAGATTCACTTATAAACTGTAATTCACCTTATTCAATTTTTTTTTTGTACTTCTACCATATGGATAAACTAAGAGGTGTGGGGACTCCCAAAATGAGGCAAAAACATATAGCTAATGAGGCAATAGTGGAGATAATATTGAATCATAAAAATATTCAATCAGAAAGAAGGTAGGAAAATGAACAAAGAAAGGTAGAAAACAGGGTTGCCTGGCTAATTCAGTCGCTGGAGCATGCAACTTTTAATCTCAGAGTTGTAAGTTTGAGCCCCATATTCAGTGTAGAGATTACATAAAGATAAAATACTTATAAGAAAAAGTAGAAAATATGTACTAAGATGGTACATTTAACCCGAACCATATTGATATTTACATTAACTGTAAGTAGTCTAAATACTCCACATAAAAGGCAGAGATTATCATTTTACTGAAAAAGAGGAAGAAATCAACTTTATTATGTTTTTTCTTTTTAGTTTATTTTTATTTTTTATTAAAAATTGTTTTAAATGTTTTTTATGTCTTTATTTTGTTCTGAGAGACAGAGACAGAGAGTGAGCAGGGGAGGGGCAGAGAGAGAGAGGGAAACACAGAATCTGAAGCAGGCTCCAGGCTCTGAGCTGTCAGCACAGAGCCCGACGTGGGGCTCAAACCCAGGGACTGTGAGATCATAAGTTGAGCTGAAGTCAGACACCCAACTGACTGAGCCACCCAGGCACCCCTTTTTAAAATTTTTAAAATGTTTTTTATTTTTGAGAAAGAGAGACAGAGTGTGAGCTGGGGTAGGGGCAGAGACTGAGGGCGACACAGAATCCAAAGCAGGATCCAGGCTCCCACCCTTCAGCATAGAGCCTGACATGGGACTCGAACTCATAAACTATGAGATCATGACCTGAGCTGAAGTTGGATACTCAACCAACTGAGCCACCCAGGCACCCCTAATTTATTTATTTATTTATTTTTAATTTTTTTAATGTTTTTTTATTTATTTCTAGGAGAGAGAAAGAGCGTGAGCAGGGGAGGGTCAGAGAGAGAGGGAGTCACAGACTCTGAAACAGGCTCCAGGCTCTGAGCTGGCAGTCAGCACAGAGCCCGATGCGGGGCTCGAACCCACGAACCATGAGATCATGACCTAAGCGACAGTCAGATGCTTAACCGACTAAACCACCCAGGCGCCCCTATTTTATTTGTTTTTAAAGAGAGAGAGAATAGGGGAGGGGTAGAGAGAGAGAGGGAGAGAGAGAATCCCAAGCAGGCTCCACACCACCAGTGCAGAGCCTGACATGGGGCTCAGACTCACAAACTGCAAGATCATGACCTGAGTTGAAACCAAGAGTTGGACACTTAACTGACTGAGCCACCCAGGTGGCCCTCAACTTCACTTTTTTTAAGCTTATTTATTATTATTATTGTTTTTTTAGTAATCTCTATACCCAATGTGGGGCTTGAACTTACAAACCTAAGGTTAAGAGTTGCATGCTGAACCAGCCAGGCACCTATAGAGATATACTTTAAATATAAAGATATAGATACATTAAAAGAGAAAAAGTGGGGGTGCCTGGGTGGCTCAGTTGGGTAAGCGTCCAAGTTCCAACTTTGGCTCAGGTCATGATCTCATGGTTTGTGAGTTTAAGCCCTGCATCTGGCTCTGTGCTGATAGCTCGGAGCCTGGAGCCTGCTTCAGATTCTGTGTCTCCCTCTCTCTCTCGGCCCCTCCCCCACATGCATACTGTCTCTCTCTCAAAAATAAACATTAAAAAAATTTTTTTCAGAAGTGAAAAAGTGGGAAAAGACATATTATACAAACACCAATCAAAATACAGCTGGATTGTAGGTATAAACATGTCAAAATTTATAACCAAATTACATATTCTAAATATGTACAATTTATTATATGTCAATTATACCTCAACAAAGCATTAAATTAAAATAAAACTTCAAAAAGAATGAATACTGCAGCATTTTTAAAAAAATTAAGCTCTACACCCAACACAGGGCTTGAACCCAAGATCAGGAGTTGCTGGCTGACTGAGTCAGCCAGGTGCTCTGAAGCAATTATTTTAATATCAGACAAGTAGACTGATAATAACAAGTATTACCAGGGATAAAGAGGGACAATTTCTTTTTTTTTTTTTAATATTTATTTATTTTTGAGAGAGAGAGAGAGCATGAGCGGGGCAAGGGCAGAGCGAGAGGGAGATACAGAATCCAAAACAGGCTCCAGGCTCCGAGCTGTCAGCACAGAGAAGGGGGACATTTCAAAATGATAGAAGATCAGTTCATCAGGAAGCTATAACAATCCTAAATGTATATATACCTAAAAATAGAGTTTTAAAATATATCAAAAGATAAAAGAAATTAAAGGAGAAATTGGAAAATACATAATTATAGTTAAAGATTTCAAAAATTTTCTCAGTAACTAATAGAACACAGAAACAAAAAATAAGAATATAGAATAACTTGATCTAGTTGATATTTATAATGTACTCAAGAGCAGCATTATATAAGTTCCTTTATAGTACACATGAAATAATCAACAAAATAGACTATTTGAATAAATATTTGAATATTTGAAGAAAGGTAAAGTGATTGAAGTCAATAAGAATATATTCTCTGACTGTAAGAGATTTCAACTAAAAACCAATGAGAAAGATTTCTGGGAAATTTTTCAAATATTTGGAAATTTTAAAAACACTTTTAAATAACCCACAGGTCAAAACAAAAAATACCCCATGAAAAATCCAAGGGACATTAGGAAATATTGTGAACTAAGTGAAAATGTAACATCAGAATTTGTGGAATACAGCTAATGAAATGCTTAAAATAAGCCCCTCCCCCACTCATACTCTCTGTCTCAGAAATAAATAAAACATTAAAAAATAAACCCCCTCAAGAAACAACAAGTGTCAGTGATGACATGGAAAAAAAAGAAAAGCCTAGTGCACTGTTGGTGAGAAGGCAAACTGGTGCAGCCACTGTGGAAAACAGTATGGAAGTTCCTTAAAAAAAGTAAAAATAGAACTACCATTTAATCCAGTAATTCCACTACTGGGTATTTACCCAAAGAATATGATAACGCTAGTTCAAAAAAATGTACACGCCCCTATGTTTACGGCAGCATTATTTACAATATCCCAACGATGGAAGCAGCCCAAGTGTCCACTGATAGATGAAAGGATAAAGAACATGTGACATGTGATACACACACACACACACACACACACACACACAACACAAAGGGAATATTACTCATCCATAAAAAAGGATGAAATCTTGCCATTTGCAATGATGTGGATGGATTTAAAGAGTATAATACTAAACAAAATAAATCAGTAAAAGAAGGACAAATACCATGTGATTTCCCTTGTGTGTAGAATTTAAGAAAGAAAACAAAGAAAAAAAAAACAAACCAAAAAACAGATTCTTTTTTTTTTAATTTTTTTTTTAAATTTTATTTCTAGGAGAGAGAGAGAGAGAGAGAGAGAGAGAGAGAGAGACAGTGTGAGCAGGGAGGGTCAGAGAGAGAGGGAGTCACAGACTGAAACAGGCTCCAGGCTCTGAGCTGGCAGTCAGCACAGAGCCCGACGCGGGGCTCGAACCCACAAACTGCGAGATCATGACCTAAGCGAAAGTCGGATGCTTAACCGACTAAGCCACCCAGGTGCCCCCCAAAAAAACAGATTCTTAACTGATGGTTACCAGAGAGAATCTTTACCAAACTATTTATTTTAATGTTCATTTATTTTTAAGAGAGAGAGGGAGCCAGAGTGGGAGTTGGAGAGGGGTAGAGAGAGAAGGAGACACAGAATCTGAAGTGGGCTCCAGGGTCCCAGCTGTCAGCACAGAGCCCAACGCAGGACTCAAACTCACAAGCTGTGAGATCATGACCGGAGCTGAAGTCGGACACTTAACCTACTGAGCCACCCAGGCACCCCACAGAGAGAGAGAAAGAATCTTAAGGGCTCGATCACACAATTCTGGGACCATGACCTGAACCGAAATCAAGAGTTAGACGCTGACTCAACTGACTGAGTCACCCAGCCGACCCTGCAGTAGTTTCTAATTATGATACTAAAAGCACAAGCAACTAAAGGGAAAAAATTAAATTAGATAACTACCATCAAAGGACACTAACAAAAAAGTGAAATCAAAACCCATAGAATGGATAAAATATTTCCAAGTCACCTACCTGATAAAGCTCTAGTATCCAGAATACATAAAAATACAACTCAATAATAAAAAGACAAACAGCCCAATTTAAAAATGGGCAAAGGAGGGGGGCACCTGGTGGCTCAGTTAGGTAAGCATCTCTTGATTTTTGCTCAGGTCATGATTTCATGATTCATGAGATTGAGCTTGTGTTGGGCCCTGCGCTTGCAATGCACAGCCTGCCTGAGATTTTCTCCCTCTCTGCCCCTCCCTTGCTTATGCACACTCTCTCTCCCTTTCTCTCTCACAAAATAATTATTTTTTTAAAATGGGAAAAGGATTTGAATAGACATTTCTCTAAAGAATATATATAGGAGTGCCTGGGTAGTGCAATCGGTTTGTTTCACCTAGGATCTGACTCTGTTTCGGCTAGGATCATGATCTCACATTTTGTGGGTTCGAGACCCACATTGGGCTCTGCACTGTCAGCACAGGGTCTGCTTGGGATTCTCTGTTTCCTTCTCTCTCTACCCTCCTTGCTCAAACTCTTTTACACAAAATAAACATTTTTTAATTTAAAAATAAAGAATATATATAAATATGGCTAATGTCACTAATCATTAAGGAAATACAACTCAAAACCACAATGAGATACCACTTCGCATGCACTAGTATGACTATAATAAGAAAATGGAAAATACCAAGTGATGGCAAGGATATGGAGAAGTCAGAGCCTCATACATTGCTATTGGGACTGTAAAATGCTACAGCCATTTTGAAAAACAGTATGGCAGTTCTCAAGAAGTTAAACATAGAGGGACACCTGGGTGGCTTCATTGGTTAAATGTCTGAACTTTGGCTCAGGTCAGGATCTTGTGGTTTGTGAATTCAAGCCTTGCATCAGACTCTGCTGACAGTTTGGAGCCTGGATCCTGCTTCAGATTCTGTGTCTTCCTCTCTCTCTCTGTCCCTCCCCCTCTCCCTCTCTCCCTCTGTCTGTCTCTGTCTCAAAAATAAACATTAAAAAAAATTTTTTTTAAAAAGAACTTAAACATAGAGTTACCAGATGAACTACCAATTCTACTTCTAGGTATATACCCAAGCTAACTGAAAATATATGTTCACATAAAACTTGTACATGAATATTCATAGTGGGATTATTTGTAATAGCCAAAAACTGGGAGTAATCCAAATTTCCATCAACTAATGAATGGATAAACAAATGTGGCATATACATACAATGGAATAGTATCCAGCAATAAAAATGAAGTACTAATATATGATATACATGAATGAACCCTGAAAAAATTATGCCAAGTGAAAGAAATCAGACACAAAAGGCTATTATATTATTTCATTTCTATAAAATATCCATAATAGGCTAATATATACAAATAGAAAGGATAAGTGGTTAACAGAGGATGGGGGAAAGAGGGAATTGGGAAGTGTGGAGTTTCTTTTTAAGGTAATAAAAATGTTCTGGAATTAGATAATAGTGATGATTGCACAATGTGAATACAGTAAAAACCACTGAATTATATGCTTTAAAATGATTAAAATGGTGAATTTTATATTACATTGAATTTATCTCAATATAAGAATTTTTAAATTTGTCTTTTAATGTTTATCAATTTATGTTGAGAGAGAGAGAGAGAAAGTTTGAGCAGGGGAGGGGCAGAAAATAGGGGGAGAGAGAGAATCCCAAGCAGGGTCTGTGCTGCCAGCACATAGCCCAACACAGGGCTCAAACCCATAAATTGTGAGATCATGACCTCAGCCTACTGAGCAATCCAGGTGCCCTTAAAAAATTTTTTTAAGTAAATTGAAAAAAATATATATCTTCCCACAAAGAAAACTCCAGGTCCAGATAGCTTCAGTAGTAAGTCCTACTTAAGGAAGAAATAAGATCAGTTCTACACAAACTCATTCAAAAAATGGAAGAAAAAAAGGACAGTTCCCAGTTCATATTTCAAGGTCAGTACTACCCTGATATCCAAATCAAACAAAAGATTTGATTAGAAGATTACAAGAAAAGAACCAAATCCCTAATGAACATAGATCCTTAACAAAATTTTAGCAAATCAAATCTAACAATAAATAGAAAGGGAAATGAGGTCTGACCAAATCAGCTTTATCTCAGAAATAAAATGTCTGTTTACCATTAGAAAATGAATCAATGTAATTCCCCACACCAGCACATCATCTCACTAGAGTCATAAAAAATTTGACAACATTCAGTAAACAAGAAATAGAAGAGAATTTTAACTTGAGAAGGACATCTTTTAAAAATCTTCAGCTGACAGAATAATTAATGGTGAAAGCCTCAATACTTTTCTGCAAAGATTTGGTAAACGGCAAAAATGTCTGCTTCACCACTTCTTTTCAACATTGTACGGGAGGTCCTGGACAATGCAATAAGGAAAGCAAGACAAATTTTAAAACATACAGATTGGAGGGGCACCTGGGTGGCTCAGTTGGTTAAGCATCCGACTCTTGACTTCGGCTCAGGTCACATATGGGTCTCCATGCTGTGCATGAAATGTGCACATTCATGTGTGGGGCTGCCTAATTTAGGTCAGGTGGTCAGAGAAGCCCTCCTGGGAGAGGTGACATTTGAATAGATTTGAAAAGGGCAGGGAAGCAAGCAGGAGAGAGCCAGGCATGGAGCTCTCTGAGAGGAGAACTGGTGTCTCCCAAGGCTGCCGGGAATCTGCACTCACAACGCTGGTGGCCGCAGAAGTTGGTAGCTGAGGCCAGGTCTGCAGGGAAGGGGCTTCTTTAGGGTAGAGAAATGCAGGCCGTACCTTTGGACACTAGACTGATTCTGGTAATAGGCCGACTGCCTGGGGGAGCGAGTGCTTATTGTCTGGGTAGAGAGGTGTGTGGAAAATCACGTGTCACTTCCCTGGGGTGGCAAATGACACCAGCATCCTAGCTAGGGGCCCAGGAGGGTCCCTGATGTCTACTGGAACAGACTCTGTGTTACAATGTGATACTTGATATATTCATTCACTTATTTGTCTTCTGTCTGTATCATGAGCTCCATGGGGATGGGAACCCTCAAAAAGCAAGCAGGTGACCCTAGTTTCCATGTTATGGCAAGCCCTTTCCTTTTCCCCCCAACCCTGTGAGTACCCTGGTATTCCTGGGGAGGAAATCGAAGTGGAGGGCCAGATGACTGGGCACACAGGTGGCTCAGGCTCTGGGAAAATACTTGAGCAGAGGGTGATTCATAATTCTCGTCCCACACAGTGAAACTGGAGACTAGACTGTCTATTCTTTTTTCATTTAATTCTCACGACTGCCCTATAGGGTAGACTATACTGTCGCGGTTTCCCACATAAGCAAGACCCAGCTCAGAGTTTCGATAACTTCTCCAAAGTCACACAGCTAATAGGTTGCAAAGCTGCTTCTCTCTTGACCCCAGTGTCTTTCACTCCATGCTCATGTATGCCCACCAGGATGCTTGGCAGGCTGAGCTTTCAGATAGGGTTCACCGCCATTGGTGTCAGTCATAGCAATGGGGTGGGATGGTGAAAGTGAGCTCCCTGAGGGGCTGTTGGTTCCTGCTAAACACCAGGAGCCCTTGGATAGGAGAGGGGACTTGGGTTAGAGCCTGCTTCACGGGTGGGCAGCCATCTTGCCCTAGAAACACTGCTACTCTGAGGATCACTCAAGAGCTGGCCAAAGGGCCCAGACCCAAGGGCAAATCCATTCAAATGGAGGGTGAATCCTGTGACAAAGGGCCAAGGGCCTACCTTGGAACATGTGAACTCACAGGGGGAACAGCACACCTTGTGAGCGGTTCAATATGAACATAAGCACCTGCTGCTGTGGCTGACTCACAGTAGGTGCGCAATCTCTGGTTGCTCTTATTTTAATAAAGACTTACTTTCCTTGTGCAGAAATTGAATCGGAAGTTGAATTTCCTTCTGAGCTGAGACCCAGAGCGTTCTCCAGGGCGGGCTATGGAAGCCAGATGAAATTTGTTCCTAATGGGGGGTTCTGTGGAAGCTCAGCAAGTAGTTCTATCAAATTAGCAGGCCCAATAGACACGAGGGAGCAGATTTCTTCCTGAGCCTGGGTTCTGCTATCCCTTGTCTCTTGGAAATCAGATTATGAGGAGGGCAGGGCCAGTGAGGAAACTGAACTAACACAATTACTAGCCCTGGCTTGTCCACCCCAGCCCGGGAATATGACAGGGAGGAGGGGAAGGCAGAGGGGAGACAGAGCCTCTCTCACAAAGTTGCAAATTCAAGAAAGTAGACAGGATGAGCCTGTTCCTGCTGCAGGGCCCCCATCTTCACCATCCTATCCTGGGACTAGTTGTGTCATCCCCATGCTGTTCCCATGCAATGTCAATAACAGAAGCCTCTGTCTTGTCTTGGAGTGTGGTAGTTCCTTTTATAGCTGCAATGCCATCTAGCCTTGACTTGAATCTCCCTAGTAATGGGGTGTTTGTTACCCATCAAGACCTTCTATTCCATTACTGATTCAAAAGCAGCCTACTATTGGGGCACCTGGGTGGCTCAGTTAAGTGTCCGTCTTCAGCTCAGGTCATGTTCTCATGGTCTGTGGGTTTGAGCCCCCCGTCGGGCTCTGTGTTGACAGCTAGCCCAGAGCCTGGAGCCTGCTTCAGATTCTGTCTCCCTCTCTCTCTGCCCCTCCCCTGCTTGTGCTCGGTCTCCCTCTGTCTCTCGAAGATGGATAAATGTTAAAAAGAATTTTTTTTTTTAAAGCAGCTTACTATATAGGCAAGACTATTGAGATCTGGTCTTAGATTTGCCACAAACTAGATATAGAAACTTTGGCCCCAATCTCCCCATCTATAAATGAACTATGTGGCCCTGTGGTAGGCATTGAGTTCATGTTCTCCATGTCCTTCTACCCCCTCCCATTGTGACGCAAGTCACGGCTCTGGCTTATCAAAGCACATCGGCCCAGCACATCCTGCCATCACAGCCTGAGGAGCTGTCATGGGCATTGCCCTGGAAATGGTGGTCCAAAGAGAGAAACTGAGGCTTACAGAAGTAGCATTTTAAGGTCACATAACAGGGGT
Organism: Proteles cristata cristata; assembly: GCA_017311185.1. Taxonomy (NCBI): domain Eukaryota; kingdom Metazoa; phylum Chordata; class Mammalia; order Carnivora; family Hyaenidae; genus Proteles; species Proteles cristata. The sequence goes on from JAESUZ010005085.1 coordinate 200,553, forward strand.
GCCTGGGTGGTTCAGTTGGTGGAACGTGTGACTCCTGATCTCGGGGTTGTAGGTTCGAGCCCCACACTGGATGTAGAGATTACTTTTAAAAAATTAAATCTTAAAAAAAAAAAATAAAGTCACACAACTAATGCTGGCAAAGCCAGGAAGGAAACACATGTCTTCTTAGAGTCATGCTGTTGACTAATGATAAACTTATGGCTGGTTAACAGAACACATAAGGCCCTGTGTCCCTTCTAACTTCCATTCTGAGAAAACCCTCTGTTGCAGTCTGGCTGGGAGCCATGGTAGGCGGTGGAGGAAGGGATCTATGTGCAGCTAGTCCGTCCTTCCCTGGGACCAGCTTTGAGTCAGTTCCAGGGAGCCCTTGGCCAGTGCTGGGTTTTCAAGCTGAAGGCCAGAGACACCATTTGAGGTCAGTGGCCCATGGACAAGGTTAAGGTAGGTGAACCTCTCCCAATTCCAGTATGAAACCAGAAGCACAAGGAGGAAGAACCCAAGGGCCACCATGTGAACATATGCTACCCTTTCTGTTTCTCTTTTTAAAGATCTTTATTGGGGTACAATTCACATACCATGTAACAATGGTATGTGTACAATGGTTTTCTGAGTTTTACTCAGAAATGGTTTTAGTGTATTTACTGAGTTGTACCATCACTACAATCTAAGTTTAGAACATTTCATTATGGGGCCGCCTTGGTGGCGCAGTCAGTTAAGTGTCCAACTCTTGATCTTGGCTCAGGTCATGATCTCACGGTCTGCGAGTTCCAGCCCCACACTGGGCTCTGTGCTGATGGTGCAGAGCCTCCTTGGAATTCTCTCTTCTCTTCTCTCTACGCCCTCCCCACTTGTGCTCTCTCTCAAAATAAATAAATTTATTTTTTTAAACTTTTAAACATTCAAAAAAAATGTTTAAAAAGAAAAAAGAACATTTTCATCATCCCCGACCCTAGGTTAACCTTAGTCTACTTTGTTTCTTTAGATTGGTCTATTCCTGATATTTCATGTAAATGGAATCACAGTAGGTGTGGTCTTTTGTGACTGGCTTCTTCTGCTTAGCATGATGTCCTCAAAAGCCATCCATGTTGAAGAATGTGTTGGTACTTCATTCCTGTTTATGGTCAAATAATCCTGCATGGTAGAGATATACCACATTTTATGCATCCATTCACCAATTGTTGGACACTTGGGTTCTTTCCACCTTATGAGTGCTGTGCATAATTCTGCCAGGAACATTTGCCTACATATTTTTGGGTGGCCTTCTCTTTTCTTGGTTTATGTGTTCATGTCATTCTCCTTCCCCGACAGGTAATAGTTTCAGTGCAGGTGATGTATGTCTTTTGTTTTATGTGTCTATAATAAAGGTGCCTCTTAGGTGCATGCATTTTTAATTTGTGTACATGGTATGGTGTTAAGGTTCTTCTGTTTTCCTTTTCTCATTCAGCATTGTGTTTTGAGTATCCATCTATATTGCCATGGGTAGTACATTTGATCCATTACTGTCAGCGCTGTGTGGTCCTCAAGGGTGGGCTACTACATTTTGCACACCTCCTTCCATGGAGATAAATACTTCCTTGGCACCACGCACAAACCCACAGTGGACATCCTGGCACACGCCCCCTTCAGGACCTTGGTGAGGTGAGAATGTCTAGAATATATGTCCAGGAATGGATTGTTGGGACACAGAATGTTGTACTTACTCTGAATAGTGCCGGCAGGCAACAAGATTGGGAACATAGGAAGGAGACAGAATTGTTTGCATCCATTTTTCCCACAGAGAAATAAGAGCCAAGACATAAATTTGCCATCCAGCCTTGCAAAGCCACAGGACACCACTACAGAGATGCACCGTGCTTACTGAAGGATACAGGTAGACCTTTATTGCTTGTATCTTTTTATTTCTTGTCTCCTACTTTGCTGAGTTTCTAACTTAACCCTGACTCCACTTAGATGCTCTGGTCTCATAAAGTAGCATTGTTCTTTATCCCTTGCGGATTAAAATTCTGAAGGAAACCTACTGTTCTAAAAACTTTGCTTTGTTCTTGGGGTACAGAGATAGTTGACTGTATAAAGACCACTTTCTCATTTTGTAACTGGGGAGAAGGTGCTGGCAGGTAACTGACTCCTGCAACCTTGGCCAGCACTCAGGGCTGCCAAGGAACGGGAAGAAAAGGGAGGATTCAGATGATCCACTGGGAATTTTTAGTTCTGATTTCAGTGACCTCCTAGAGAGAGAGAGAGAGAGAGATTAAAATCCTGATGGATAGCAGAACCTGAGAAACTTCTCCCATGGGGAAATGCCTACATTTGAGGGTGATCAACCATCCCCCCGAAGTTCGGGGTGGACAGATCACGGAGAGTCTACTGTAGAGGAGTGGTTTCTCGGTAAGGTACTCATTCAGAGCTTACCTTACATGCCTACACCCAAGGGTGCCTCTCTTTACACAGCAGAAGGGCACCATCAAAAGCCTTTTGCAAAGAATCCATTTGTATGTAATGGGAATCTCATTGTCCTCATTTTGGTTTCCTAAGTTTGGATTTTTTGTATTGGCTTTTCTGAAAGTGAAGGCCATACTCCTGCTGGACAAACCAAAGGGGTCTGGTTGGTCCCCGTGAGCCCCTTGGAGGTCCCTGCAGGCAGCTGTGAGGGGACACGATGGCTGTGAGTACTTCCTGCCTCCTCGGCCTGGCACGCTGCTACCTCTTTCCCCTCACCAGCTGGTGGTTTTCAAATCCTACCTCTGTGGAGTGGCTTCTGTGGCTGGCTTTACTCGGAAGTATTTAGGACAAAAAGAGAACCCAGCATTTCACAACACTGAGCTTCATTTCCAGTGTCGTGTTCTCATAAATGCTGAGAGGCAATAGAAGAAAGAGGTGACATCTTTGGAGAAGTCACCAGGACTCCCTACTTCCACTTGTCCTCAACATTCTGCTTGACACCAGCATCATGGACATGAGGCCAAAGGTCAGCAGGACCTGAAAGAAGACATGATTAGGATGACAGGTCTCCTTCCTTATCCAAAGTCTCCTGCATGCCGGACATTGTGCGAGGTGCTTTCCATCCATGTACTTTCACTAACCCACACAATAAATAGTATTGCAAGGGAAGTCTCAGCTTGACTTTGTGTATGAAGAAATTGAGGTTCAGAAGCGTTAAGTGACCTGCCCCATGTCACAAAGCAAAGTTTACCTAAGTCTCTCTAGCTTTGCTTTCTACTTCTCCAGGCTAGTTTGGACCCCCACTTTCCACTCCACCCAGGGCCCTCATGTCTCCCTGACTCACTACTTCTGCTATTCTGAGGAGACTGGGCTCTGACTCAGAGCATTAGGGAAGGAGGTTTCTTAGCACCAGGAAGGGACACAGGGCTCAGGAGACAGTTTACAGATGGAATAAGCTCGTTAGTTCCCTCTCCGCTGGGACTGAGGGGAAACAGCAGCTGGAGAGAAATGCCCAGAAGTGGGCAAGTAGGAGCGAAGGAGGGTCTGGTCATGAGGAAGCAAGGCTGACACAGAAGCTGCTTCTCAGTCTAGTCCTCTGACCCCACTGCCCCTCAAAGCGGGCCCCGCAGTGTGCCCATGAGGGAGGAAGGTTGAACAGCAGAAGCAGCCTGGGAAACTGGGCAGCTAAGCCATGCTGAGGCCTTAAAGTCACACTGGGGACTGAGAGGAAGGAAGTCCCCGTGACTGTGGGGCTCAGCAGGTGTCACATATTTGCACTGGTCTCAAGTTTTTTTCCCTCCACGTCCCCTACGTACCCCCACCCACTATGCAGGCTCCCAAGCCTGGCTGGTCATGGGGATAGTGGCCCTGTCAAAAAAGGGGAAAGGAAGGAAGAAGACTGGGTAGGGGAAGGTGCAGAGCTCTGGGGACAGAGCCCATGGTATACTCAGCATGGGGGCAGGGAGCGAATAAAGGGGAAGAGCCATGGGGCTCAGATGCCTCCCTTTCTGGACCGGGAGTGCCACTTGATGGATCCTATGGGACTGTGGTGTATGGCTGAGCAGGCAGTGCTCCCCACAGGTCGGGGCGGTGCCGTCCGTATAGGCCACAGTGAATGGCAACCCCCAGGGACAGGCACACCATAGACTGCAGCCTAGGAACAGTCTTGCCCTCAGGTGCTTGGAGATCCTCTTAAGAGGCTTCCCATCATTCCAAATCTTGAAGGTGGGAATGCTGGAGCTTGCACACCATCCAGGAATTGAGGCAGCCGTCACCTATTGTGAGGTCAGGTGTTCCTGGCTAAGGCCTGGCCAGAGACCCCCTTCCTTTTTTTTCTTTTTTTTAAGATTTTATTTTTAAGTAATTTTTGTACTCAGCATGGGGCTAGAACTCACAACTACGAGATCAAGAGTCGCCTGTTCTACCGACAGCCGGTCAAGTGCCCCAAAGATCCCTCTCCTGGCTGCCAAGGCCTTATCCCTGGCCCCACGGGCACCCAAGACCAGTACGACAGTCTTTGATCTATGACTGCCTCAGCAATCATAAGAGCCAGTTTCAATTAAAAACAGAATCTAAAAGATCTTACTGGACCCAAACAAGCTGATCACCTTGAAGGCAGGCAGAGGTTGGCCTCGTAGGCCTGCTACTCCGATCACTCAAGTCTGTATCAGAAATTTGACTTCTTTCCAAAAGAGACCCCCAGACCTCACCTTGGCCCTCTGCCTTTTCAGGCTCCTGTCCCTCCTTCTGGCTCCCTCTTGCCCCTGGTCCAGTGCACCGACATCAGGATCAGCCCAGCCAACCCTCCCCTTCCCTCTCTACCGACCGGAATCCAAGAACTTGCTTTCTCCTGAGTTCTTCATGTCACACATATTAATGTGAGGAACCAAGAGGCAAAAGCAGTGTAGATGTTTAGCAGGCAGGGGGTCCAGCCCCACTCCTCAGGGACAGTTCAAGCTGTCTTAGGGGAAGGAAGGGTCCCCTGCGTGGACCTCGAATCAGGAAGGAGAGAGGAGTCAGTGGGACAGATGGAGCTGCTGACTAGACTCAAGTGGCCTCACAAGGAATACCCTGATTCAGCAGGAGCCCACGCTGGGGACATCCTCACGGGTCTCTCCCCAGAAGCACAAGCTTGGGGAGCTAGAGGATTTGGACACTGGCCTGCGCAGAAGGACAAGCTTGCCCCTGTGCCACCCCGTGCCCCACAGCTAGACAGGCTTGGGATGAAGCAGCATCTCCGCCAGCAGTCCTGGCCTTCCCCAGGAAGGCTGAGCCCGACAGCTCCTGCCCAGGGGATTCTGATCCAGGCAGATGCTTGAGGAACGAAATGCAGGAGCTCCCTTTGGGCAGAAAAGTTTAAAACAGGAATAAAGATAAAGGGATCAGAGCTGTAAGCTGCTTCTCGCAGCCTGTTTCCAAAGAAGAGCTCACCAGAACCCGAGAGCTAAGAAGAGCACGGTGATTTGAACCAGTCTTCCTGGGCGTGCAGTTGGGGAGATACCATTTAAAATTTGTTCCCTCCTCTTCAATCCTGGAGTGCTAACAACTAGAAAAGGGTCTGCTTCCATTCTTTTTTAATTTTTAATGTTTTATTTATTTCTGAGAAAGAGAGGGAGACAGCGTGAGCAGGGGAGGGTCAGAGAGAGAGGGAGACACAGAATCTGAAGCAGGCTCCAGGCTCTGAGCTAGCTGTCAGCACAGAGCCCGACGTGGAGCTCGAACCCACGAACTGTGAGATCATGACCTAAGCTGAAGTCGGACGCTCAACCAACTGAGCCACCCAGGTGCCCTGGTCTGCTTCCATTCTTAAGCCCCTGCCTGCCTCAAACCTCAGAGCCTACCCTCTGGTCCCTTTTATCTTTTCCTCCAGTCACGCAGCATGTTTACTGCTCGTCTCTGAAAGTCTCCCAAGGGATTTATTGACATCTCCAGGGGCTGAAACTTCAGGAAGGCGTTTAGCAATTCAGGACGGGTCAGAGTTGCTGAGCAGTGCAGGGACAGGTCACGTTGGTCTGAGTGTAAGGGACCTTGTGTCGATTTTCTGGGGGTGAGTGTGGTCCAAGCTCGGCTGACCTGATTTTTCCTTTGCACAAGGACCTTTTCTCTTCGCCTTCTTGCCAGCCGTTTTCAGTCCCTGCTGCTGCTGCTGCTGCGTATTATGATCAGAGCCTGGAGTCAGGCTGGGTGAGGGTGAGGAGATCAAGGTGAGTTCCTCTGCCCAATCGAAAACCCGCATTAGGAGCAGTGAGATGTGAGTAGAGTACTAGTCCCGGAGGCCAGGCCAAGCCATTTTACCTCTAACGTGAGAGGGTTGACATGGATGACGTAGCTGACCACCCCCATCTCTTTCGGGATTAGGTCAAAAATGCTAACTTAGCGTAAACACTTCGAGGTCCTCCCAGTCTTCCCCACCCTTACTCTGGCTTCTCTTCTGGCAGATGTGTTCTATTTGAAAAGCTTTTCCCCCCAAGTATATAATTCCACTGCCTCTTTCCACCAGCAATTCAAAACCCTCCTGTCTCATGTTTCCCTGCCTGTCCTCTCCAAGTGCCATGCTCTTAGATCTCTCTTCCAGATCTGCTCTGAAGGGTTAGTGGGCTGGGACTGAACTCTGGCTCTTTTGCCCCTTGGCCTAATCAGACCACTGTTGGCTTTGTTATGGCTTGGCTTCTTCTTGAATCAGATGTTACAGAGTATCACACACACACATGCACATGCACGAAACAATCCTGCATGGGAAACTCTGATCAAAACTTTTCCTTGGCACAAACACTGAGCATTTCCATGGCTTGCCACTTTCCTGGTCTTCTGGGGCTGGTCCAATGCCAGACTGGGGAACTTCAGCTCTGAAGGCCAGAGGCAAGTTTGCTGTCCCAGCTCCTGAGGTCTGGGTCATCTCCAGCACCACCATACTAAGATTACAGTTGAACGAAATCTCCCACTCCTTCCCTGTTCCCTGAAGACGTGCAAGGAAATGTGAGGCCCCAGTCAGCCAGGCCTGCCCTTTCTCTTAAGCTCTCAGCTCACAGCCTTTGGATAGCTGACTTCTGAAACTGGAGGTGATGTCCAAGGCCTGAGACTGCTTTAGGCAGGTCCACTACAATGGGGATAATGTATTCCTTTCCTATGGTTTCAGATTAAAGTTTGCTAATAAATAGTAAATCCTTTCTCTGAGGGAGAACTTTCTATATTCCTTGGCAGACCTCATTCAAAAAAGCCTTCTACATGGTGTACACGTTATTAACAATAAGCAACGAAAGAAGATGTGTTGATGATAGCAACCATTTTAGTGCTTTGTATATATCTGGCACTGTTCTAAACTATATTTATATATGCTCATTTAATCCTCTAACAATGTGCTGAAATAGCCACTCTCCCCATTTTACAGATGAGGAGCTTCAGGCTCTGAGCAGTAGTACACTGGCCAAAGAGCCTGGTTCACCGACTGGTTCCAGTAGACACCATAGGGCTGCCTCAGGAAGGAGAACTCCACAGAATGGGGCCTAGAGGGCCCATGGAATTGAGAGAATCCAATTTTAGAGTTCAGAGGGATCTCTATTTCACAGTTCCCAAGAGTTGAGTGACTTGCCCAAGCCTCACTTAGCTACTCCACTGAAGAACTAGTGTTAGAGTCCACTTTGTTTGCTAGTTCAATGCCATTTCCAGCCCATTCACGGATCTTTCTTAGGAGGAAAAGAAATAAGCCTTAATAATTTAAGGTAGGGTCTTAGAGAGACTAGAAATGTTAGAAAACATCGACATGAAAAGACAGTAAGAAATGGTGGTAGGGGTAGGCCTCAAACACTATCACTAACCAGTCTAGGAATAGTCAAGGAGCTGTTTGCTACCCTACAAAACCTCTGCGACCTCCGGTAGCCACACAGTCCTCTGGTTTGGGTGCAAGCTTAGGTGTGTTGGTGTTCATTGCATTTCTCCCAAACCAATCCTGCATGTTTATGGACTTCCATTATATTCTTACTTATTTTTGAGATTTTATTTTTAAGTAATCTTTTGCCCTATGTGGGGCCCATACTGATGACCCCAAAATGAAAAGCCACACGCTCCACCAACTGAGCCAGCTGGGCACCCCTGGACTCCCATTAGAAATTAAGCATTTTACTTGGGGATTCTGGAGAATCTTGATAACCAAGTGTTTTAGAGGTCAGCCCATGACGTGTTCAGCACTAGCTCTGTGGGTCTGGAAAGCTGCCGAACTCACCTAGCATTTCGTTTCTTCCCTCGCAGCTTCCCTAGACCACAAAAATGTCACTCATGCCAAAGGATCATGAGTTGGCACCCAGATTTCTTAGTGGTTTATTGCCTTTCTCCAGCTTTGGTGGGGGTACTAACAAAGCCAGATAGAGACTTGTAAGTTAGCATTCTACACTTCAACTGGAATATTCCATTAGCTAATATTCCACTAACTCGTGGCTTTGGGTTCCAGAAAGGAGCTCATCTCCCAACTTCAGTAATTTGAAATCCCAGATATCCCATTTCCTTACAGTGGGACTGTCCTGTCAACAAGCCCCGCAGGACCCTTCTGTCCAGCTCAAGGTAGCCCTGTTGAGGGGGTGGAGTGGAGCAGTCCCTCCTTCTTGTCCCTGGCCATGTTAGTGCTGGCCCCAGTGAAGTTTATCTTTGTCCCTGAGCCTCCGTTCTTTTTTAAAAAAATCTTTTTAATGTTTATTTTTTTTTGGGAGAGAGAGGGAGAGACAGAGGCAGAGAGACAGAGCGTGAGCAGGGGAGAGGCAGAGAGAGAGGGAAACACAGAATCTGAAGCAGGCTCCAGGCTCCGAGCTGTCGGCACAGAGCCCAACGTGGGGCTTGAACTCATGAACCACCAGATCATGACTTGAGCTGAAGTCAGGTGCTTAATCAACTGAGCTACCCAGGTATCCCTCTGAGCCTCTGTTCTGAGAGCCATCTTACCACCTCTGCACTAACAGTGAATTGCAATTAGTCTGCACATGGTTCAGATTTTTTAGTTTTCTTCTGTTCCATGTGAAAAAACTCAAAATTACTTCCAAGCCACTTGAATTCATGCCCTTTCATTCTGGGATGAGCACTCAAGCACAAATGAGCACATAGACAGAAATATCCCACCTGAGAGAGCCACACAGTCGCCCAGAGCCATTATCCTGCTGCTGTAGGCCTGTCTAGACTCACAGAGCCTTCCTTCACTTCAGTGTTTCAACCCTGGCCCATCGCCTTGCTTACGTCCTTAGAGGTGGATGGCCTTCCTTTGGAAGGGTCTGTTTTCCTCACAAGAGTCTTGGGTGGCAAGAATTTTTCAGTTAACTAAAAAAGGCAGCTTTATGGACAAGATATGGGAGGACTTTTTTCCCTTTTTTTTTTTTTTAAGGAAAATGCTTGCAAAGCATGCCTGGAACAGGGCAGGAAAAGCAACTTGATATTTGGAAACATCAAAAACTTTCTTTTGGGACTGTTTATAATGTCACTTCACTGTGTCACTCCCTCCGTTCCAGCTAATAAAAAGGCCAACTCCAGGATCTCACTATTCTGAGTCCATGTAAGCCTGGTAAAGGAGACCAAGTAGATACCTCCTTCTATCCTACATCTTATTGTCCAGATGTGGCCTTTGTCCTACACCTAGAAGTCGCAATGACCATTGGCATGGATGTAGAGTATCAGTTTTTCTTCTAGTCTTCAGAGTGGCTTTGAATCGAGTTTTAACTAGGCGAGAATTAAAACAGCAAAGAAATGAAGGATCAGGGGTGTCTAAGCAACCAAGTCTTCCCTGGAAGAGAAGAGGAAGCCGTGAGAAGTGAGTAATAGGTTTATTTGCATATACACAAGAGAGGAGCTAGCGCTGCTGGGAGTCACAAGAGGAGGGGCTTGGGAGGAGGTGAGGCTTCAGCAGAGGAAGGCACCTTGACAGACAAGGATTCCTGGCCTAGTAAATCAAGCACAGCTGCAGCCTTCTTTTGCCCCAAGCCAACTACTCGTTTAACTCATTTACTGCTGTCCTAGGGACACAGGAATTACTTATAAAACCAGGTGGAAAATAAAGTGGGAATAAACGGTTTTACCTCTCTGGACCAGCCACTTAAAAAATTTATGTACAGGATGCAGAAAAAACAACAACAACAACAAGAGGCACTTTCAAATAGCTCTTAATCTAATCAGTGCCATCTGTACTGCTAGTAAAAATACCATCATGGAAGACTTTGGGGATCAAATGTGCCTCCAAAGTTGAGGCCTCAGTTCATAAAGATTTTGGCAAAGGGGCTCTGGAGGTGGTTCCTGCCACGTTTCCAGGCCCACGATCCGAAGACATGAGATTTCTGTAAATGAGAGTGTAGTGGCTACGGGAATAAGCATTTCTCAGCCTGTTCCAGTGAGTATCCTGTGGGCTTACCTCTTGGCAAGTGGAATCTGGGGTGCTGGGCAGACAGAGTCTCTCCCAAGGGTAGAAGGCATCCTTGCTAAAAACCATCTCTCGTGAACACTAAAATTGAGCCAGAATGAATTTTGACTTCTCTTTGGAGAACCCAAATGAGATTAAGGCTTTTAACATGAAAAGACCAGTTCTGCATTTAGAAATAAGAACCATCAAGTGGCTAGTTCCCAACGGGGGCTTAACTTCTTTTCCTCTAGGAAAAGAGGATTGTCCTAAGAGAAATCGGAAGAGGCTAGCTACTGATACAATAAAACAAAAAGACTAGGGAGGCTGACTAAGAAGGGGAAGAGAAACACACACTGAGTGATGATATCTTTTTTTTTTTGTATATAAAGGATTAAAAAATTCCAATTTAATAAATTTTGGAAAAGCAAATGTAAAATGACTTGGGCTTATAAAAACCAGAATTTACAATTATCTGTGAATAGTCAAAGACAAATCATAGAACCATTTTGATTACAAATCCAAAGTAATTCTAATAGTTACAGAATCACTTCCCCCCTCCCCCCCCGTGAGATTACAGTTGTTAGATTGTAAGCACCCCCACTGTTACTCACACTCCTTCATCTCCTCCTCCTAAGACAGTGTTTTCATACCCAAGTCATATCACACACACCAGGCATGTCTTTCCTTCCACAAAGCTTAGCCAGATGATGTCTCCTTTTGGCTTAGATCAACAACCTTCCTTTTATAAATCATCCCTTTTCCCCCAGTGCCTAAATTCATCCCAGTCTCCATCCTCCACAAGGTCCCAGTCCCAGTAGGACGGGCCCCTTCTAAAAGGAGCGCTGGATAAGTCACATACTCAGTCCTCTCTATGCCAATGCTGGATGCGCCCCAAGCGGTTTCTCACATTGGCACCCCTTTCAAGTTAGTGTGCTTTCTTTCACTCTCCTCCTCATTTCTTGCCACTCTTCTGCCTTTTCATGACATCTGTGCTGACGGGGTATCTGGTCATTCCCAGGTCTTCCTGCCTTGTGCAGCTAGAACCAAGTGACTGTAAGGACTACTGTGATGCTGAAGATTTGTTGGCCTTTCCCCCACTTGGTGATATGAAGTCTCTTCCAGGAGCCAGGAGCCTTAAACCAGAGACTCGTCTCTGCCTCCCTAACACACCACCTCATCAGGAAGCTGTGGTTTAGAGATGCCTATTGCTCTCCGAGTTCTAGTCAGAACACCACAGCCTCTGCTAATTGCTAGCCCGGAGGAAGATGCCATTTTCCTTCAGTTCTGACCAATCATTTTGGGTTGAATTAAAAGAATATAGCACCACACTCTGCTCTTCACTATACTTCATTAACATACCTACGACATTGGCTTAAATAGTCTGAGCACCAAGCTCTAGAGAGTTGTCTTCCCTCCCACCTCCTGTCATCACAGGGGGCCAAGGAAGAGCCCACTGGCCTCTAGAGCTCCTCTAGGAAGGAGCACCTACCTGGTTACAGCCGCCCCCCACAACCAGGTCTATGTTCCAGCCTCCCAGAGTGCGGCGCAGCACGGCTCAACCTGCTGAGGGTGAAATCGATCAGGGGGCTACATTCTCTGGGATCTGATCTCCAGTGCTAACCTCTTATCAGCATTAAAAATGTTTTTAGTATGTCCATTTAAATGCTCAATGAAGAAGTGCTGCTGAGAGAAAACATGGAAGGTTTCCTTCAGAAAGGAACCATGTTTTCCTTCCAGCGTGGAAGGCCTGTTTCCACCCTCCCCGTCATTCTTCAGCATAAACCCACAACTCACTGGCAGGGCAGCCAGATTCAGCAGGCACTCACCATTAAGACCAGAACACCGACAGCATGTAAACAAGGTGAGACAGCAAAAGATACAGATCCATAGATCCTTCCTGATGGAGAACCAAAAAAAAAGCCTCTGAGACAATGAGCTCACACGTGCCGGTGAACACACACAAGAACAAGTCAAATGTCTCAACAAGGATTTACTTTAACAAAACGCACAGGTACGCGATGCTCAAGTCTTACTAGAAAGGAGTCACTTGGACATTTTCCCCCTCTCCTTACGTAGCACAAGCCAGTGGCCAGCTAAACATTCAGACCCATTATTGAATAGAAGGGAGCAGCATCAGACACAAAATTTCAGGCCCTGGTTTTATGTGCCTTTAATACTTTTTTTCCTTTCCTCTGTGTTCACTAAACAGGATTAAAAATTTTCTTTGTAAAGCTACTTTTCATAGCTTTTTGTTTTCCCTTTGTATTTATCATGTTTTTAATTTCTTCTCTGAGGAAGAATTCTCTGAATCTGTATCTTCCAATTCGACTCGGTGCCTTTTGAGGCCACTAGGGCCGTGAACAGCCCTGCTGCTGTCTGTGTCTGGGGGGTCAGTGAGGTCCTCTCTCGTTCCAGCACTGGGGGTCTCACAGGCCATTTCAGACCCACAACAATCTTTGTGTAGGAGTGTCCCTGTCAGGGACAGGTTATCGTGGTCAGTGTCCGAATGTCCTGGGGAAGAGCAGGTCACTGCCTCCAGCTCCCCGAAGTTCTGCCCATTGTTGTGGGGATGAGGGGGGCGGGGGTGTAAGCGTCCATTGTTGTGGTTGGCACAGATGGTTTCGAGGCTCCTCTCTTCACTGTCATCAGACTGGGTCCTGGGACAGCTGCCAGACCCACTGCTGAGAGTGGAGCCAGATGCCTTGGGGACAGGAGGAGAGGGCGGCTCCTCAGCCCGGCTGCTTAGGGCCTTGCTCAGGGCCTTTCCATTGAGCTTCTTGGTTTCGAAAGCATGTTCTACAGAGCTACCATTGTTAGTGTCCTGTGAGGGGTCCTCTGGCGCCTCTGCCCAAGGGTGGCTGCTGTGCTCATGGCCTGGGCCATTGCTGGGATTTCTCGCAGAAGTCCCTTCTTTAAAAGTGTCCTTGCTGCGACCTTCAGGGGGCAGGTCCTGGTTCCTCTGGGCTATGGTCATGTTTAGACAGGCTTCCTTACTGGAAGAAGGGGCTGGGCTGTCCTTGTGGCTGGTTCCAGCTCTCCCTTCGTCTGCCTCCCCAGCCACGAGGGAGCTCTCTCCGTCTTTGTTATTTGAGTAGGAGATATAGGAGTAGCGGAGCCACTTGTAAGCTTTATAAATTTTTCGCTCAACTGACTCTATGTCAGAGGTTGGGGAGGCCCGGCTCGGCTGAATCTCCAGGGTGGATGTGCCCCGCTCAGGGGAGGACGTCGGGGAGGAGGAGAGGTCATCCACTTTGATCTGGGGGTAATCATAGTTGTCTTCGCCAATGTAGGTGTTGGCGGGCTTGCTGGCGGGAGCGGGCCTCTCTTCCCGGGGTGGCTTCTGTCGGCGCCTCATGGCATTCCGCTGCCGCGTGGAGGCTCGGCGCTCGTTCAGCTCCTCCTCGTCCTCGGAGCTGCTGGAGCTGCTGGAGCTGCTAGACTCGTCCTCGGGGCTGGGGGACCGTGGCCGGGGGAAGAGATCTGTGTCCAGTTCAACCTCGCAGGCGTTCTCTTCCGAGTCAGACTCGTTGGAGAGGGCCAGGAGGCGTTTGTCCTGGTAGCGCCGCAGGGCAGACAGGCGCTGCTGGCGAGAAGCTGCATCCTCGCATGTGGGCGGCGGTGGAGGTGACACCACGGCGTTGGTGGTGGTGACCCTCAGGGGCCCCAGATGGAAGGCGCTGTCGGCATTCTCGTCCACTGTGGGTGGAGGGGAGCGGGGCAGCGAGGCCGAGGACTCTGAGTCAGTGTAGCCCGAGCGCTCGCTGACCCCCGCGTGCAGCTGGAGGATAGTGCTCTCACTGAGGTCGCTGTCGGAGTCAGAGCTCCAGCCCTCAATCTCACGGCGCACCAAGGAGTCAAAGAAGGCCATCATCCGGGGGTCTTCCTGCACAGACTGGTTGGCATAGTCATGTGACAGGCCACTCCCACTGTTCAGCACAAGGCTAATGTACTCCTCGTGGGTGTAGAGGCAGCGGGAATCATCCTCAATCCGACCGTCGAGGTCTCCTGTACACCCTGGCTGCTTGTATGGGCTCCAGATCTGCACAGAAGGCAAAAACAAAACCAAGGAGGCCTGATTGTCAAGTACTCTAAAGCTGGCAGTGATAAAGAACACTGAGGTAGAGTTCCTCCAGACCCTCCCCTGTCATTTAGCCAGGACTTGCTAACCAGCTTTAAAAATGTATTCTTTATTGGACTGGATTCTGTGGGCCATGCACGAAAGCCGAGGCTTCTAGAGTCAGATGTTGGAAAAAGCATTGTCTAGGACACAGCATCAGCCTCGTGTCAGGAAACCGAAGTCCTGTCTCTAGGCCCAGCACAGTCACACATCATACCCCTACAGCGACTCCTCTCCTTTAGCTTCCTAGGCTGGCAGCTTGGAAATTATAGTAACCCCCTTCATAATCTTGAAGGATAGGGGATGACTTGAAGACTGGCCAAAGTGTTCAATACTCTCAGAAGACTGAAGCTGCGCACAGAGAGGTACCACTTTTCCACAGTGAAAACAGACCCAGCAGCAAGTCCTCTGTGGTAGTTAGTATTTCAGCCTATAACTCCACTTCTCCCCAACTGCAACATTCTATTTTTAACTAATGGGAATTGCTTATGGAACTTGATAAGAATAGCCAACTGCCTACACTGCAGTTCCCTCTTGGACATGTAGGCATCAGTTACCCAGGAAACTGGGTTCTCTTAACCAGGTTGCTGCTGGCCTGCTCCCCAACTCTTCTGTTAGCTACAGGAATAGGTAGGACACACACCCCAAGTCCGCGGCCCCATCCCTTAACTCTCCTCCACTCTGTCACCAGAGATACGGGCTGACAGCCAAAGGAACTAGGCAGAGCTAGGTAGGACTCAAACTCAGGTCGGCCTGACTGCAGAGGCCCAACTTTACAAGTGGAATAAGTTATGCAAGAATCCAGTTCAAGGTAATTAAGCTGTCACTGCAAATGAGAACACATAGCTTCACCTGACTGCCAGACTGGTCCATGGAGCCGTGCACAGAAGCTCAGTTACATCAGCCGGTAGCCATGGCAACTCAGATGAAATTCCAGGCGATTTTCTTGCCTGACGGGCTGGTGTCTATCTTTAGGCTCCCAACCCAGAAAACAGGGCTCTTCATTCTCTAACCTGGATCAAGACAATGCCTTTGCTTCCCCAAAGCTATCCAAGGACAAATTCACCTCCTTATGAGCACTTTCCTGAGGCCCAACCCTTCCCATGCTTTACTTGCAACTTCTGGGAGGTAGCATCTCTTTGAAGGATTCCCCAGTTGAAAAGGGGCTGGAAAAACCTAGATTAGCTCTTTTTACCAATTCCTAATTTAGATTTATTCCTCTTTTGACTTTGTTCCCTGCCCACAACTCCTCAGGTGTTCTCTCATCTCCATCATCATGATCTGACCCAGGTGGGTTTAAGGCAGTGGTTCTCACACTCCAGAGAGCACAAGAGTCACCTGAAGAATCTTGACAGTGTTGACCCCTGAGCCCTGCCCTTAGAGATTCTGATTCACTAAGTCACCAGTAGGTACCGGGGCTCTGCATTTTTAACAAGGGGGAGACCAACATTTAAGAAACAGTAGAATACAGTAGAAAGTAACTAGTGTGGGGGGGCACCTAGGTGGCTCAGTCTGTGAAGCATCTGACTCTTGATCTTGGCTCGGGTCATGATCTCATGGTTCATGAGTTTGAGTCCCACATCGGGCTCTGTTGCTGACAGGGTGGAGCCTACTCGGGATTCTCTCTCTCCCTCCCTCTCTGCTTCACCCCCACTCTCCCTCTCAAACACAGACATAGAAAAAAATATTTATTTTTGAGAGAGTACAAGTTGAGGAGGGGCAGGGGGAGGGAGACAGAGGATTTCAAAGCAGGCTCCAGGCTGACAGCAGTGAGCCTGAAGTGGGGCTCAAACTCACGAACTGTGAGATTATGACTTGAGCTGAAGTCAGAAGCTCAACCGACTGAGCCATGCAGGCACGCCCTCCCCCACAAAAAAAAAAAAAACCTTAAAAAAAAAGTAGCAGAAAATAAAGGATTTGTCTGAAGAGATTCTCAAATTCTTTGTAAGACCCAAAGTTTGGGAAACATTCAGACATGGCCTTCAACAACAGGTTCAAGCTACGAATGACTATCTCTGCAAAACAACGTCCAGGGAAAAGTTTGGTGGCTTAGAAAGGAAACCGGAGGGGTCCCAAAGGCCAAGCCCTTACACGTGCTTCACAGAAACACAGAATTTGTTAGTAGAAGCACTAAATATTAAATGTGGGGTTCTAGTCCAACTATCCAATAAACCAGCTTCTAGGTTCTAATCTATTACCCAGCCCCCCATTTCTTCCTTCAGGAATGAAAATCATTAACACTGTAAGTCAGCTTTTATTTGGGCTCTGGAATGTATTAGAATGAGGTAGACTTTCATTCCTGAAGCTTGGAGTAATGGAACAAAACACTGGATCAGGAGACAGGAGACATGAGTGTGGGTTCCTACTCAACTCCTAGTTGGCTGGTTGACTTTGGATAGAGCTCGGCCCCCTGACCTACACAGTGAATTAGATGGGTCTTATCCAATCCTAGGATTCAGAGCAAAACAAAACCCTCATGCCAGACAGCCAGTGTTCAGTCCTCAAGGGACTTGTAGCACAGAGCTGCTGGGGCCGGCAGAACGGGAAGGAGCCCTGGCTCCACGGCTTCACATGGTCCTGGGCAAGTGGCTTCACTTTGAAAGCCTCTTGTTTCATCTGTAGAAATGAGAATGATGAAGTGACGTAACCTATACCAAAGCACAACAAAGCGTGGCGTGCTCTCTTTCACCGGGCAGGTGAACGCCTTGCCTAGAAAGTCTTAGGCACATCCTCAAAGAGACTCTGGAACATCAGAAGGACTGACCGTCGTTATTATCTCAGTCCTCATCCTTAAAATGTCAGTTTGGAATATTTGTGCAAGTGCTTATTTCTTTACACTGAAAGTCAACAACCCAGAAGTAAAGCAACAAAAACACAACTTCCTGTTGCTGATATGTTAAATGTGGCTGGTTAGCCATGCCTCCTCTTGGGGCAAGGTTCATGAGAAAAGGAGGGATGAGCAGGCTTCTCTCCAAGCCCAGTGAAAAGTTTAGCTCATGATTCATGAGTTTGAGCCCCACATCAGGCTCTGTGCTGACAATGTGGAGCCAACTTGGGATTCTCTCTCCCTCTCTCTCTGCCCCTTCCCTCTCCATTCTCTCTCTCAAAATAAAAAAAAACTAAAAAAAAAAAAAAAAAGGCTGCTGAAGGAAAAGATGCAGTTCAATTTTCAAACATCATCAAAATGGAAAGCAATTAAGTAGCAAATGTTCTGATCTACACAGGTGACCACGACAGGCTGGATGCAGCAGCTCTAAGCCTTCTTCTCTTCGTGCAATTCAACTAAATTAAGAACTCTGTCAGGCGCGCCTGGGTGGTTCAGTTGCTTAAGCGTCCGACTTCGGCTCAGATCATGATTTCGTGGTTCATGGGTTCAAGCCCGTGTCAGGCTCTGTGCTGACAGCTCAGAGCCTGGAGCTTGCTTCCGATTCTGTGTCTCCCTCTCCCCTGCTTGTGCTTTCTCTCTTAAAAATAAATAATAAACATTAAAAAAAAAAAAAAAAAGGAAGAAATCTGTCCATCTACCATGAAAATCTACACAGATAGAGACCTAAATTGCATTTCAAGAGTTCTCCACACTCTCTAATCTGGCGTCCAAGACCTTCTGGGCCTACCTCTTGCTCACCTTCCTGCCTTATATCTTAGATCTCCCTTCTTGTGCTCTTCATTTTGGCCAAACTTAACCATTTTCTGAACAGGTCCTACACTTCACTGCTTCTGAGCATTATTTCTCAGTATAATGCCTGGAACACAGTAGGTGATCAATAAATATTTATGGATTCAATGAAATTATTAACTACCCATTCCTTCCACTTAGAATGTTCCTGGTATCTCATTCTTCCCCTTCCATCTACACTCTTTATTCTTCAAAGTCTAGTTCAAATATTACCTGCCTGAGATTACCACAGACAGGAAAAATCTCCCCTTCCCCCAGAGCATTTTGTTTATATCTCTTATGTAGCCATTGCATTTTTTATTATCTTTATTTCTTCTCTCTCCTACTGGGTCATCAATTCCTGTGGGAACTGCACTACCTCTTTTTGCCTTCATGTTCTGCATAGGCCCTAGCACAAATGGCATTACACAGGTATATCATAAATATCATACATATCATGGATGAATAAATGAATACTAGCCTTTGAGGGGGAAACATGTCAGCATTTGCCCTATCTTTCCCCTCCATGTTTAAATACAAAACAAACCCTCTCATTTGCTCAGTGTGGACATTCAGGGGGCTAGAACCTGTTGTGGGTGAGAAGCAGCTGGCCCTGACAACAGGGATTCTACTCTGGGTTAGAAAGGCGCAGTAAAAGACAAGGGAGAAGGTGAAATGAAGCAGATAGAAAAAAGATCTCAGGCTGTTAAAACATTATACTCTTTGAGCCATTGGTCCTTTCAGAAATAGCAAGCAGGAAAGTGACACTTATTAAAATAGTCAGAAATGGTCAGGCACAGGTAATTTACAAGGTACTCCTGGATGACAAGTCACTGTTAGCATCCTTACTTGACAGATGGGAAACAGACTCAAAGAACTGTTCAAGGGCACCAGTTGTATTGACTTAAGGTTTCAAATGGCTAAACAGGCCTCCTGGTGGGGCAGCATTCAGAGCCCATGGGAACCTGGAAGCAGTGAGTTCCATAGTTAAGTCTGGATAACCTCCCAGAGAAAACATTTTCTTCTCTTTCTCCTCTGAGAACTTGGCTAGTTTCCAAACTATGACCTTAAGGGTAAGGCCTCCGGTTGACTAAACAATAATCGGGGAGACTAAGTACAGAGGCATCTCAGAGCCCACAGCCAAACGGGAATCTCTCTTCTAAAGGAGATGTCCAAGCTGAGCTCTGAGAAAGAGAATGACGTCACCAGGCCGAGAGGGGACAGGCTACTGTGCCAACCCATTAGTCATAGGCTAAAGGAGAAAGAAGAGAAAGCAATTCAAGGGGCCAGGGCCAACTCCACAACTGCCCAGTGAAGGACTCCTGAGATGAGCACCTCCCGCAGGGGCCTCTGGCTGCGCGCTGCCTTCACACCAGCACGGGAGTGTGACAGGGCACTGGGAAGAACAAGAAACAGGAAACTATCCTCACTTTACCACTATTCAGCTGTGTAATTAACCTCAGATGGGTAGTTTATAATTTAAAGCTCATCATTTATAAAAAGAATAAGTCAGTAAAAATGATCCAGAAGTCCTGCTCCAGGTCTGTGGGAAAACGTTTGCAATCATGGAAGTCAGCCCTGACACACAGGACCAACAAAACTTAAATAAGGGAAGCTGGATTGAGGGCAAATAGAAATACTGACTCATAATCCAACATTACATTTCTGACACTTTCCTTGCTCAGAGAAGACAACTTGGTTTAACTCTGAACAGTTAAAGAAAAAGAAAAAGGAAAGGAAAGGGAGAAAGAGAGGGAGGGAGGGAGGAAAGAAGAAAGGAAAGGAGGAGGAAAGGAAGAAAGAAAATGAAAACTAGTTTTCAATGTCATTTTAGGATAAAAAATTAGGAGTTTTATCTTTTAGGGGGATTAACATCTATCCTTACTTAAAAAAATCAAGTTATCACTGAGTCTTCAAGAATTCATCCTTTGCCCCAAACCTTCATTTTCTCAGATGTGGAAAAGGGTTACGAGCCACTGGAATGTGAGTGATGTTCTTCTGTGGACACAGGCCAGGGTTGGTCTCTTGGTTGCAGGTTCTGAATACATTCCTTGCCAGGTTCAGTTCATTCAGTCGATGTGCAATTAATGCAAATGTTTAGCCTCAATCACAACCACATGCAGTGGTTTTTGACATGTTCTGAGGCAAATTAGCTACAGTTCTGGCAGTCACTTAGTTATGTCTGTGCCATATTATCGCCGCAATTAATGCACAGTGCACCCGGGTAACTGAGGGGATGGTGGCTTCCAGATGAGGTTTGGAAAGCAGAACTCCTCAGACTCCAGATCAAAGGCTATTGGTAACATAGTGGCATACAAACAGCATCTAGTTTCAAAGCCTGGTGACTATTTTTAAAAGAGGTCCTGGGGACGCCTGGGTGGCTTAGTCGGTTAAGTGTCCGACTTTCGCTTAGGTCATGATCTCGCGGTTCGTGGGTTCGAGCCCCGCGTCGGGCTCTGCGCTGACTGCCAGCTCAGAGCCTGGAGCCTGTTTCAGTCTGTGACTCCCTCTCTCTCTGACCCTCCCCTGCTCATGCTGTCTCTCTCTCTCTAGAGGTCCTGAAAGGAGGGTTTTAAACGACTCTTTTTAATATCAATTTATCAACATTTTATAGCACGTGAAAATAATTGAGAAGTTTTAAAAGTAATCTCTGTGTTCAATGTGGGGCTTGAACTCACAATCCCAAGATCAAAAGTCGCAAGCTCTACTGACTGAGCCAGCCAGGTGCCCCCAAATAATTGAGAATTTTGATAGACCTTTAGCAGGTTTAGGTATGAGGTCCTATACCTATTGTTCTAGTTTCTTCCAATTATGAATTGTAATAATTTGTCTAAAACGGTTAGAAGGGGAAGGCACCTCACCTTGATAATCTTTTCTACACCAGAAGAGCAGATCATGTAGGTGTGAGGGTTAAATCGGACCTGGTTAACAATAGACCGATGCCCTTTCAGCACCATGAAGGCTCCGTTGACCACCCTACCAATGCCACCTGGGAAGACAGAAGGAAACAAAAATCAAATGATGAAATGGAGCAAAGTAAAGAGGTTCCAGTATTGGCAGACAAACAGTTCTGAACCGGAGCCAAGATTTTTTATTAACTATGCCACCAGCAGAATGCTTAATCTTACAGATAAAGTTGCTATGGAACGAGGGAAGATGAAATATTCTCTCAGCATATGTGCTCTTACCAAGAGCCTTTATTTAGCCTGTAAGCATTGCCCACGTCCACCCCCTGCAATCCCATTGTCAATGAAGCCACAGCCACTTAAAACATTTCTCAAGTTTTTGATCCCCAAGATAGAACCCAAGTGTTACCTTAGAAAAGGCCAGTCATGAGCAAAATGAGACTGAACTACTTGGGAACAGTTAGGCAGCTGAGCCAGGGACATGCAGATCCAGAAGCATATAATTACTTAAATGCACAGAAAAATCTCGCATCCATTTGCCCTCAATTTCTATGATGAAGGTAGCAAACAAAACAAACATACAAAAACCACAGGGAAAATAATGGAAAAAATCCTTTTATTACCCTGACAATGGGGAGAGCTAGGGAAAAGAAAGGAGATTTGGGCCACTTCCTTAATAGGGAGAGCCCAAGTACTAAGAATCTGAATTAGAGCAAGTGTCTTAAGAGCATGACCATATGGATTAAAAATCAAGAGGCCACTAATAAGAAGCTATATTTTAAGGACCATCCTGTAGGCTTCTACTTCAATGACTGAGAAAAGCGCCAGAGGCCTGGAACTTATGATAACACAGATGAAGATGTCATCATTTAAACACTTGAATAATCTCACAGGTTTGACTTCACTGGTAAGGGCATCACACACAGAATATATACACTCATGTTCTGAACAAGGTTGCTTCTGAGCAACCATCAACAGCTCAGCATGTGTCAGACCAACCTGTGTCCCTGGCCAGCTGGCAAAATGTGATGCAGTCAGACACCATTTACCTAAGCAATGAATACCATCGCAGCCTCTACCAGGAGCTTGGCACCACTAGGGCACGAAGTATCAGCAGGCAGTCTCGGCTTCACATACCTCCACCCCCCTCCCAACTCCACCTTGTTTAAACATTCATTCCAGATATTTCTCATCTAGGTGTCCTAGAGCGACAATGACTAGGAACAACAAACATCCCTTCTCCAGAAATAATCCAGTTGTGGAGAAAGTGTCTTCTTCTGCTTTTGGCCTCCTGACACAACTTTTGACTCATTGGA
The DNA here is from genome assembly GCA_017311185.1 of Proteles cristata cristata. Lineage (NCBI taxonomy): Eukaryota > Metazoa > Chordata > Mammalia > Carnivora > Hyaenidae > Proteles > Proteles cristata. The sequence goes on from JAESUZ010005085.1 coordinate 222,853, forward strand.
GATACCCTCATTATTGCCATGTACATACACATCTTTTTTTATGACAGCAAGAGTTTTCACACTATACTGATCTGCTCCTCGGTAGTGCCAACTTAACTAGCACTGGGTACTTCCTCTACTTGGCCAGTGATAAAAATGTCCCTTGCCTAATTTTTCCACCATAGTTGACAGTATTAATATTTGAATTCTCCAAGATGGAGAATACACTTAAAGCTATCCATCTCTCAACCCAACATCAGCTTTGCTAATAAACCATAAAGGAGAGTGACTAGACAATAGAAACAGACATGTTTTCATGGATCAGAAAGGTTATGCACCAAAGTAGACTGCCATGATGGGAACCCTTGGGCAGCCCGAGTATACTGGATTCCCAGAGTGGAATGGGAGGAGGGAAAGGTAACTTGAGCCTAATCAAAATAATAATCAATTTGAGAGAATTAAGGACATGAGATCCATGGGAATCTAAAACCATGGTCTCAATATAGGGATCTTACCAGCCTCCAAGGATTTCCCTTGTTTTTTTGTTTTGTTTTGTTTTTTAATATAAGGTTGATTCAAAAAGCAGCATTCCCATTCATGGTTCTCTTCTGAATTCCACATTTCCAACATCCTATTCTTACCCATACTTGTGCTGAGGTAGTCAGTTAGCAAAGAAGCTTTGGATTAAACCTAGTACCGATCTCTTATTTAATCCTACTGCCTCCAAGAAAAGTAGTTTAAGTGACTCAGAGAAGATGAATGATTTCATCCCAGTCCTACAGCTAGTAAATGGCAGAGTCAGGATATGAACCAGAGCCTGTTTGGCTATAATACTCAATATCCTTTCCACTGTAACAGTGGCATTTAAGAGATGAAAGGGTTTGAATAGAGATGGAGTCTGAAGCTCATAAAAGATTTCTAAATCTTGGGGCGCCTGGGTGGCTTAGTCGGTTAAGCGTCCGACTTTCGCTTAGGTCATGATCTCGCGGTTCGTGGGTTCAAGCCCCGCGTCGGCTCTGTGCTGACTGCCAGCTCGGAGCCTGGAGCCTGCTTCAGTCTGTGACTCCCTCTCTCTCTGACCCTCCCCTGCTCACGCTGTTTCTCTCTCTCTCTCCTAGAAATAAATAAAACATTAAAAAAAAAAAAAGATTTCTAAATCTTTCTGGCAGTTATCATATGGGTTGGTTTTCTTTTTAAGCTGTCAATTTAAAAAAGGGGAAGGGGCAGATTCTATCCAATGGTATCCGGAGTGCAAGCTCCATAGTATCACCATAGGACATTTCATCACACTGCCAACACTGAACAGTTCACGAGAGTAGGACTGGCTCTCTTGCGTACCTAGCACTGGGGGTGCGATGCCTGAACCAAAAAGTATATGCTTAGTAAGCACTTGAATGGACAGTGTTTCAGGAGAGGGGAATTCTAGAATACTACCAAAGGAGGACAGATAGAGGGTCTTATGTCTTAAAGAATCAACTACCAGAGAACTAAAGTTTATCAACAAAACTGATTTTTATCTGTTAAATGCTATTTGGAATACAATTACAATAACTTTTGGACCTGAGGAGTAAGTGAAGGGGTATCAACTTCTGTAAACTGAGACCATGGAAAACTTTCTATTATTCTTCCATGCTATGTGACCTCATCTGATTTCTCTTCTTGACAGCAACTTGTTAAAGTTTATTTATTTATTCTGAGAGAAACAGAAAAATCTCAAGTAGGGGAGGAGCAGAGAGAGAGGGAGATAGAGAATCCCAAGTAGGCTCCAAGTTCAGACATGCGGGTCGAATTCACAAAGCTGTTAAGATCATGACCTGAGCTGGAACCAAGAGTCAGATGCTTAACCAACTGAGCCACCCAGGCACATCAGCAATTTTAATACAGATCTTTTCTCCTTCTCCCACCCAAACTGATACCTAGGAACTCTGACAAAGAGGAAATCCATAGAGCCAAGAGACTGGTAGTAAAAACAGATACAGGAAGAATTATGGCTGCCATTTGTTTAAGGTATCTGAGGCTGTATACACAGAATCAGAAAAATGAATGGACTTCGGGGAGGTTCTCAACAGCCCCTCTCTTGTTTTCCAGATTTCAAAATGATTGAATATAGCTGCTACTGTATAGTTTAGATACAATGATTTTTAGACAGTAAATTTTTATCAGTTCTGGAGATTTGTATAAATCAGATTTCTTCATTCTAAAACAGCTAAGGTAACGATGCTATCAGTAAAAACCTGGAATCTCCCCTCTCCATTACCTAGCCAGACTGTGCCCATCAATAGCAGGACCAAGTTGGCAGGATTCAAGCAGGGAATTTTTTTTTCCTAAGAACTAAATAATCTACAGAATTTCCCTTGATGATCATTTCTAAACTGTGGTTATAGGCCTGGTGAGGCTCAACCTCACCCCATGAGCTAAGTCAAGACCTAATCACGAACAATGGGTACTAATGTAAAAGCACATACTGGGAAAAACCACCATACTCAGTTTTGAGCTGTCATTTGTTTATACACTTCTGTACAAACCAAAGATCATTGCGCTGGGCCATCTGCCCTGGCTGGCCCAAGCAAATGTGTTGGCATCACTTTGTAGGGTGTTTGTTTTTAAAGTTAAGGCCAAACTTCCTATATCTCCATCTTTGCTTTGGTTCAGAAGGGATGCTAGGGGGAGGGGAGAGGGCAAAGAAGGTTATAAATCCTTTTACCTATTTTATTGCAAGAGTTTAGAAAAGAAAAGGAATGGGCCTTTCATAAGATTCCAGTATCGGTAACTGACTACCTTAGCAGGATCCTAGGAAACACTAGGGACTCAGAGAAAACACCTTATTCAGAACCCTGATAAAGACCTTTCTAAAATGCCAAGGCCAAGTGCCCCTCCAGAGGAAACAAGGGGCTAAGTGTATAGGCCCTCATTCCCCCTTCCTTACCTATGCTCCTACTCCCACAACATTCAGCCAGAGACTTGTTCCCTTAGGACTTTCAAGGGTCAGGACCCCATTCCCATTTCTTGCCAACTTCAGTTACTTCTGTTTGTCAATTTTATTTGCTTCAACAAAATCCTCTAAGAATGACTATGCTTTTAACTCAAAAGGTAAAAGCAACCTGGCCAGGATTTCTTGATGCTTTAGTCTAATAGCAATTTATCAATCATGTTGGGAAGAGGTCTTCAATGGCACTTGATTGTTACAGAACAGGACACTTAAGTATTTTGTAATGGAATAAATCCCAAATCAACCTGGATAAAATGCCAGTATTAATTTTCCTGTCAGAGTTTTTGGATTTTCCCCCCTTCCATTAATTAATGGGTAGGACAAACACCTTTGTGAGAATGGGAAGGAGAAATGGTGGGTAACACTGAGATTAGGGAAGGTGGAATGTGAAAGTGGTAGTGAAGGACCAGGAATAGGGACCAGATGACTGGAAGGGCTGATGGAAGACAAGAAATTAAGATGGCAGGAGATAAATTTGCATTTCCTAGCAATAGAGTAATGACCCCCACGAAGACAGTAAATATCCTTGACCTTCCAAGATTTATGCTGACATATCCAATATAGTAATAACAGGATTAGACATACAAGAAAGACTTAACTAGGATGCCTGGGTGGCTCAGTTGGTTAAGCATCTGACTTTGGCTCAGGTCATGATCTCACCATTTGTGGGTCAGAGCCCTGTGTCAGGCTCTGTGCTGACAGCTCAGAGCCTGGGGGTCTGTTTCAGAATCTGTGTCTCCCTCTTTCTCTGCCCCTTGTCCACTTGTACTGTCTCTCTATCTCTCAAAAGTAAATAAAATGTTTAAAAAGGGGGGGGGGGCTAACAAATGATTAAATTGAAATTACTGGAGAATATTGTTTGTTTAAAAAAGCTTTTTAAAGTTTGTTTGTTTATTTATTTATTTAGAGAGAGAGAGAGAGAGAGAGAGAGAAAGCACAGGCAGGGGAAGGGCAGAGAGAGGAGAGCAAGAATCGGTTAAGCGTCCGACTTCAGCTAAGGTCATGATCTCATGGTTTGTGAGTTCAAGCCCTGCATGGGGCTCTTTGCTGACAGCTCAGAGCCTGGATCCTGCTTTGGATTCAGTGTCTCCCTTTCTCTCTGCTCCTCTCCCACCCCCGCTCTCTCTCTCTCAAAAATAAACACTTAAAAAAATTTTAAGTTTTAATTTAGTATTATTTTTTTCAGCAATCTCTACACCCATCATGAGGCTTGAACTCACAACCTGGAGATCAAGAGTTGCATGCTCTTCTGACTGAACCAGCCAGGTGTCCCAGGAAAACATTGTGGGGTTTTTGTTTGTTTTTAGTTTTTTAAAAGTTTTTATTTATTTTGAGAGAGGCAGAGACAGCACAAGTGGGGAGGGGCAGAGAGAGGGAGAGAGAATCCCAAGCAGGCTCCACACTGCCAGTGCAGAGCCTGACATGGGGCTCAAACTCATAAAGTGTGAGATGATGACCTGAGCCAAAATCAAGAGTTGGACCCTCAATCGACGGAGCCACCCAGGACTCCTGAGAATATTGTTAAGAGTGGTATAAAAAAACCCCTCAATACTCAGGTAAAATTGACAGAATACGGTAAAGGAAAAGCTTTTAGCATTTCATGTGAGAACCTTATCTGGTGGGCTCTGGGCTGGAATATTAAATAAAATCCTGTAGAATGTACTGATAGGGCAAGATGATGAGCAAATACTTAAAGGAGTGGTCTATTTGAGGGGGAGGGGAGAGAAGTTGAAAAACCAGGTAAGTAATCATTCAGATGATATAATGGAAATCAAATCTCTGTAATTACCTAGTCCTTCCCTAAGCAGGAAGACTTGGGATTCGTGATCCTCACTAGAGAATCCAAAGGCTTCATCCAATCCTCATCCTACTTATCTGACCTATCAGCAAGATCCAACACAGGTGCCCCTCCCCTGCTTCACTGCCTTCCTAGGATCACCGGCTCTTGGTTTTCCTGTTACCTCACTGCTCACTCCTTCTTGGCTTCCTTTTTGGCTTCTCTCCCTGCCTTTTTTTTTTTTTTCCCAATATTTTTTTCCCATTTTTAAATATGTTTATTATTTACTTCTGAGAGACAGAGAGAGGGAGGGAGAGAGAGAGAGCAGGGGAGGGTCAGAGAGAGGGGGAGACATAGAATCTGAAGAAGGCTCTAGGCTCTGAGCTGTCAGCACAGATCCTGACGCAGGGTTCAACCTCACAAACTGTGATATCATGACCTGAGCTGAAGTCCGATGCTTAACCAACTAAGCCACCCAGGCACCCTATCCTCTCCTTGACTTCTTAACACTCTTTTCTTTTTCCATAGCCCTTCTAACTTTTAAAATATAATTTATTGTGCCTATAGCTTTCAAGTGTATTTATTTAAGTAATCTCTACACTCAACATGGGGCTTGAACCCATGATCCCAAGAGTTGCACATTCCTCTGACTGAGCCAGCCAGGTGCCCTACTGTGTGTACTGTTTATCGTTTGCTTCTCTCGGTAGAGTATAAGCTCTGTGGTGGCAGAGGTCTTCTGTTCCTTTGCTGTATAGCCCAACGCTCTAGAACAGGGCCTGCATAGAGCAGGTTGTCAATAAACATTTGCTAAATGAATGAAAAGATGTGACTGTGGAATATAAGTATGCTGTACAAAACCTCATCTTCATTAGTGGGCTCCATCACCCAATGTGTGGATTATCCAAGTGTTTCTCCATCTTCCCTTTGTCAGTGTTGGATGTTTCTTTTATGGCAGTTTTACCATAGTAAGAGCAGAGAAATACAGGGGCTAAATTCCTCCTTACACTTCACAATTCTCTGAAATGCTAATTCCATGAAAATTTTACTGATCCCCCAAATCTCTTCAAGCCTCCCTTCATGGTCTTTTCTATGGGCTTTGGAACCCACTTTTAAATTAAGTGTGTGCACACATACACCCTTTTCTCATCTTTCTCAGATTGGAAGTTCTTTACAGACAAGAAAGCATTTATTCTTTCAGTCACCCATAGGGCTTTGCATAATGTCTTATGTTCAGATACTCCGTAAGTGAACATATTGAGGTAAATCCCCTCATCATTTTCTCTGGAACAAGCCTGGGCGGGGGGAGGGGAGGTTAAAGCTATTATTACCAAAATGAGGTTTGGTGGGTACCTGTTGAGGCAATTAATCTATTTATAATTCCTTACGCCACTGGTAGAATTAAGAGGTTACTGCTCTGAGGGGCAAAGGACTACTCCTTTCCTTGCTAGAGCTAAAAGCGTTATTCAAATAACCTCAGTAATTCCAACACGCCTGAGTGAACACTCCTCGAGTCTCTAAGTTTCAAACAAACCATAAGAAGCACAATCAGGGTGCTGACAATACAGAGAGCAGTGGCTGCCTCCGGGTTAAAGAAAGTCCGAGGAGGACAGAGTGCTGTCAGAAAAGCTTCAAGAGCTCCCCAGGTGGCAGGTGTAAGTGCACAAAAGTCACTAACAGTAGTTCCTCTTTCATCGTCTGTACTTCACATGCATTTGAAACTACTTGTGACCAATTAAAAACAGTTGTTCTTCTAGCTACGAAGGAGGAAAAAGTAAATGCCCAGGCCTAACCCACTGAGAGCGAATGCATGTTTAGAACAAGAAGGAGAGACAGAGCCTGCATCACATATGCAGGCCCGTGAAAATGCACGTACAGCCGTTTCCACTCTACCTCCTTGGCCTGCTGGCCGTGGGGGTGGCTCCAGCAACTGGGCAGTGAAACTGCTGTTTTCCCCTCTAGTCAGGGAAAAATCTGTCACAGAACTTTCCCCCTCTTTACTGATGAATCAAGAGCAACCTTCATGCAAGAACAACTCAAAAGGTCATTCCCGAAGGCACCAGGGGAAGACAATGTCTTGGATTCTAAGGAGTTTCTCAGAGAAAAGTTAAAACGGAGAAAGCTTTCTTCATGAGAAGTATCACTGTAGAGTAGCTATGAATAGCCCTCAACAATATCCCTAAGAAGGTAGACATTATTACTATGGCTGTACTGTTTATACTGCTAATATTCTTCCTTTACAGATGAAGGAATAAGTTTGGCAAGATTAAACAATTTTTCCAAAGCCTAATCTAGAAGACAAATGGATCAGGTGTTTTAACACAGGCCTACCAACTCGATTACATTATGCTTCTTTCCATAAATAGTAAGGTCTTAGCATACAGGCATATCTCAAGGGAAGCAGCTCTATCTGTGAAAACCCCAAAAAGATCTTTCCAACAAGAATTAGGGGAAAGGGAAGGAGAAAGTAATATGAAGATTTTCCAGCAACACCCACCTCCACCACACGTTGCCAAATTCATTTCTTCCATACCTACGTTACCAGGGAGCTAGTATCTTACAATGTCTTACACGTGAAACACATAGTTTTCAGGAAGATCCCAAGACTGTTAAATCATTTCATGGGAGGGGAAGGATTTTTACAGAAGAAACTACTGCTCAGACAACTGCTGTAAAGTAACTCAATCAGCCAGCTAGTGGCAGCACTGGACTTGAATCCAGGTATGATTTTAAGCCTAATGCTTTTTCCATTACACCACACTGGCTCTACACATAACTGCGGATCTGTTTATTTGATCTTCAGAATGACCACGTAAAAAAGATGCTCTTCCGACATACTTCAGAAGTGCAAAACATTCTGATGGGCCTTTTTTTTTACAACAGCAAAATTCCCAGTTCTATTCCTTTCTCTAATTTTTAGAGAAGTTTTTAGAAAATGAGTTCCTTGGCCTACTGGGAAGCCCTAGGCAAATTGCTTAGCCAATTTCTTTAATCAGTACTATGAATATAATAAGTACATTTCAGCTCTTTGGAGTTTGGAACTGGAGTTCTGCCAGTGATTTTCAGTCTTTCTGAACAGGAGAGTAGAGAAGAAAAAGATGCCTTTGCTTTGGGCTCACACTCAGGACTGCTCTCCACTAGTTCTCTCAGCATTTGGTATGCCCTGCAAAGTATACAGCAGGCATGCATTACATGCTGATGGCTTGTCTTATCATTAAGGCATATAATAGCAAGGCAGTTTCCCCATATTATCTTCTGTTCAACTGGCATGGAGTTATGTGACATGTCATGTCATGGAGACAGTGAGCTCGGCTTCGTCCCATATTTTCTTTAAATCAAAGGGGCCACAGATTAAAGTAGGAGTTTCCCCTCAGACTTTTTGTCATCTAAGCATTCAAAGCTAGAATGCAAAGGTTGCATATAGTCCTCCTATGTTTTGTTTGGCTTGCTGAACATTGCTGAATATTTTTAAAGTTATGAATTCATTGCCAACACTTAAATAGAGAGGTTACATATAGAAATGAGAGGTGCTAAGTATCCCTGAAGCCAGGTTTAAGAGTAGAGCTGAGGGGCACCTGGGTGGCTCAGTTGGTTACACGTCTGACTTTGACTCAGGTCATGATCTCATGGCTCGTGGGTTTGAGGCCCACATCAGGCTCTGTGCTGACAGCTAGCTCAGAGCCTGGAGCCTGCTTCAGATTTTGTATCTCCCTCTCTCTCTGACCCTCCCCTGCTCACGCTGTCTCTCTCTCTCTCTCTCAGAAATAAATAAAACATTAAAAAAAAAAAAAAAAAGAGTAGAGCTCAAAACAGGAGGAGCTGAGAGCCCATATAAAGAGGCTGTTATACCATTATGCTCCCCTTTGAGCACACATGGCCAGGAAACTGCCCATTCCCCACACAGGCAGAGACCTGGGGGTGGAATTAAACACAAGTCTGTGTACAGATCTGTGAGATCCACAGTTCTATTCCCCTATTTGGCTCTTGGAATCATGGCTCAACTCCCAGGCAAATACCCTCCAGAGACTAGATCGAAGATTCCCATTCAGGGAAAGTTAGCTGATTTCAAGAGCAGAAAGTCAACAGAGAATGTCCAAAATTGAAAATTCAAAGATACCAGGAGTTACAGGAAAAGAAAAGAACTGTTGTGCTTTAAAAAAAAGTAAGTTTTGTAATATTATTTGACTTCAAAATTATGTATCTGTTTATTTTGATAAAAAGTACTTATAAAAATAGTGAAAGTTATGGGGGGGAGGGGTGCTATCTCTGGAGAAGATCTAAAATGGGGCTTGAGAGCTACCTTCAAATGAGTAAAAAGCTATGAAGAGGAAGAAGGGCTATTCTCATTAAGCCAGCACTCAAGAAAATACCAGGAGACAGAGTAAGACATGAAGAACTTTCTAGTCCCTGGAGTTACCCTGGAGCAGCATGCACTTTATCATGATGGATATCCTGGCAGAGGTTTTAAGTTATTCCTCAATATAAGTGTGCTTTAATATATGTAAGATATAACTCAAGAAAAAATTATTGTGGGGATGGGTACGTGAACATAAAATTTTATATACCACTGATCTGGCCAAATACTCATGCAGTATTCATGGGATGAATGTTGGAATGTCATGTTTTCATCTTTATTTAGTTGAGAAAATTATATTTCTATTGTGATTTATTTTTGACTCATAATTATTTACTAATTTTTCTTTTTTTCTTCATTGAGGAATTAAAAAATACAGAAAACAGCACAGAAAGTGAAGTTTTAAAAGGTGAACACCCTTATAAATCAACATTCAGATAAAAAAATTGAATTTTTTTCTGGCCATTTTCATGCCCCATGTGCCTCATTCCAATTACAGCCCTTTCCCTCCCCTTAAATCAACTATTATCCTGACTGCTATATTAACCATATCTCTGCATTTTTAATAATTTTATTCATCCAAGTGTGCATTCCTAAAACCTCAGTTTTGTTTGGTTTTTGATATATTTAATATGCCTTTTTTGTTACTTAAATATTAGGTTTCCTCCTGTCCATCCTTTCTTTTTTCATTCGAATGTATTTATTGGAGAAAACATTTGACCTATCGTTTCTGACAGTCTGGAGTTTGTGGATGGTATCATCACAGCACGGTATAATACGCTACTCTGTCCGCTGTGCTACCTGCAGATGGAAAGCTGGGTACTGAGGTTTCATTCAGAGCTGTTTCATTTGGCAAGCCTATTAGTAGTATTGTGTCCTTTTATCAGGAGGCACATAATGTCTAATTGCCTTTCTTTTTATGATGTTGGCACCTGTCAATGCTCACTATTTAGATGCATTAATTCATTGAGGGCTGTAAGCGATCACATTAAAATCCATAATTTCTTTGCAAAAAATGTCTTCATTAAACCTACATTTTTGGTAGACATTTTCCCTGGATATAGAATTCTGGGCTGGAAGGTTTTAATTCTCTAAGCACTTCAGAGATATCATTCTATTATATTCTGATTTCCGTAATCTGACCATCACTTATTGTTGCTCATTTATAAGTAATTTGTACATTTTCTTGGGCTGCTTTTGTTTTTTTCCTCATTATCTTTTGTTTTCAAAAGTTTGACTTATGATGTGCCTAAGTGTGTTGTATTTATCCTGTTTGTGATTACTGAGTTTCTTGAATCTGAGAATTAGTATCTTTCATTTGTTTTGGGAAATTCTTTTAGCTATTACCTCTTCATATATTGTTTCTGCTTCATTTTCTCTCTCTTATCCTTCTGAAACTTCAATTTCATATATGCTAGATTGTCTGTGTTCTACTCGTTTCGTATACTGTTCTGCTCTTTCTGTTCTCTGTTCTCATGGACCTTTGATATTTTTTATTGACTTGCTTTCTATTCACGAATCTGTTCACTGTAGGTTAAATCCACCCAACACATTCTTAGTTTTAGATACAGTTTTCAGTTTTAGAATGTCTACATGATTGTTTTCTAAACAGATTCCAGTTCTCCACTGATATTCTCCATGTTTCTTCTATTTTCTTTATCATAGTTACAATATTTAAAGTCTTTACCTGTTAGCTTCAATATATGAATAATTTTGTGGGTTGGCTCCCAGTATTTTTCTCTGTTTGATTACTGGTCACATTTTCATACCTCATAATTTTTTTTATCATATGCTGGATACTGAGTATATGTGTGTGTGTGTGTGTGTGTGTGTATACACATATATGTTTTATATACAAATGACACATGTATGTCATATGTTTGTAAAACTAACCATAGAGACTGCTATGGACTGAAATGTCTCCCCCAGGTATAAATGTTGAAGCCCTAATTCCTAATGTGACTGTATTTGGAGATAAGGCTTTTAAGACAGTGACTGAAGTTACATGAAGGTATAAGGGTAGGATTCTAATTCAGTAGGACTGGTGTCCTGATAAGAAGGGATTCCAGTAATGTATGTACAAAGAGAAAAGTCCATGCGAGACCACAGTGAGAAGGTGGTTAAGCCAAGAAGAGAGGCCTCAGGAGAAATCAAACTTGCCAGCACCTTGACCTTGGACTCCTAAACTCCAGAACTGTGAGATAAAATACGTTTCTGCTCTTTAAGTCACCCATTTTGTGGGATTTTGTTCTAGCAGCCCTAGCAGACTAACACTGAGACTGAAGCTGATTTCCTCCATATGGCATTCACCCATTCCACCCTAGAGAAGATAAGGTAAAGTGCTGATCACCTTCAACCTAATCAGAAGGAACTAGGTCAGGGCTGAGTTGCTTCTTTAGTAGAAGTGAGTCTACTTCTGGTTTCAGAGGTCTCAAAGGCAATACCTGGAGGGTACACGCGGCAGGTGTCTTCCTCTAGCTGGAGTCTGTGACCTAAGCACCAGGAGACTGCTGGATAGTTCATTCAGCCTTTCTGGTCCAGCCCCATCCTCAAGTGTAAGCCTCCTGGACTTTTAATGGGGAGTCTGACAAGTCTCTGTGGTCGTCTGCTCTGAATGTTCTGTCCTTTGGAGATTTTAAGCTTAACTCTTCATTCTCCTTTCCTGTGCAGGTTCACAATCTGGCAAATTCCCTGTGGAGCAGGACCCTCCCACTAAGAGGCCTTTGTCTCCAAAACCGCTGTGTTAAGGTGGGAACTGAATTTTACCTCTCCGGCTCAGCCCCCTAGCTCCAAGGACAACCCCAGCATTCAGCAAAAGTCCTACCAGGAAGAACAGCCCTGTGTTTGAGGCACCCCTAGATTCTACCCTGCCATATCAACCTATGAAGTCATTGCAAATTCTGATTTCTTCTGACCCCAGCAGCCTGCCTGAGGCAAACCCATCTGTAGCCTCCGCCCAGATGCCCCTAGGAAAGACAATAGTCAGCACTGTCTGCTCCGCTAGGAAGGGCTCATCCTTCTCCAGAATTTGAGTTCTTCTAGCACTCTTTGTTGACACAGCTCTCTGACACTGTTATGGCAGGAGCTACCTACTGCTTCCTCTGCTGGATCTACTCCTAGGAGTCCTTTTTGTAAAACAAATGTTTATTCTTTTTTGAGAGAGAAAGTGTGCACGCATACATGAGCAGGGGAAGGACAGAGAGGTTGAGGGTACAGATGATCCCAAGTGGGCTCTGCACTAACAGCAGGGAGCCTGATGTGGGGCTCAAACTCATGAAATGAGAGATCATGACCTGAGCCAAAGTTGGATGCTTACCCAACTGAACCACACAGGTGCTCCTACAAGTCCTTTTTTAATAGAAATGTTACATCATCCTTTTTTCTTCCTTGAAATAATATTTCCACATTATCCCCCCACCAAATTTCAGCGTAATATATTTTTGCATCTTGGAGGTTTATATACCCCACAGCAATGCACCATGTTCAAATGGTCAGAAATTTATGGAGTATTTTCAGTTTTCTGGGTGTTTTGTTTTCTAAAGTAGAGGAAGGGAAAAGGGGAGGTGGGAAAGGAGAATCGTTACTTTCTTAGGAATACTGATTTTATGAAAGAATATATATGGAATTTGAGGTTCTAGAACTGAATTCCTTTAAAGCAGCTATGCCTATAAAAATACTTGGAAAGTCTGGGTATCCATTTCCTGGTTTTAATATTGGAATCCTAAATCAACTATCAGGCTCCTGCCAACGCAAAGATTGTATAAGTATCTATACCTAAAAAGTCAGCCTGGGGCACCTGGGTGGCTCAGTCGGTTGAGTGTCTAACTCATGATTTTGTCTCAGGTCATGATCCCAGGGTTGTGGAGCTGAGCAGTGTGTCAGGCTCCACGCCACGGGCGAAGCCCGCTTAGGATTCTCTCTTGCTCCCTCTGCCCCTCCCCTACTCGTGTGTACTCATACTCGCTCGCTCTCTCCCTCTAAAAAATAAAAAATTAAATAAAAGTCAGCCTAACTGTGGCCCATACCCTAAATCAGTACAAAAATTAGCTAGGAGAGGAAAAAATCTAGACTACTATTGCTAGTTCTTCCTTATTCTCTCTTTATACAAACATGAAAAAGATTCCAGAGAACAGTCCCATGGGAAGGGGGTATCCACTTTCTATTTTAAAAGTCACATTGACTTAATAATGAAAAGCTTTTCTAAATGAGGTAAAAGATAATTTCTCAGCTAATCAATTTAGAAGATTAGAGGGCTAGGAGACATAATACAGACCTAATACCTCTAGCGCTAGAACACCACTTTTGTTCAGGTAGACCGCTGTGGTCCCTTCTGGTTGAGCTTCACAGGTAAGCTGCCTCACTCATGCTTTCCAAATTCCAGAAGGGAAAAAAGGCCTTTTGCAGCTTGTTTAGTAATCAGACCATAGTAATAATACAGTTACCATAGTAACTGACCATAGTAATAGGACAGTTACATCGAAAGTGGGCTTTGACAAGTTTCGAAAGGTGGATATTTGGTAACAATATTGTCGATTCAGTAATGGGCAAGCCAACAACTTCCCTAAACTCTGAGCACTAGACAAATTTTATGTAATACACTTGGCATAGTCCTCTATTACTTTTCTAATGGCCATTTTCCAGGTTGATGCCATGTATCATTGGAGCAGATGGCAGTATTGAGCTGTCCTGAGAATAAAATATAGACATTTTTCTACCGGTAGGAAGCAACCAGTGTAACAGTCAACTGAGCACATGAGGTCACTATTATCAAGAATGAAGGATGATCTATGCTGTTTGAAAGCACAGATGGCCTAAATCCAAATTTATGGAAAGCTGCAGGTGTTTTTCAGAATACGTCTAGAGAAAATGCAGAAATATTTCTTCCTAATTTCTTTGATATCTGGGGTCAGCCAAACCCCAGGGAGTGAGCCTATGCCTCAACAAAAAAGTTTCCCTTTAGTTGATATCACCAGTGAGGCCAAAGGAAAGGAAGAGGCCCTAATAACTCTTTGTATGTAATTAACAGGATGGATAAAGAAAAAGCATATAAAAGATAAAAATATTCCAGGTGTGAAATAGGAGAGAGAAAAATGGACATAATGGAGATCTATGAAGTCTAAAGAAAAGTTCTTAGGAAGAAAAAAATCTGAGCATCACTTTGTTAGTAAGGATCTGTATGAAGGTTAGAGTGAAATTTGGCTTCTAATTTTTATGCTAAAGTTTCCTTTGGTCGCTTTTCTAATAAGTTTATTATCTTAAAAGAGAAACATCATCCTCTATTGCTATAGATCAGTCCTCTTGGGGTATAGCATGCCAAAGGCAGGTAGAGCCAACATTAGCAGTAGGTTCATACTAGGGATATACTCACCTGCTTCTGGATCTGCAGGAATTCTCCACATGTACAGGTTAAAGTCGTCAGAGCCTGAAAGGATATACTGTTGGGATAAAAAAATATATATATATATATATTTATTATTTATATATTGACATACATCTATCTACCTATCTGTACAAAGATTTTCTTAAAATATTTTCTTTGTAAGTTTATTTATTTGGGGGGGGGGGGTGGATTACGAGCCAGGGAGATGGAGAGAGAGAAAACCCCAAGCAGGTTCCGCACTGATATGGGGCTCGGTATCACAAACCATGAGATTATGACCTGAACCGAGATCAAGAGTTGGATGCTCAACTGACTGAGCCACCCAGGTGCCCCAAGAAATAAAATAAACAAGACAAATGGTCATATATTCATAAGGCATCATGCAGCAAACACCCTTTAAAGTATTTGCCAATTAGGGGCACCTGGGTGGCTCAGTCAGTTAACCATCCAACTCAGGCTCAGATCATGTACTTATTGTTCATGGGCTTGTACCCCGTGTCGGGTTCAGTGCTGACAGCTCAGAGCCTGGAGCCTGCTTCGGATTCTGTGTCTCCCTCTCTCTCTCTGTTCCTCCCCTGATCGCACTGTCTCTCTCTCTCAAAAATCAACAAAGATTTTTTAAAAAATTATTTGCCAATTAAAAGGCTCATTGGATAAAATTCAGCCACAACCAAACAACCTAATTCAAAAATGGGCAAAGGACTAGAACAGACATTTCTCCGAAGAAAATATATAAATGCCTAAGGAGCACATGAAAAGAATTTCAGCCTCACTAATGATTAGGGAAATGAAAATCAAAACCACAATGGGATACCTACCACCTCACAGCCATCGGGATGGCTGTTACCAAAAATCCCCAGAAAACAGGTGTTGGCAAGGATGTGGTGAAACTGGAAACCTGTGCATTGATGGTGGGAATATCTAATGGTGCAGTCACTATGGCACACAGTATGGAGGTTCCTCAGAAAGTTCGTCATAGAACTGCCATGTGACGCAACAGCTCCACTTCTAGGTATACAGCAAAGACTTGAAAGTAGGAACTTGAGCTATTTGTACACCAATGTTCACAGAAGAATGCTTAGGATAGTCAAAATGTGGAGACAATCTAAATGCCCATCAGTGGATGACTGGATGAATAAAATGCGGTAAACACATATAATGGACTATTATTCAGCAGTGAAAAGGAAATCCTGATACATGCTACAACATGGATGAATCTTGAAGGCATTATGCTAAGTGAAATAAGCAACACACAAAAAGACAAATAGTGTATGGTTCAACTTATGAGGTAGTCAAATTCATAGAGATAGAATGTAGAATGGTAGTTGCCAAGGACTAGGGGGAGGGAAGAAAGAACAGCTGTGTTTAATGGGTATGGAGTTTCAGTTTGGGATGAACAAGTTCTGGAAATGGGTAGTGGTGATGGCTACACATTAGGGTGAATGTAATTAATGCCACAGAATTGTACCCTTAAAAATGATTATAATGGAGAGTTTTATGTTATGTGCATATGTATGTGTGTATACATATATATACACACATATATAAAATTTGTATTATGAAGCATAGTTGACATACAATATTATATTAGTTTCAGGTGTACAACAGTGATTTGACAATTCTACACATTACTCAGTGCTCATCATGATAAGTGTAGTCACCATCTGTCACTGTAAACCATCAAAATATTATTGACTATATTCCCTATGGTATACTTTTCATCTCTGTGACTTACTTACTTTAAAACTGGAAGTTTGCGCCTCTCCCTGGCAACCAACAGTTTGTTTTCTGTATTTATGAATCTGTTTCTGGTTTTTGTTTATTTTGGTTTTCAGATTACACATATAAATAAAACCATATGATATTTGTCTGCCTCTGTCTGACTTAGTTCACTTAACATAATACCCTCTAGGTCCATCCACATTGTTGCAAATGGCAAGGTCTCATTCTATCACACGTGCGCACACACACACACCTTTTTAATCCATTTGTCTATCAATGTACACTTGGGTTGCTTCTGTAGCTTGGCTATTGTAAATATTGCTGCAATAAACAGGGGTGCATATACTTTTTCACTTTCCTTGAGCAAACACTCAGTGGTGGAATTATGAGATCATATGGTAATTCGAGTTTTAGTTTTTTAAGGAGCCTCCATACAGTTTCTACACTGATTGCTTTGTTATATATATTTTATCACAATTAAAAAAAACTTTTAATGGAGAAATAAAAATCAGGAGCTGCCCGGAGATCTTTTTTTTTGTAAGGGTAAGCATCCTAAACTTCCCTGCTGCCAACTGACACCTTTGAACAGGAAGCCATCGCCAATGCAGCCATGAATTAGTGCCAGGGGCATAAGTAATCCCCTTTTATGTGGCAGCTCCAAACTACTTGATCTCAGATAGGACACTGAACCAGACTGATTCTGATTAGGACTTATAAAAGCATTGTCTAACATTGCCGAACAGCAACAAGTCAGCAAACCTGACTGCTTATTTATTTGCAAAGATTAACAGAAGTGTATCACTTTAAGTTGAAGTCAGCATTACTTCCTGCCTTTTGGTCTCATCTCCTTATCTCCCTAGAAAAAGAAAGGCCTATAGTTTTCTCAAGAAAACTTCTTACTTAAAAATGACAGTGTGAACAATTCTAAAAACTGTTAAGTTCAACATACACACAGCCTCATGTCTAATGTAAATACTTTACAATAACTAAAAATCAATTCAGTAGTCTTCAAAATACTTGTAGGGATACAAGAAAGGAGGCAAACAAAGGCATGTTTAAAGATAAAGAAAATGCTACTCACAGGGACTACGTCATGTAGCCCAGGGCACAATGGAAAAAGAAATGGGTCCAGTTTCCTCATCTGGTTGCTCTGTTATTGCCTGAATGTCTGTGTTCCCCACCAAATTCTCATATTGTAATCCTAATGCCCAATGTGATGGTATCAGGAGGTGGGGCCTTTGGAAGGTGATCAGATCATGAAGACCCTTCATGAACAGAATTAGCACTCTTAATATAGACCCAACAGATGTCCCCAGCTGCCTTCCACTGTGTGAGGACACACAGAGAAGTCCACAGTCTGCAACCCAGAAGAGGGCCTTCACCAGAACCCCTGCTGGTCTTCGACCCTGACCTTAGACCACCCAGTCTGTGCTGTTCTGTTATACCAGCCATAACAGACTAAGACGCACTCTGAAGCTAATTTAATTCTAAAATTCTATGATTACTCTGGAAAGAATGGCGGAAATCAGATCAGAGCTAAAGTCCCTAAGCTGCTGATTCATGGTTACTTGACAAGTCATTACATAATTATGCTTAAGACAAGGACACCCAAAAACTAATCCTAGAAGACTTAAATTAAAAAGTTTCCTTAACAACATCAAAAACAACTTGATTTTAAAAATGGGCAAAGGGAGCGCCTGGGTGGCTCAGTCAGTTGAGCATCCAACTTCAGCTCAGGTCATGATCTCGTGGCTCGTGGGTTCGAGCCCCACATCGGGCTCTGTGCTGACAGCTAGCTCAGAGCCTGGAGCCTGTTTCAGATTCTGTGTCTCCCTCTCTCTCTGATCCTCCCCTGCTCATGCTGTCTCTCCCTCTATCTCTCTCTCTTTCAGAAATAAATAAAACATTTAAAAAATAAATAAGTAAATAAATAAAATAAAAATGGGCAAAGGAGTTGAACAGACATTTCTCCAAAGGGGGAAAAAAATTCCACTTATTAGATTCATTGAGACAGAAAGCAGAATGGTAATTTCCAAGGACTAGCGGGAAGGAGGAGTGGGAAGCTGCTGTTTAATGGGTATGGAGTGTAAGTTTGCGAAGATAAAAAAACCTTTGGAGATGGAAGGTGGAGATGGTTACACAATGATGTGCATGTACCTAACAGTGCTAAAGTATACACTTAAAAAAAGTTTCCTTAAAACAACAAGAAAAAATGAATCCTTGTTGCCCGGACTTTAGGATTTATCCAGTAACTTCCCTGTAGTTTATGACATTCTCCTTGTTAAAGTTAGGAAGCGGGAGTTCAGTAGCCCAAGGGCTTTCCTCTCAAGCCTGTTCGCAAAACCACCTTCTAGTTAGAGGTGAAAATTCATTGATTACATCCTAATGAAGCACTTATGTGCCAGATACTCTGCGGCTTACACAGATATGTAAGGTAATACCTGGGTTCCCAAGGAGCTTAAATGAGGTTTATAATATACATGTAGGTACTTGACCATCATACCACGAAACAGAAATCACGAGGTGCCATTATGAGAAATAAGATGCCTGATGTTCACAGGAGGCAAAGCAAGATAGATGTGAGCATTGAGCTGGCCTTGGGTAAAGATGTGAAAAGGCGAAAGGAAGGAGCAAAGGTAAAGCAATAGGTGCTGTTTCCACAGTAACAGGAAGTAACAGGCATGGCTCAATCCTTGATGCCCTGTTCATATCCCTCAGGCCCTGTTGCTTCATATACTCTCCTGATCTTCAACCGCTCGTATCTATGCCAAAGCCTAGGAGGCTGCAGGCTGCTCTGGTGAACGAACACTGCTTGGAAGCAGCATTCAGTCAGTGACTGATGAGAGCTGGTGTATCAATATTCCAGCTTCCTTGCTCCCAGGTGAAATAACGCTCAGGTATATGTTAAATACACTCTCCCCTCAGGATTAAACTCCCAACTGCCCACAGTTGTAGCTGACTCACTAAACTACTAGTCCTTCGTTATCTTACTTCTCCAGTCCACTAGTATTTCTCACATTTCCAAATACATTATGTACACCTGAAATTGGAACCCCAAATAAGACACATGGGGAGACAGAACATAAAAGAACTATCCAATAATTATTTGTATATACATAGGATATAAAGTTTATTTATTAGTCAATATCTCATTCCATGCTCTATGTTTAAAAGAGGCTATAAGACTTTATAGAATCCTGCTCCCTGGCCTTCCCTCAACTGCTACCTTTCCCAAACTAAACAAACAAACAAACAACAAATATTAAGAAAAAGTGGGGAAAAAAGTGAGACAAGGCTGGGCTTATCAGAGGTTTACTATTTCCTACTGAAGGATCAGTGCTTGCCTATTTGTTCAGCTATTCAGAGGGAAAGCTACGAGAAGGTAAAAGACAGAATGCTGACTCAGAAGACTGCCTTAGAAGGAAGAAAACTCCCACAGAGTTACAGCCTCTTGGATTTAATATGACAGCTCCTAAAATATGTAGAAAATGCATACAATGCACAGGCTTCCCCTTAGGGATAAGGGCAACTCCTGACCCTCTCTTCCTCTTGGAACCATCACAAGGGAACAGCTTGGGATGATTTCCAAGGCGGGGGTCTTGACCCACTGCCGTCTAGTCAGACCGTTTAAGTGTTCACACACTGGAATCACAAAACTGCCCTGGAATTCATTTATGGCATTTCATGGTTGTCTGCTGGGCCCCTTCCAACATTAAAAACTGGCTGCCTGGGATACTGCTGACTGTGGGAGACTGAAATAAATATGAGTTCATCCTTTATTCATTAAACAAATATTTATCCAATGTCTACTATGTGTTGGACACTGACTGTTCCAATGATAGAAATACAGAATTGATCAAAAAAGATGCTGTCCCTGACCTCGTGAAACCTACACTTTATTGGATAGGGACAGAAAAAATGATATACACATGTTAGAGGACAATGGGTAGAGGAAAAAAAGTTAAGAATATATATATGTATTATGTGTATATATATGTATATGTGTGTATATATATATATATGTATGTACGCATGCACATATATATATATGTATGTATCTGATGGTGGTTAAGTGTTATAAAGAAAAATTAGGGGCGCTGGAGTGGCTCAGTTGGTTAACTGAGAGACTCCAGCTCAGGTCATGATCTCACAGTTTGTGGGTTCGAGCCTCACACTGGGCTCTGTGCTGATGGCTCAGAGCCTGGAGCCTGCTTCGGAGTCTGTGTCTCCCTCTCTCTCTGCCTCTCCCCCACTCATGCTCTGTCTCTCAAAAACAAATGAAATATTTAAAAAGTTAAAAATAAATAAATAAAAATCAAGTTATTAAAAAAAAAGAAAAATTGAACAGGAGGTCAGGACATATAGGGAGGGAGAACTAGGGGCTGATTATTTCTGTTTTATATACAGTGGTCACAGAAGGCCTCTCTGATAACATGGCATTTTGAGCAGAGCTCTGAAGGAAATGAGAGAGCAAGTTATACGAATATCTGGGAGAGGAGTACTCCAGGAGAGGAGATGGAGTTCTGAACTAACTTCAAACATACAGTAGCCAAAAGAGCTCTTCTTTTTCTTTTCTTTTTTTTCTTTTAAGTCTTACAGAAATACAGATTATTTCAAGTGGGCTGAGTACAGAGATACATTTAACATCATCAGTGCAGTTGGAAGTGTTCCCCTCTTCTAAAGACGTGTTGGAAGGGCCCACCTCCCCTGAGAGTTGGATTGGAGCCTCCACCAAGTCCCTGTTAACAGAGAGTCCTCAAGAGGACAAATGGGGCACTGTGGGTCTTGACTGGCCTTCTCACAAATATTTCTTTTTTTTTTTTTTTTTAATGTTTTATTTATTTCTAGGAGAGAGAGACAGTGTGAGCAGGGGAGGGTCAGAGAGAGAGGGAGTCACAGACTGAAACAGGCTCCAGGCTCCAAGCTTAACCGACTAAGCCACCCAGGCGCCCCTCTCACAAATATTTCAATATTTGCTGTGGGATGTAAGGAAAAATGAGCAAGAAACCAAAGACCAAATAGTAACAACACTAATCAGTACCAAAAGAACCCCAAAGTGCATAATTACATCCAAATTTAGAAACACAATAATTATTTGAATTAACCAGAAAATTGAACTTCGTCTCAAGTGGTGAAACTGAAGGTACAGGTTTCTCTTCTCTCTCTTTTCCTTTTTATCTTGATATCTAATTTCAAACAGTATCTGCTATTCTTACTGAGGGAATCTGGTGTTGAATCTGAAGCTGACCCAGAGTAAAGGCTTCTTGCCTAAACAACAGAAAGGTTCAGCAGCAGATAACCCTTTAAAAATAGATAAGCTATATGGGCGCCTGGGTGGCTCAGCTGGTTGAGCATCCAACTTCGGCTTGGATCATGATCTAATGGTGCCTGAGTCTGAGCCTCTCATTGGGCTCTGTGCTGACAGCTCAGAGCCTGGAACCTGATTCAGATTCTGTGTCTCCCTCTCTCTCTGCCCTCCCCTGTTCATACTCTGTCTCTTTCAAAAATAAACAAACAAAAGAATAATCATTAAAAAATAAATAAAAATAGATAAAATAGGTAAGAAACATCATTAAAAAATGGTTGCCCGAATTCCTACGTTTAACATTTTTACTCCCTTTTGTAATGGAGGACTTCACAAGCAATATTCACATTTAAAACACCACCATGGAAAAATATAAACGATTACTGTTCAGTTTTAAAAAAGCAAAAACTAAATAAGGTGCTATTAAGTGTGTGGCCAAGTGGGGACATGAATATGAAGAATTCATTACCTTCTTTTAGGTCTTTTCTTTGACTTTATTCCAAACAGTGAGGGGTAAAGGACGTATTAAAAACTCAATTCATATGGGTCTTTTACTTTATATCCTAGCTGAGATGAATAGGGCAGGGCTCCAAAGAAGGAGAAAAAATATTTTAGATAGTCCATTAACTAGGCAATTAAAGCCCCATTTCCCAAAATGCTCTAGATTGTGGTGGTGGGGGAGTTGGGGAGGGGAGACCCGCAGGCTACTTCAGATCAGAGAATGGGAGACATACTTAATTTTAATTTGGCTTTGTAAGATGGGTGATATCAGTACAAAAAAATAAGCATAAGTTACACAACTTACAGATCCACATCATCCATAATCCTTCCCAGCAGGCCATAAAGGTTAAAAGCCGGCCACACTCTGACCCGTCTCACTGTTCATTTGTTCTGTAGCCCAAGAGGACAGCCTACTTACTGACCTTGAAGTAGCCTAGTCGTTCTAAGTAGAGTTAATGTGAGGCCAGTGCATTTTATCTAACCCACTATCAGTATGGAGCTATTAGCTGGTTCAAACAGACAGACATAACAATTGCTCTTCTCAATAGATTTCAAGAAGGAAGCACCACCATCAACCAAAAAAAAATTGCCGCATTCGTACTCTGTCAGTGTCTCATTTGCCCACATATCCTTGTCAATCCATTGATCTTTATAGAAAACATATCCTTGTCAATCCATTCACCTAACCCTACCCTAGGCTGCTGTCATTCCCAGCATTCCCTCCAGAAATTCCTGCCCCTTTCTTCCTCTCTTAGCATTCTCAAGTTACACAAGCTCTGAGAAAGGCCTTTTCCTATTTGCAAAGGCAATTTGCTAGCTGATTACCCAGAGACCCAGGCCTCTAAATATAGAGACTGCCTTTGTGGAGTCACCCAAGGTGCAAGACATTTTTAAAAGCCTGAAGATTCAAAGAGGGATCGAAACATGGCCTTGACTGCAGGCCACAGCAAAACTGCTAACCGGAGGTGCCTGGGTGGCTCAGTCAGTTCAGCATCCGACCTCAGCTCAGGCCATGATCTCACGGTTCGTGAGTTCAAGCCGTGCATCGGGCTCTGTGCTGACAGCTGAGAGCCTGGAGCCTGCTTCTGATTCTGTCTCCCTCTCTCTCTTTCCCTGCTCTCTCAAAAATAAACATACATTAAAAAAAACCAAAAAACTGCTTACTAAATAGAAGCTTCTTGGAAAAAAAAAAAACAAAAATGCAAATTTATTAGCCATCTTCAAGCAAAGCAACTATTTTTCTCTTCGTAATACCTTTACTTAAACACATTAGAGATAACACCCTACCATCAATATTCTAAAGCCTCACTGGGTATAGAAACATAGATATAAATAAAAACTGTCTCCTTCTTCCTACCCAAAATCCACATTAAAAAGAAGTAGACAGGGGCGCCTGGGTGGCTTAGTCGGTTAAGTGTCCGACTTTCGCTTAGGTCATGATCTCGCAGTTCGTGGGTTCGAGCCCCGCGTCGGGCTCTGTGCTGACTGCCAGCTCAGAGCCTGGAGCCTGTTTCAGTCTGTGACTCCCTCTCTCTCTGACCCTCCCCTGCTCACGCTGCCTCTCTCTTCTCTCCTAGAAATAAATAAAACATTAAAAAAAAATAAATTAAAAAAAAAAATAATAAATAAATAATAAAAAGAAGTAGATGGCAGGAGGGATACACTCCAAGAATAACCCAATAATTGTCTTAAGAGGTCTTTTGCTAAGAGAAATCTTTCTGCTCAATTTCTCTCTAAGTGGATATATGTGTGTGTGCCTGTGTATTTGCACAGCACTTGATATTCTCAACATCTGTTGATAAAGAAGGAAACATATCAATCAGTTATTATTCATTGAGTACTGATCAACTCACACAGCTCTTTCCAAGGCTCCTTCCAAAGTAATTGATTAATTAGACTCCAAAAAATGGCATGTCTGCCTAATTAACTGTATTGACTGTGACAGAAAAACCAGATGGCTCTCTAGCCTAGATTAGTAATAGCAGAGAGACTACTATTTAAATGAAACACAACTCTTATTTCTCCCTGACCTTTTGTCCGAAAGGAATAAAAATGCGATTGAACAATTTTGTGATGTGCTCTCTAGAAGACTATCTCCAGTAAAAAGGTTTGCCATTGGTATATAATATTTATATCATGCATATTATATAATATTATATCATGCATACCCAGTACCTGCATGGTGACAAACGTCACCCAAAGCAATCAGGGAGAGGCGTTTGGGTGACTCACTTGGTTAAGCATGCATTCAGCTCAGATCATGATCTCATGGTTCGTGGGTTCAAGCCCCATGTGGGGCTCTCTCTGCTGTCAGCACAGAGCCAGCTCTGGATCCTGTCTCCCTCACTCTCTGCCCCTACCCTACTCACGCACCCGCTCACTCTCTCAAAAACAAACAAAAACATTAAAAAGGTAAAAAAAAAGGGGGGGCGGGGGCACCTGGGTGGCTCAGTTGGTTAAGCATCTGACTTTGGCTCAGGTCATGATCTCACGGTTTGTGTTTGGGCCTCGCATTGGGCTCTGTGTTGACAGCTCAGAGCCTGGACCCTGCTTTGAATTCTGTGACTCCCTCTCTGCCCCTCCCCTGATTGCACACACACACACTCTCTCTCTCTCTCTCTCTCTCTCTCTCAAAAATAAATAACCACTAAAAAAATAAGTTAAAAAAAATAAAGTTACCTTAAAAAAAAAAGGCAATCAGGGAAATTTTGCTTTGGAAACGGCCAAAGCCATAGATTAACTTTATTTGTGGTAGAAATAAAATTCCATTGGTTCCCACAAAAGAATACAAATATACATACCCATAAGATGATCACTATTTTTGAAAAATTTCATTGTTGAATTGGAATACATCTTCTTCTTAATGCTTGTTTATTTTTGAGAGAGAGAGAGAGAGACAGAGCACTAGTGGGGAAGGGGAAGAGAAAGAGGGAGACACAGAAACTGAAGTAGGCTCCAGGCTCTGAGCTGTCAGTACAGAGACTGACTCAGGTTCAAACCCATAAATCATGACCTGAGCCAAAGTTGGATGCTTAACCGACTGAGCCACCCAGATGCCCCATATTACCACTGTTTTTTGCATGTAAAGTTACATGATTCTTGCTTCTTTGGATCATTTGCCATTTTGGCTCCATTAGGCTCCTGGAATTCTTTGGTTTATTAAAATAACTAACCTTTATGGGTTCTAAGTAGGAAAAATTCTATTAATAAAGAAAAGTTCCATAAAGACAGCCAATAATAGTCAAATAATCAGTAGGGAAGAAATTTAAAAATGCTCTAAATCTCCAACAGCTGTTCATAACAAAGTAGCCTGCATTACTTAAAGATGAATTTTTATTTGGCAAAACTCTTTTGGAAACCTAGGCAATCAACCCAATGGTCTTCAGCACTAATCTCTCCTCTGTGGGCTTGTTTTTGTATGTGGGGTCTGGAAAGTAGAGAGATGGCATCACTCATTTCATTCTGCATAGAAATATTTATACTCCATTCAAGCAAGGGTCTCCAACCACTCAGATGAAGAAACGTCACTCTTCTTTTTCCCCAAAGTTTAAAAATCCCCCAAAAGGAGGCAGAAGTACTGAGAGTAAAATCTCTAAGGAGGAGATACTGTTTCCTTCATGAACCTGCCAGCAATTTCCTAATAGAGCCCAGTCTCCAAGCCAGGAATTATTCATTAAAGGAGAACTGTGGGGTGCCTAAGTGGTTCAGTCAGTTGAGTGTCCAACTTTGGATCAGGTCATGATCCCAGGGTTGTGGGATCAAACCTGCTTTGGGCTCCATGCTGAGCTGCAGGCTGCTTGGGACTTTCTCTCTCTCTCCCTCTGCCCCTCTCCCACTCTTGTGCTTCCTCTCTCTCTAAAATAAAAAATAAAAATAAAATAAAATACATTTTTAAAGAATTTCTTTAGGGGCACCAGGGTGGCTCAATTGGGTAAGCATCAGCGCAGGTCATGATCTCACAGTTTGTGAGTTTGAGCCCCACATGGAGCTCACTATTGTCAGCAAAGAGTCTGCTTCGGATCCTCAGCCCCCACCCCCCTCTCTGCCCTCCCCCTGCTCATGCTTGCTTGCTCTCTCTCTGTGTCAAAAATAAACATTAAAAAACAATAAAGGAGAACTGTCATGTTGTGTCACCTGATCACATCAATTTCTTAAGAACTGTCTTTTTTTAAATTATATTTAATATTTTTATTTCTTTTTTTTTTTTTTACAAACAGTTTATTGTCAAATTAGTTTCCACATAACACTCAGTGCTCATCCCCACAAGTGTCATCAACACACCTAGTGTTCTTTCTTAGCTGAATAGTTATAAACCAGACAATATCTAACAGGCCTGCATACACTCCAAAATCTTTTAAGCTTTCTAAGCTCTAAAACTGCATCAGTAAATGGACTAAAAGATGGCCTAATCCATGAGTAAAATATTAATCCAGGATTGCTAACACCTTGAAACCTCTAAGTTTCAGGAATTCCACAAACTCTAATTTTATATGCAAAATGATGTGCATGCGTACATTTTCCTCAAATGAGTACTCATAGCTTTTAGGTTTACAAAGAGATTCAGAATTCAAAAAGAGTTACAAATGGCTGACTTAATAAATGAGTTATTTTCATGCTACCTTCTCCTTATAAAATAAAGTCTTCTAAATAATATATACAAGGAATTCCACTTCCTCATTAGCCCATGGAAGATGCTACCAACACTTGCTTTGAAGAACCTAGGGGGCAGCATGTCTATGAGGAAGAGCGCACATCACAGGCAAGAGCCAGTCTAGTCCTGGGGCCTCTGGGTGGCTCAGTTGGTTAAGCATCAGACACTTGGTTTCAGCTCAGGTCATGCTCTCACAGTTTGTGGGTTCAAGCCCCACGTTGGGCTCCATGCTGACAGTGCAAAGCCTGCTTTAGTTTCTATCTCTCCTTCTCTCTCTCTGCTCCTCCCCTGCTCGCTCGCTCGCTTTCTTGCTTCCTTTCTTTCTTTCAAAAATACATAGATAAACTTTAAAAAAAAAAAGCAAAAACAAAAAAGAACCAGTCTAGTCCTGGTTCTGCAACTGATTACATCTGCTATTTCAAACACTCTAGGCCTCCGCTTCTCATGGGGGTAAAACCTGTCACTGGGAGGATTCAACATGAAATGAAAGGGCTTCAGAAGCTAAAGGGCTAAAAACATATGAGATATAAAACAAAGACAAGGATAAGAAAATATTAACCTTAAGTCACAAAGCAAGTCAAAGGATGGAACCCAAGAGTGTGCCTCTATTTCAGATAAAGGAGAACATATGGCATGTCATGCCCCCAGTGAGCTTAATCAGGGCTGCACAGAGTTATAAAAAGAGCAAAGTTGTTATAAGTTTACAGGGTGCTTCGCTGGCCTGGAGCACACTTACTGGTGAATTCTTGCACCTGTATCATACCCATATAATGTCAACACGGAAAGGTTTAGTGATGATGTAATGTCTGAGGCCAGGCAATGTATTCAAGGCCATTTTGTCGGACTCCCGAGATACAAGTCAGCTCTTTTCTCCAGGGGATGAGTTAGGATGATTTCATTCTCATGATTTTGGGGGCTTTGCCATCTAGCAAGTTTAAAAGAAAGACCTGTGTAAGTGATCCCAGTGCTCAGATAATCCAAGCTCAACCCTTTTAAGAAAACTTTATCATACTTTCCATTTTCTTCCTTCTCCCATTTTCAACAAGGGGTAGGACCTATTAGGTGAGGCATTAGATAAGACCAAAGCAAAAAGGAGATTTAAAAAATTGCCACCTTGGGGGCACCTAGGTGGGTGGCTCAGTCTGTTGAATGTCTGACTCTCAATTTCAGCTCCGGTCATGATTCCACGGTCGTGGGATCAAGCCCCACGTTGGGCTCTATGCTGAGTGTGGAGCCTCCCTAAGAGTCTCTCCTTTCCTCTCCCACTGCACCTTCCTTGCTTGTACTCTTTCTCAAAAAATTAAAATACATTAAAAAAATTGCCACATTGTCCATTTCCAGGCCACATATACCTGTTAGCCTGAAAGGCTTACTTCTCAGAAGCCTGAGCTCTGCTGGACTTTCACAATCTAGGGCAAGCACCGTTTAAGGAATTGTAAAGGGACAAAAGCTGAGTGCGGCCGCCTGACGGGTATGTGCCAGAGGAGCTAGCAGGTGGAAAATTGGTATTCTGTTTTAACGCTGCTAAGAGACTGGCTCACTGAGTATGCAGAGGGGAGTGTGAAGCTTGGGAGACAGAATGTACCCAGACAGGCTTTAGGGAGAAAAGGAAAAAAAACAAAAAATCCCAAATATGATGGTGACAGCAAGGAGGAGAGCTCTTAGGTTCAGGCAGCTGCCAAAGGAAGGAGTGCTGTTTTACTACACGATTCCTCACTACACTTTAAGACTAGAAGGTGGGCTGATTTAAGGGGAAAAAAAAAAATTCAAGTCTATATCCAGGCTAATTGCTTCTGTTGATACTGAGCCAATCTGATGTCACTTATGCTACCTTACCTGATGACAGAAGTCATAAAACGTAAATGATTAAAAATTATACAAGAAATAAACTGTGTATTGTTGGCCAAAAAGAGAGAAGAGTAATTGTATGTAGGGCTTTAAATGAAAATCGCAAGGAGATTATTATGGGCAGTCATGTGTCCACCACAGCTCCTGGTACACAGTAGATGCTCAATAAATATTTGCTTTTTTATTTTAAAGTGTGGGGATGGGGAGAGAGATATGAAGTTAGGAAGGATTCAGGAGGAGATAGCAAAAAGGACCTTGTGTCCACTCACCTATGAATTAGCAACAGACCAAGAAAATAACCTTGAGGGAAAAACATCCTGCTGAAGCACAGAGGTTGTAAACTGGTGGCTCTCATGCAGAATAGGAATGGGATACAGATTTATCCATACAATAAGGTATCAGTACATTTAAGAGTCGGGAGACTTAAAAATCTTAATTTCTGGCTTCCCTTGGGAAAAAAACACAGAGGCCTTCATGGCAACAATAGACTGAAGCTAAGTCAAAGCTTCATTTAGATGGGGTTCATTTATATTCGTTTATATTTACATGGGGTGGGCTTTCTAGTTGGCCACAGTCACCACCACCCCCTACTGATTACTTCTAACCCAACTCACTCATGTTTGATATTTGCCTTGCTTCTGTTGGCATCAAGTTGTAATCTTTTTGTATAGTATAAATGGCTGTAATGTGATTCTTGATCTCGGAGTTAGGAGTTTGAGCCCCGCCTTGGGGATAGAGATTATTTAAAAATAAAATCTTAAAAAGAAAATGAGTTCTACTGAGAACTCAAAAATCTGGGTTCTAGTCCTGGCTCAGCTACACACATATATACGTCTTGACTTATGTACCCAGCCTCTCTGAGCCTCAGTTTTCTCATTTGTAAAAGGAGGGTTTTTACAAAATGATCTCTAATAGCTCTATAATTAGAATCCTCTACAATGGTGGCAATAAGCATAGGGGGGACATGAAGTAGTCATAGCCTATCTCACACTCTGTTCCCTGAGGCTAATGTCTTAAGATATTAATTTCATTTTGAGGCTAGTGAATCTATGATCGTCTAAAAGTTTAGGCTCTTTGGCAGAAAATCTGAGTCCATTTGTGTAGAAAGACTAATTTCACCATAATAAAAAGCCAGAAGACTGTTTCAGATAGATAGATCGCTTAATGCCTTTCTTGACCGTGTTCATTCCTAATATGGAAATTCTCAGATTCCTCCCTGGGACGGTTACCCACTCTATGACTACATGAAGAGTTCCAGAGCACAGAGCCTCCAGCTGTGGGCGTTCTCGAAGTACACAAGAGCAACATCACATATAAAGACCAATATAAGGAAAGGGTAGGCTTTGGAATTTGAAAGCAGCAAAAAAATCTTGTCTGGACTAGTCAAAGAATACACACGTCAATCCTGTGTATCATACTGTAACCGTAGCAGCTGCTACTTTAGCTCTAAGTGTGGAAAGTCAGAGCCTATAAACCGCCTCTGAGAGACATGTTCCAGCAATGAGTTTGGCCTCCTGTGTAGCACTTAGAAAGTATCAGCTCAGGAGATTAGCCACATTGAAAACCTATTATTTAATTCATCTTCATAAAGCCCCTGGAAGTTAAGCAGGAAAATGGTACTTATCAATTCTGATTTACACTTAGAAAAGCCTTAGGGTCCAAAAGCTAAAAAGCACACACTGATCAAAGTATTCAAGATTTGCTTCAACAAATATTTATTGTGCTCTCACTGCTTTCAGGTATTGGAGACAAGACAATGATGAATTAGCCACATTTCACTTCTTCATCCCCAAGGAGTGAACAAAATAGCCTAACATAAATCTCTATACTTCCTATTCCCTAGGTTACATACCTCTGATAATCTATATGGGGACCATGAACAGCCTTGAAAGACTTTACCTCTGAAATGGATCCAAAGTTAGAGTCATTGACTTCATATCCTCCTTCCCAGAAAACCACACATCCCAATCAAAGAGCAACCTGGTTTGTCAGAGAGGATACAGTATGCATGAACTTTTCTTATAGGATAACAAATCATACATAATGGATGCCTGGCTGGCTCAGTCACAAGAGCATGTGACTCTTGATCTCAGGGTCAGGAGTTTGAGCCCAATTAGAGATTACTTAAATAAGTAATTTTTTTTAAACCACACATAATAAATTAGTCAAATCTGAATAGAAAAGAAAAATCAAAAGCCATTCAATGTTTCTATCGTTATATATAAACTTAAAGGCAAAACAACTACATATTGTTAATGTACATAACCGGGAAAATCACAAAATCCCTTCTCTGGTTCTGCCTACGGCAATACCTATCCCAGTGTGTCTGGGCAAAGTGGGTAATGATAATCTAGGTCAGAGGTTCTCAGTCGGGGCAGTTTTATCCCAGAGGACATCTGGCAATGTCTGGAGACATTTTTGGTTGTCTGGGGCATGGCTGGGGGAGAGATTACTGGCATCTAGTGGGGACAGACCCGGGATGCTACTATCCTATAATGCACAACAGAGCCCCACGATACAAAGAATTATTCATCCAAACTGTCAATGGTGCAGAAGTCAAGGAACTTTGGGAGAGGGGGCAAGATGGCGGAGAAGTAGGGAGCTCCGTGGATTGCACTAGCCCCCATATCTCACACGGGAAAGAACTGAAGCCATAGGAAACCTTACAGAACCCAAGAGATTGGGAGAAAAAGGACGCAGAATCCACTGAGAAAGTCTTCTAACATGAGTGCGAACTGGGGAAGATAAAATCAGGCCAGGATCAGAGACTCAGAGGGACGGGGGCGATGCCCCTCTGCAGGGAGTGAGAGGGGAAAGAGAGAGTCCGAAACTATTCAAGACAGGGTCCCTGTCGCTGGGGTACAGAAAAACTTCCGCCTGAGGCACAGAGGACTGTGTGCGCCAAATCCCTGCATGCCAGGTCCCCACACACCAACTTGTCCGGGAGGGGTCGCGCACCAACTGCTCCTTTGAGCTCCTGACTGGCTGGACCCCTAGAGAGGCTGCATGCCGACCGCACCATTGTGCTCCTGGCTGGCTGGACCCCTAGAGGAGCCGTGTGCCACTGCCCCTTTGTGCTCCTGGCTGGCTGGACCCATGGAGGAGCCACCCGCGTACCAGGCCTCAGTGCTCCTGGCTTGGCTGGACCCCTAGAGGAAAGGCGAAGGGCTTAAAACTGGGAGATTTGCCCGCAAGTTCGTGTTTCAGGTGATGAGACACAGGGACCCGGTTTCCCGCTCTCCAGTGGGCCAGCGCGTCCCCCAGGCAAACCCCCATCCTTGCTCACCAATCCGACCTGGAGCAGGGATTCTGGCTCCATCCCCAGGGCTAGGCAAGAGGCTTGGAATTGCCCTGAGGGGATTGCCTGAGAGGGTTTGTTTATGGCAATTTCAGTGGGATTTGGAAACTAGGCCTGGCCTGGGTTAAAGAGCACGACCCACTTTGGCTGCGCCCCCCGCAGGGGGAGTTTACACACCCAAAAAAGCGAGGTGCAGTGCTTGGTTGAAGAAGGGACTGGAGCGCCGCCACTCTCCTCCCCACAACTGCCAAGGTAGAACTCCCGCCTGGTGCATTGGATCACACCACGCCCATCCCTGCTAGAGAGCTGCCCTCCTCCTTTTTTTTTTTTTCTGGAACACTGACCTGATTAACTCTGGTCACCGGCTTGCTTAAACAGTCACATTTAGTCCATTCTGTAGATGTAAATTCTACACCTACCTACCTTTCTCTCAAGAGTAATCAGTCTATATAGTTTCTCTGGATACCCCAGCATCCTTCTCTCAACTATTCAACCATATTCCACACTTTAGCTCTTTGAAAAAAGCTGCTTATCCCTTCTGCCTGCTCATTCTATTTCCAATTTTGCCTCATCCCCGCCCTGTCTTCTCTCTTTCTCTATGCTCTTCAACCAGCACTGCATACACCTGGCTATTTAATTGTAGCTGGGAAATCCAGTTATATGCTTTAAACTGTTCTTTGTCTGTCAGTTTTTTTTTTTTTTCTTTTCTTCTTTTTGACCTTTTTATGTATTTTTTATTTTCTATTATTCGCCTTCCCTTCTCCGTCTTTTCTCTTAACTTTTTCGTTTTCCCTCTCGGTTTGCATGTTTGTTGGATTTGTCTGTGCGACTGTGTGTCTCTGATCCCTGTGCGTTTGTCTGTCTGTTTTCTTCTCCAGGGCTACCTCAAGAAACAAGCCAAAGTACACATGGTGGAGAGTCCCAAATATCACTACAAGTAGGAAAATAAAATAACCAAGGTCTCAACAAAGGAGACCAAGAGATATCATTCAAAAAACACTCTCTGAAAGGATAGGCCCTGGACAAAGAGTCTTCTTGGGTACAGCAGCACTCACAGGTGCAGAGAGCATAACAAGTCTTTAAAACTAACAAGAGACAGAAAGCTAAGTAAAATGATGAAACAAAAGAACTCTCCTCCAAAGAAGTCAAGGAACCATGGTCTGGGTGTTCTAGATATATTGGCTAGAGGCCTATGTTCTGGGTCTTTGAAGAGCTCCATACAGACAGGTTCTGGCTGCTATTAGAGGAGCTAAAAGAAAACAACATTTATTCTCCTTTACCTCTTCACCTTTCCCTCAGCCCTGTGTTTCTGGTAATAAAGCCTAATAAACCGTTACATTTAGTGCCTGCTTTTTACTGATCATTGAAATGAGGATCACACACTTAAGAGATTGACAGAGATGGGAAGTCAACTTAAAAGCAAGGAAGGAAGGCAAGAAGGAAGAAAGGGAGGGAGAAATGGAGGGAGGGGCTTGGCTGTCATCTCCACAGCTAAATGAAACACAATCAACCAATCTGAAGACAATGATCTGTTCTGTTGTGAGTCTGATCATGTCTAGAAACTGCTCCTTCCCACCCAAGAAACAAACGGCATGTAGAAACGAAGTCATTCACTTATATAACTGAGGACACCTAGTGGTTTCCAGTGTGGATCACAGTGAGGTAGGCCCTAAGACTGCCTTCAATATAAACTCTGGAGTTAGATATATATCCCCTATTTATAAAAGGGACATCCTTAGTCTAGACAACTTAAAAGTCTCACAGTTCGTGTGTTCCAGCCCCACAACGGGCTCTCTGCTGTCAGCACAGAGCTCTCCTTGGATCTTCTGTGCCTCACCCACTCTCTCTCTCTCTCAAAAAGGGGGGGGGGCAGAATATTCATAAGTTCCCCAAGAATGGTTTATTTTATGTCAACTCTAAAAAGGAGAGTACAGCACATGAGAATTCTATGTCAAAATTTTACGTGGTTGGTGAACCCAAAGAGAATACTAGCGTTAGCAAGAGACTAAGGTCTCTCTTTTTCCAATCTAGATGTGAAATAGCCTAAGATCTGTTGTGTTTAAGAAAATAACAAAAATCTATTTGTTTATTTGATCAATGCCTCCAGGTTTGTCCTTAGCCAATCGGGTTACTGAGACCAGTCCAACTGGTGTCCTCGCTGACACGCACTGCAGAGCCTCTATGGCCAAGACAGACAGGTGCAAGGATGTGGAGCATGTCTTTAAACTGCCAGCTCTAAGTCAACATCAGTGTCTCAATTCCCCGTGAGACTGTGAAAAGGCTGCAGACCCAGCTTGGGTTCTCCTTCCCAGCTGTGATGCTGGCAATAAAAAGAAAAGGAGTCAGCATCTGGCTTCCTCTCAAACAAAGCTGCTCAGCCTGTCTCATCCAAGAAAAAGATGCCATCTCAAGGGGACTTTCAGGATATATGTCTCTTGGATGGTACTTAGGGTATTTCATCCATCATTGCGTTTTATTGACACATACACACAAAAAAGTCTTTTTTCGGCTAATTTTCCATGGACTCCCTCCTTTTGAATTGACACATTCTCAGAACCTTAAAATCTGTTCATTAACCTGGCCAAGCTAGGTTGCTCAGATCTATATTGTGGCCAGTCTTGGTTCACGGTGTGTACCTCACATTACCCGGTGGCAGCAGCTCTGATGAAGAAACTCACTATTGGGGTAGAATGTCCCCAGACACTGTTTTGCCTCAATTGTTTCTACTTGACATGATGCTAAAGAGAAACAAAGACAAGAACAGAAAAAGCAGTCTGGGAGGAAAGCATGAATGTGGGACGCAGGAGACAGAGGGCGCCTACCTGGTCACGATCCCCTGCAAAGCAGCAACTTTTCATGGTGCAAGAGTTGAAGTAACCCTGATTGTCGAACTGGAACACAGGCAGGCGGGAGTGGATGTCGTAGAGCACAGGGGGCAGGCGACGCCTCAGGGCAAGGAGCTGCGTCCCGTTGCTGTTGAACCGCACACTCATGGCGCTCTGGAGGGACAGGTTGCCACCGTAGCGCAGGAGAGAACTGAAAGGCAGAGAGCACGGGGACCGGCTGTGAGGCACGTTGGACAAGACTCTGCAAAATGCACTGCATCTACTTCTTCCCCAAGTACATCCAAATCTCCTGTCAGGCTTTACATCTGAATTTCGGCAGCAAGGTATTTCTGTGCACTGGGCTAGAAGGTAACAATTCTATGCGAGTTACTGAACCTGTCATTTCCTCTTTTTGATCTCCAAAAGGTGAATTACCAGTAAATTTACAGGAAATAAATAACAAAAGCGTCATGAAAGAAGAGACGTATTAAAATGATTAGTTATTTCATTAGCCTGAGCTAACTACATAATCAAAGAGATAACACTCGTCAAGGCCCTACGAGGGGAGTCATGTCCACTAATCATGGATGCCATTTAAGGGACATATATATCCTTGTTTTAGAAATATAAAGCACATCAGCAGAAAAACAGATACTTTACTGTTTATTATGGATATTTTTTCAATAATAATCATTTTATTACTTAAGCCTTTTATTTTTGAATTTTAATCTGTTTACAGAAAATTTTTATTCTGTATGGCATAACTAGAGAGTGAATACCAAACAAGTTTTTTAAAAAATGTTTATTGGGGGGGGGGGGCGGTGAATCAGTCAGTTAAGTGTCTGACTTCGGCTCAGGTCATGATTTTGCCACTCCTGAGGGCCAGCCCTATCTCAGGCTGTCTGTTGTCAGTGTATCAGTCCAGAGTCTGCTTCAAATCCTGTCTCCCTCTCTCTCTGCTCCCCCCCTCTCTCTCAACAATAAAAAATAAAACATTAAAAAAATGTTTAGTTTTGAATGAGAAAGAGAGAGAGGGAGAGAGAGAGAATCCCAAGCAGGTTCCACACTGTCAGCACAATGCCTGATGTGGGGTTGAATTCACAAACTGCAAGATCATGACCTGAGCAGAAACAAGAGTCAGACACTTAACCAACTGAGCCACCCAGGCACCCCTAAACAAACCATTCATTCATTCATTTTAGAGAGAGGGGAAGCATGAGCAAGGCAGAAGGGTAGAGGGAGAGAGAGAGAATCGTAAGTAGGCTCCACACTCAGGGTGGAGACCAATGTGGGGCTCAATCCCACAACCCTGAGATCATGACCTGGGCCAAAATCAAGAGTTGGACACTTAACTGACTGAGCCACCAGGGTGCCCCTAAACAAAAAAATTTAATTTAAATGCACAGTAAGTAGTAGGACAATTAGAAAACCAAGATGACTTGTTTTCCATTACAATGCCCAACAAGTGTATAATTACCTTAATACATTTATCTAGCCTCACAAATGAGAGATCTGTTCTGGTTCACCTAATATTCTTCTGCGGTCTCCTAATATTCCTAACATTAAAAAAAAGTCACACAATATGGTTCCAATTAATTTCTTTTGATGATTCAGAAG
The DNA here is from genome assembly GCA_017311185.1 of Proteles cristata cristata. NCBI lineage: Eukaryota > Metazoa > Chordata > Mammalia > Carnivora > Hyaenidae > Proteles > Proteles cristata. The sequence continues at coordinate 259,096 of JAESUZ010005085.1, forward strand.
ATCTTTTCAATTTTACAGTGAACTAGGATGGCCATGAACATTAACAATTACACAGTACTAAGTAAAAAAGGGTGTGTATATGTGTCTGTGTTTTATCTTTTCAGTAGTTAGTATCCTTGATTAGCTAGACTATTTACTATGAAGGGATAGACTGTCCACTGACCATATAACTAACTTCTCTTTTGTATTTTGGGTTCAATTCTTGGAGTACTGAATAGGTAGGGAAGTGAGGTTAAGTATATATATCGGGCGAGGTGCAGAAATTCATGTGACATCAAACCTACTAACTTGTTTTGCCTCATACAGACTTTGTTGTCCTGGAAAGAAAATAATCCTAGTAGTTTGAGGGGGGAAAAGTTTATAAATTCTAGGGAATCACAGAGCTGGAAAGGGCCTCAAAAGACCTAAATTAGAGCCTGGCAGATTTATCTGAAACATTTTTAAGGAAAAAAAATGGCAGTTTCCCAAGCGAAAACTTAAAGAGCTATATGCTACCAGAAGAGATTTAATATTGAATGAAGACAACATTTTTTTTTTGTTTTTTCTTTGGCGTGAAGAAAGAACTCTGGGGAAGATTAGAGGGACAGGAAAGGAGATATCCCGTGGGAAAAGGAGCCCTTGAAACCACATGCAAACCTAGCTGATCACAAAAACGGACTAGGGTCAGTCAGTCCTGTGTCTCCCAAAGCAGTGTTCTCACTAGAGAGGGGCGTGCCCTAAGTACAGAAACAGGCCTGGTGCAAAACAGGCTTTAATCCTCTTATCAGTGGAATGAAATAAAAGAGAGAAAAGACAGGAGACAGTTGCTAGAACTCCAAACATCAAGGAGAAGCCTGGTACCCCTACAGGCCCCAAGTAATCATCTCTGTAGACAAACGTTCTTATAATGGTCCTACACAGAGGCCACACTCACTCATACAGAGAATGAATGACGGGGCTGTTAGAGTCCAGGCAGTTCCTTTACAGGGTGCCCTAGCTGCCACAGGCATGTGGTGTTATCTAAACACTAAGCTCAAAAACAATGAGAGGCTTTCAATCCAAGATCTGCACGGAGTGTACAAATAAACCACCATCTGCAGAACTGAAGAGGAGCGGGGCATGGAAACAAGACTCAACAAAAAGAAACTTGGCCGGCCCCACAGAAACAGCAGCAGGGGTTTGCATCAGCTCAGGCATCCCTGACAGGAAAGCTGAGGCAGCCAGCAAACGCCCTTTCCATCAGGTTCACAGGAACTTCCTCTGCTGATTCCAGTCAGACCTACAGAAGTCTGCCCAGGACAGGCATCGGGCCCATCCCAGCCCCACCCAGGTTCCTTGAGCTACATTTGCAATCTAGCCACTCAAGCAGTCTGTTTGTGGGGTTCCAGGAAGGTCACTAACCTCTCTTGCCCATACTTCTGGGCAGGGAACTCCTGTCTCTCACACAGAGGGTAGGTAAGTAGGACCCTTGCTCCTAGAGTGTTTGGGGGTGCCAAAGAGCAGCTGCCGAAACTGAATACTTCATGTTTGGGCATCAAATTAAATTCCTTCCAGAGGATGGAATGATACTGGAAATCTAGAAAGTGAGCTATGTTCACTGTAATTTCTCAGCAGGGGATCTACAGCCAGCTCCTTCTGACCAGAACAGTAAGCACGATCTAGTTCATTAGGAACAAAAAGCTTAGGGGAGCCTGGGTGGCTTAGTCGGTTAAGCATCCGACTTTCACTTGGGTCATGATCTCGCGGTTCGTGGGTTCGAGCCTCGCGTCGGGCTCTGTGCTGACTGCCAGCTCAGAGCCTGGAGCCTGTTTCAGAGTCTGTGACTCCCTCTCTCTCTGACCCTCCCCTGCTCACGCTCTCTCTCTCTTTCCTAGAAATAAATAAAAACATTAAGAAAAAAAAAAAGGAACAAAAAGCTTAGAAACAGTTTGCCCTCACAGTTGAGATATAAAGATAATGTCAAAGATAGTGTAGTTTACAGTTCCAAGTGTAATATGCATGAGAAATCATCTGGGACTTTAAAAAATGTGGATTCTCAGGATCCACCCCCAGTTATTCTAATTCAATCTGGGAAGTGGACCCAGGAATCTGAATTTAACAACCTCCATTAATTCTGATGCATGTGACTTTCAAATCACACTTCTGAGAAACATGGTTCCATTTTGGAATTTGGGGGGGGGGAGGAACCAGGAAGAGAAGGGAGAGTGAGGGACAGTGGGGTCGGGGAAAACAAGGTGGAGAAAAAGCAGATTACCAGAGGTTCAACAAAAAGCCAACCACACACTATGGCACTTTTTATACTCCCTTGTCTATTAGCATAAAGGGCTCTAATTCCTTTTAAAAATCAGAGCTCCCCTCTACCAACAAAGCCTGAAATGCCTTTTTCCTATCATCAATACATTCCCTAAAGGAGAAGTTTCTCACTTCCTCTTGGAGAACTGAAGGAAGAATGCCTCAATCTTGACTTGCTTTCTGAACTCTGATCTTGATAACAGAGATGCCAACTATCTCCACTCCTCAGAGAAATGGCCACCATTTTACACCCAAACAAGATGAGGAGTATTTTTTTTTAAATGTTTATTAATTTTTGAGAGAGAGAGAGAGACACAGCGTGAGTAGGAAAGGAGCAGAGAGGGAGGGAAACACAGAATCTGAAGCAGGCTTCAAGCTCTGAACTGTCAGCACAGAGCCTGATGCAGGGCTCAACTCATGAACCGTGAGATCCTGACCTGAGCCAAAGTCAGACACTTAACCACTGAGCCACCCAGGCGCCCCAAGATAAGCAGCATCTTGAAAGGACTAGCAACAAGTTAAAATGAGTTCAACTCAAAATATCCCTACTCAGAAAAATAAAAGCAATAAATCTATTCCCAACCTATCTTCAATCAAGGATTTGTCATAAAATACAACAAGAACAGGTAGGAGGTAATCCAAGGGTCAGCATGTAAAAGATCCAGGACAAAAAGCAAGAGAACTTCAGAACAACAGGAAAATATTTCTCACTAGTGTGGTCTCAATTCCCTGCCCTGCCCCCACCCTCCGCCTCCAATACTGAAATGGACTTCTTTATTGCTCTGGCAGGGTAAAAAGAACATTTTTAAAAAGTACTTGGCTAAGGGTAAGATCTTGGAATAGAAGAGAAACAAACTAAGGCTGTTTCCAAGGAAAGTGACTAAGTATCATGTTCAACATAAGACATTGATAAAGTTTCTAAGATTAGACTCCATGAACCTAGGTTTCCATAAATCCACGACTAAGTAAATTCATCTCATGGTACCAACATGATTTTCCAAAGCCAACCAGCATGAGTTTCTAAGTGAAAGCTTTAATAACACCCATGAAATGCACTGTTATTCCAAATCACAGACATCAGAGCTGGTATTAGACAATCAGAGTAGCTAAATCAAGGTCCTTTGGTGGGAGGAAATCTCCCCCACCCCTCCAGTTCTGCTTTGCAGCAGGATGACCTACAAGGAATAAAGGAAATATTGTACTTGCTATATCACAACCCGTAGAATATGACAAATCCTAAGGGACAGGCAAATTATGTAGAAAGTGAACAAGTTCAGGGAGTCACCATCCGATTAGCCCACACCAATTCTATTCAAGTGTGTTTAGGGTCCTAATAATCTCTTAAAAATATCTTTTATGTGAGTTAGCAGGAAGAGAATCTGGGCTTTCTTTTTTGTTTTTTCTACCATAATCCTCAGTTCCAAGATTGAGACTTCTCTAGAGGGAACCAGAACTGCTGGAAAGCTAGTATGAGAAAGAGATACGGTGATATGTGACTAAACAAACTCACTTTCCTCAATGCCAAGACTTTCTGGCCTGAAATATAGATACAGGTTCCATGTATCTGGTAAAACTTCCTTCCCTTTTTCAACATCCAGAAATTTAAGTTTGACTGAAGTCAGCACAGGGCTTGATAAATTTCTGATAAAGAGATCTTTAGATAAGGGAGCCTGACTGGCTCAGTTAGTAGAGCATGTGACTCTTGTTCTTGGAGCTATGGATTCGAGCCCCATGTTGGTTATTGAGATTACTTAAAAATAAAATCTTTAAAGACAAAAAAAGAGAGAGATCTTTAGATGATCAAATGGCATATGCACTCCCTCCATGAAGCAAACAAGGATGGCAGACATTGCAGTGTTTCTAATCATCATCTTCCAGAACAGGGACATACCCAAAGCTGAAGTGATCTGAGTTTTTGCAAATGGCCCAGAGATCCCAGAAAACCACACAGAACTCAACAAGATCTCAAAATAAATTAAGAGGCACTACAATAACAGATTTGTTCTAAGACCCTTATGAATTTCCTATATATTTAAGGACTCCACATTTAGTCATCTCAGTTCATTAGATGGCCTGGCTTATTCAAAATCCACCTTCATCCAAGCTGTAAAAAATAGAGAGGGGTTTCATAAGCAGCCATTTAATCTTCACCTTAAAAATATTCCTGGTCCCACCTTCTGACAGACATAAAATTAACATCAGCCCTGACCTCACAATATATTAAACTGGGGAAGGAGAGTTTAATGAACAGTGGTTGGCAAGAGGCAGGAATAAACAAGGGGAAGAGGATGATTGGGATGGCAGTTGCTACAGCAACAGTAACAGTGCTGAAGGAGTGGATCGGAATATATGCAGGTAAACAGGCAGTGCTCGACGGCAGGAGAGGAAGCTGCGGTGGGTCCACTGACTGTCAGGGTGCAAGGCCACAAAGTTAGAGGAATGTTAAAGAGAAAAGAGGCAAAGTCTGGAAAAAATCCTAAGCAAAAGAGGGTCTGAAAACAAAAATCACAATTTGTTACCTTCTTTTATGAACTCCTATGCCAACAGTTGAAAACAAGAGAGGAATGTAAAGGAAAGGGGAGAAGGCCAAACTGTTTCTTACAGAAGCCATTCACTAAGAATGTATCCCCAAACCAAGGTCACATCTAGTTGGTAGTAACAGATATGTCTCAGGGCACTGAGTTAAACATCTGATTCTTGATTTTGGCTCAGGTCATGATCTCACAGTTTGTGAGATCGAACCCCGCACCAGGCTCTGTGCTAATAGCACAGAGGCTGCTTGGGACTCTCTCTCTCTGCTTCTTCCCTGCTCACACACACTCCCTCTCTCTCTCAAAATAAATAAATACACCAAAAAAAAAAAAAAAAGGAAAAAAGAAATATCTCAGGAGCACCTGGGTGGCTCAGTTGGTGAAGCGTCCGACTTCAGCTTAGGTCATGATCTCACTCACGGTTTGTGGGTTTGAGCTCCATGTCAGGCTCTATGTTGACAGCTCAGAGTCTGGAGTCTGCTTTGGATTCTAGGTCTCCCTCTCTCTCTCTCTCTCTGCCCCTCCCCCGCTCATGTGTCTGTCTCTCTCGCTCTCTCTCAAAAATAAACAAACATTTTTAAAAAAGGAAATAATCTAGAATAATGGCTTTGAAACTTTTTTTATAGAAACTCTGTAAAGTACATTTTATACTACATCCCAGCACACCCACATTTCGCATAAATTCATTAAATAATACCACCTGCCACATTGATTTTTCTATTCTATATATTTTTTATTTAATAAATACTTATGACCATCTAAATTGATTTCATGGCCCACAGAAACACTGAAAGAGCTTTCTACCTTAGCCTCCTTGCTTCCATTCTTGGCCGATGCTTCATTTATCCTGAATAGCACAGCCAGAGGGACGCTGAACCATGCATCATAATACATCATTCCTTTGCTAAAGATCCTCCAGTGGCTCCCTATTTACAGAGTAAAAAACCAAATTCCTTTCCATGCCAGTAAAGTCCTAGACAACCACCTTCCCATCCCTGAATCTCTGACTCCACCTCCCAGCATTTGTCCTACTTTACTTCAACCACATGATGCCTGTTTACTGATTCTAGAATAAGTCAAGTATGCTTCTACTTCAGCATTTTTGCACTTGTAGATCCTGCAGCCCACAATGTTCCTCTCCAGATACATCCGTGGTTCAGTCACTTTCTTCTTTATTCAAATATCCTCCTTTCTGACAGCCTGTGCACAAATGTGAGCTCCCTCATACTCCTTATTTGTCTCCTGGGCCTGCTTTATTTTCTCTACTACATGAATCACCATCTTACATACCATATATTTTTATGTATTTACTCTCTCATCTGTCCTTTCCCATTAGATTCTTAGCTTTTATATTTTTTCCCCACATATCCCAAGTGCTTCAACAGGGTCAGACACGTAGTAGTCATTCAATAAATAGCTGCTAAATGAATGATCTAATGGATCATGAGCAGCAGTTTGAAAAACCCTGACTCTGGCAACATTGAAAAGAAAAACAAGCTCCCCCAAAGTCCACATGGGTCCTGACATTTGCCTGCACATGAAACCTAATCTGAGAGGCAAGCAGGAAATCAGCATAAAACTGGAGGAAACAGCAAGAGGTTTGGAGATCATCTGAATCAAAGTCATCTTTGACAGGCAAAGAACTGGCCCAATTTGCCAATGACTACCCAGGCCGCTCCCTCTTCATGGGACACTAGCACACATCCTTCAAGGAAGTTAAATCCATCTACCTGCTAGTAAGTTGCCAATAATAAGGAAGAGTTTAGCAGACAGACAGGTATTTTAATTATATCTTGTACTTTAAAGTGTGTTTCTGATATGCAGAATAAAATTTCAAAAGGAAAATTAATAATTACATTTGGGGAAGTCAAATTCAAAAAAGAAAATTCATCTGTCAGGTTTTAGAAAGTGAACAGTGAATTCTACAGGTTTTGAACATATGCCCCATCCAATGATGTTTGCAAACAGATAGTGATAAACATTCAGACTGATGGGTGTACAAAGATATATTAACTAATGTATTCTTTAAAATTTTTTAATGTTTTGTTTATTTCTGAAAGAGAGAGACAGCGTGAGCAGGGGAGGGTCAGAGAGAGAGGGAGATACAGAATCTGAAACAGGCTCCAGGCTCTGAGCTAGCTGTCAGCACAGAATCCGACATGGGGCTTGAACCCACGAACCGTGAGATCATGACCTGAGTCAAAGTTGGACACTCAACCGACTGAGCTCACCCAGGTGCCCAAATTAATATAGTAATTAGACTACAGGATTTAGCTAATTTCTTTTTTTTTTTACACCTTTCGTTTTATTTTTCCAAGTTTTCCTACAATGAACATGAATTTTTTCTATAGTCAGAAGAGAATGTGTTATTTTAAAATATCACCTCATATACAGACCCTTTTTTAACTAGGGGACCACAGGAGATAGCTTTGAGAAAAGTAAGAGAATAGGAAATTTAAAGATCTTCTTAATGGAAACTTCAAATATACTTTCTCATAGGATTCTGGTGCAGATGCTAAGTCTGAAATTAAATCATACTTTAAATTCATATGATAGTCAAACAAAAATTTCAGAATCTTCTGAAAATTGCAGTGTCCCTTACTATCAATAAGGGCAAATAATATCCTTCCTTTGATAGGTTTCTAAGTACTAAACAGGCCTACCTTGGTTAGCAGTGAACACAGTCAACAGGTTAGGTCTGAAACTATACTCAGTTTGATTTTATTCTGTAGATCCCCCACCCCACTTCCAAAGCACCCATAAATAAATGGCAAAGTCCTATTAGTGGAGTAAAAAACAGATTCAAAATACAAAGTATCTTATGCAGAATCCAGAAACTGTTCTTGGAAAGTCTTCCGTACATGGGTAAATTAATGAATAAAGAAAGCCAAAATGATTGAGAGTGTACCAAGAAGTCCCTATCTAAAATATGTAACTTGCAACAAATAAAATATAAGTGGTCAAACCTGTTAACACAAAGTAAAAAGTTCAAACTACAACGAATCCACTGATGGGATTATATCACAATAGACACCCCTGAAGAAGCAACTAGTTCATTTAATTTATAAAATGTTTGTGTGTACAGTGTATCATCTAGTCCTTACATAATCCTGTAAGGCCGACAGTGGGGATAACAGAATTCTCATTGCACCCTGGAGGAAACTGAGGTCCTGAGCAGTTATATGGTTTGGTTCTGAGTACACAATAGGTGAGCAGCAGACGTAGGACCAGAAGTTTTTTCTGCTTCTTGGCTCAACAGGCTCTCACAGGAATACATGGTAGAGACTGATTATTCCACCCGGCAAAGTGACTAGTGTCAGCTCAGCATCAGGGCCAGAAGCATTCATCTGAATTATTCACTTCACTCTTTCCTTTCACTTAACACTCAATTTATTCATGCAGGCATTTACTAAATAAACATTTATTGAATACCTGGTAACTATTTTAGGTATTCTGCTAGGCCCATAGATTCAAAGATGAAGTACAATGAAGAGGGGGAACCCTCAAAAACTAGTGAGGGACAAGAAAACCAATAGTTTCCTTCTATAACATGAATAGTGTTGTATTAAGGAGAACAGGTGCTGTAAGAGACATAGGATGAATATCTACCCTCTACTAAGGAAACAGGAATGGGTGCGGTCACAAAACCAGTTTTCTTAGAAGAAAAACCCAACCTGACTCAACAGAAAGAGTCAGAGAATTCACTCAAATTCTTAAGTGGCAAAAGAAATGAGATACATCTGGATATGTTAATATATGGGTAAATTCCCGACACATAGTGATGAGTGACAAAGTCAAGTTGTAGAATTACTGTATAGTGGTATCTAATTTGTGTTAAAAACACACATGTGTATGGAGACAAAGCCAAAGCCATATGTTTTCTACGGGTACATATATAAGCATATTAAAAACAAAACAAACAAACAAACAGGTTCTGGAAGCATACTACAAACTCCTAACGCTCATTACCAAGGAGAGGGGCAGGGGACCAGGACTGGAACAGGCAGTCAGAAGGGACTTCGGCTTCACTGAAAGTTTTCAAAGGAAATGTTATTAACACAGTAATGGTATTTTTTTTTTTAAAGTGTTTATTTACTTAGAGAGAATGTGTGTGTGAGCCGGGAGAAGGGCAGAGAGAGAGAGAGAGAGAGAGAGGGAGAGACAAGAGAATCAATCCCAAGCAGGCTCTGCATTGTCAGTGTGGAGCCCAACACAGGGCTCAAACTCACAAACTGTGAGAAAATGACCTGAGTGAGCCGAAATCAAGAGTTGGATGCTGAACCCACCAAGCCACCCCAGTATTCATATTTTTTAACTTTCAATTTTGAAGTAATTGTAGATTCAGAAGAAACTGCAAAGAAATGTGCAAGAAAGTCCTTTGTACCCTTTATCTAGCCTCCCCAACATTACCATCTTCCCTCACTATGGTATAATATCAAAACCAGGAAATTTACACTGGTCCAATCTACAAAGCTTATTCAGATTTTATCAGTTATATATGCACTCGTGTGTGTGTGTGTGTGTGTGTGTGTGTGTGCGCGCGTGCGTATTTGTAGCTCTATGCAATGGTACCATATGCACTGCTCCACACAACCACCACAACTGAGACACAATGTGTGCCAACATCACGAGCCTCCCTCGTGTACCCTTTTATAGCCACGTTTACCCTCTCGATCCCTATTGCTACGACCTGGCGAGCACTAATCTGTTCTCCATTTTTTCACATATATTAGTTCATGAATGTTACATACATGGAATCATGCAGTATGTGTCCTTTGGGACAGACTTTGTTACATAGCATATGGTTCATTTTTAATTTATAAAGGAACTACCAAACTATATTTCAGAGTGGCTATACTATCATACATTCCCACCAACAATATAGGAGTGATCCTAGTTTCTCCACATCTTCACCAGCATTACTGGTGTGTTTTATATTTTTTTAAAATTTATTACTTATTTTGAGAGAGAGCCAGCACAAGCAGCTGAGGGAGAGAGAATTCCAAGCAAGCCCCACACTGTCAGCACAGAGCCTGACACAACGCTTGATCTCACCAACCAGGAGATCATGACCTGAGCCAAAATCAAGAATTGGACACTTAACTGACTGAGTCACCCAGGCGCCTCACATTACTTATCTTTTAAAAAACTAAACTAAGAAGTGGGCCAATGTATTTTAAAACAAAGAGAGAGACAAAACTAGACATTTTTAGCTTCCTATGGATAGATATACCTAACACCATCTACGAAATACCTCTGTAACCAAAAACATCCCAGAGAAAAAAAAAACAAAACCACCCACAAAACCCCACATCCATTTAAGCCCCAAGATCTAAAACCAATTTACAGAAAAAACTAGGGTAAGAAGGAACATGCTAAATGACAGTATAAAAATACAAACAACATAATCTAAAATGTGAGAAATTCCATAATAAGACAAATAATCCAGATTAGGGATTTAATATCACCAAGTTCTGAATAACAATACTTGAGGAATATTAAAGGATACGTATTGACTGATATGTGCTTCTAAAATTCCCATCCATTCATGAGACATTCCCTAGATGTTCTGGTCTGAAGTTAAGTCCCTTGTTATAAAAAAACATATGTGCTTCATGCAAAGGAATGGACACGGAGAAGCTCTGGCCTAGAGTCCAAAGACGCTGGGTTAGAATGAACACAGAAATAAATTCAACGCAGACCTCTGAATAACCACAACTTACATCTTGCACGATAAGCAAAGTTACTAAATCACCTGGGATATCATTTAAAATGGCAGATTCAAAGGTGCTGCCTCAGGTCTCACAGTTCAATCTCTGGATCTGAGCTCCAGGAAGTCGCACTTTAACCAGATTCCCAGGTGATTCTCATACCCTCTCAAGTTTGAGAACCACTGGGTTAAGATACCAGGGGCCTGGTGTCTTCCAGTGGACAAAGCCGATTCTAGAGCTCCACCTTGTGGCCTAAACACTAGACAGCAACCTCACCAGAATCCCTGGGTACCCAACATTACTCTGACAGGTGGTCACAACCCAGCAAGAACTCTTGCAACAAATCTAAGGATTTATTCCTTAGAGACACCATTTCAATTCATGCCATTATACTTTAGGAATTAACAGGTCCAAAAAACATTACAGAAACCCTGCTTTGAAAATACATACTATTTGGGGATGAGTATAAAATTACGCATTCATTCAATATTTACTGAAGGTACTAATATTCTAAGTGATGGGTTGGGTTCTAGAGAGAAATAAAACATGGCCTTGTCCTTAAAAACCCATAGGAGGGACACCTGGGTGGTTCAGTCAGTTGCGTGTCCAATTCTTTTTTTTTTTTTTAAATAGTTTATTGTCAAGTTGGTTTCCATATAACACCCAGTGCTCATCCCCATCTCCATACCCTTCACCTCCCTTCCCCTCCCCCGCCACCCTCATCAGTCCTCAGTTTGTTCTCAGCATTCAAGAGTCTCTCATGGTTTGCCTCCCTCCCTCTACCCCACTATCTCCCCCCTTCTTCTCCCCCATTGTCCTCCATTAAGTTCCTCCTAATCCTCCTATACGTGCAAACATATGATATTTGTCCTTCTCTGCCTAACTTATTTCGCTCAGCTTAACACCCTCAAGGTCCATCCATGTTGCTACACATGGCCAGATTTCATTGTTTCTCATTGCCATGTAGTATTCCATGGTATAGATAAACCACATCTTCTTGATCCATTTGTCCGTTGATGGACACTTAGGCTCTTTCCATGTTTTGGCTATCGTTCAGAGTGCTGCTATGAACATTGGGGTACCTGTGCCCTTATGCATCAGCACTCCTGTATCCCTTGGTTGAGTGTCTAATTCTTAAGTTCGGCTCAGGTCATGATCCCAGAGTCTTGGGATAGAGCCCCACATCAGTCTCCATGCAGAGTGTGGAGCCTGCTTGGTACACTCTCTCTCATTCTCTCTCTCTCTCTCTCTCTCTCTCTCCCCGGACCCCTCTCTCCCCTGTTTGCTCACGATCTCTCTCTCTCTCAAAAAAAAAAAAAAAAAAATCCATAGGAAAACATGATGGGTGATAGTAGAGATCAGGATAAGCACTTCTTTTTTGTTGAGAAGCAATTCCTGGGCACTGGGAAGGAAATAAAAAATATATTGGTCTAACAGGAGATAAACACTCATATTAAAAGAAAACAATGATGGCAAGAGCAGCAACCGAGCCAAGCAACATGCATGCCACAGACCATAAATACTTTACAGAGATTCTGATGAAAGCAATCCCTTCTCATAGAAGACAAAGCTTTGGTCACTCAGCACACATTCTGTGCCAAAACTGTGCCAGGTGCTGGGGTCATATGGGTAAAAGGAAGCTTTGAGTGTGTAACAGGGAGCAAGGATACTTTTCCTGATGGGCAACCAATTGTTTGCAACCTTGAAAGATAACTAAAACCTGGAACCAAGTCAAGAAAAGCAAGAAAAAAAAGACCTCCTCCGTTGGTGTTTGTATGTGGAAGAGAGTACAAGGGAGGGAGGAGGGACACTGGCACCAGAGGAGGAGCAGACTGCTTGCTGAAGGAATTGTTTTAGCCAGTAAAGTAGGTCATACACTCATTCCAAAAAACATTTTCTTAGAGCATCCCACATATAGGTTCTGGGGATGTGTCCATGAGCAAAGATAACAAGAACTCACTAAAGCTCCTGGGCAGGGGAATGGCAGGAGCGATGTTTAAGAATACGTGCTACGTGGCAGAAGCAAGAGGCAAGTTAAGAAGCCAGTGCAGCTGTTCCCTTCTGGAAATAGTGCTATGGGCTTGAGATGGAGCTAGAGCTTTCAGAACTGAAAACAGGGGCCGGGCACTAATGGGGAGCAAAGGTGATTACGGCAGAGGGACAGAGAGACAGAAGAGGAAAATGGGACTCTGGCGTTTCAGATGGGATGCGATGGTGACACTGATAAATCAAACAAGAAGAATCAGTTCTAGGGAGAAAACAAGCTTTCAATATAGGCTTAGATGGATGGAACTCTGGCCTGAGTATTGTATATGCGCAGATACAAAGATAGGAGAGTGGGGAAAAAAGAAAGAAAGGAGTGGTTAACCTGAAGGCATGTCTCCCGATTAGACCTAATCATTCTGACAATTAAACTCCAACAATCTCCAGCAATTCTCTTGTGGTTTTCTACATCATCATTGAAACTGCGGGGCCCTCCTGACTCTCCTCCCTCTCTCTTTTGTCCTGTCAAGCCATTCTCTGAAAACTGGTGATACTGCTACAACCATTGGAATCACAGGGAAAGCAAATTCTATGTGAAGACAACAGTGACCTTGGATCACCTTAGGGGCACCTGGGTGGTTCATGAGATTGAGCCCTACATCGGGCTCTGCACTGATGGTGTAGAACCTGCATATTTCTCTCTCTGTCCCTCGTCCATTGGCGTTCTCTCGCTCGCTCTCCCTCTCAAAATAAATGACTAAACATTAAAAAAAAGACTGAATAAGTAATAAAATGTATTTTAAACACCTTAAATATACTTCTTTTAAAAAGTTCATTTACTCATTTTAAGAGAGAGAAAGAGAAAGAGAGAGAGAGAGAGAGCGTGCGCACAAGGGAGGGACAGAGAGACAGAGAGAGAATCCCAAGACAATCCCAATCTCTGCGCTGCCGTAAGTACAGAGCCTGACATGGGGCTCAATCTCATGAACTGTGAGGTCATGACCTGAGCTGAAGTCAAGAGCTGGGACACTTAACTGACTGAGCCACCCAGGGGCCCCTATATATACTTTAAATTGTAAAGTGCATGAATTCTAAGTATATAGCTCAATATTTTTTTTTACTAAAGTATATACCTGTGAAACTACCACCCAGATATAAAATCCTAGAAGCTTTTCTCATAATACCCTTCCCAGTGGTAACCGCTATTCTGACTTCTATAACCTGCTTATTCTTGAATACCGTACACTCTTTTATATCTATCTGGCTCCTTTCATTCAACACTATGGCTGTTTGAGTCATCCAGGTCAATGTGTATCTACAGTTCATTCTTTTTGTATCTATGTGACACTCTATTGTATGGCTACTCTGCAGTTTATTTATCCACTCTTCTTCAATGGACATTTGGGTTGTTTCCAGCTTGTGGCTATTATGAATGAAGCATCTGTGAATATTCTTGTATGTGTCTTTGGTGCAAGTTCATACTCATTTCTCTTAGATACACCTAAGAGTTAGGTTGCTGGCTCAGGGAGTCACATGTTTAGTTTTAGTAGATATTGACAAAGAATTTTCCCATGTGGTTGTACCAATGTACCCTCACCTAAAATGTCTGAGAGTTTCAGTTGCTTCGTGCCCTTGTCAACACTCGGTACTATCAGTCTCTATAATTTTAACCATTCAGGATATATAGTGATACCTTACTGTGGCTTTAATTTGCACTGCCGTCAGGAGTAATGAAGTTGAATGATGTTTCAAATGTTTATTGGCTTTTTGCTATCTTCTTTTGGGAAGCACCTATTCAACATTTTTGCTCATTTAAAATATCGAGTTTTCTTTTACTTCCCCGATTTTTAGTTCTATTACATTCTAGATAGGAACTCTTGTTCAATACATGTATTATGAATAATTTTTTCCTAAATCATGGCTTGTCTTTTCATCTTCTCCCTTAACACTGTCTTTGGTAAACAAAAGTTTTCAATTTGAATGAAATCCAATTTATCATTTTTTTCTTTCACGTATAGTGCTTTTTGGGTGGTGTTTAAGAAATCTTTGTCCACCCCAATGGCCTTAAACTCTGGTCAAGACAGCCTCATTCTTTAAAGTTTCACCAAGCAGCAGAGCAGGAGTGCTTTTTCCAGCCTCTGTGGTTTTCTCTAGGCTCTGTTTTTCCATAATAATATTAGCAGCCCTCAACAGGCAACGTGGCAGAGGCTGTCTGATTTGTCCAAAAGGCGAGGAGTTATACTTAATTTGGTCTCTACAGAAGCAGGATTGACACGGGCCCCACAAAACAGACATTTAACTTTGAGGCTCCCAAAACCACCTGAGGTCCTATGAGAAATTTCTTTTTGATAGTAGGAATTTGCACTCATTGCCCGTTCTCAGAGGTGTCATTTACGCACCACGTGAAAGCACCATCTTATAAGGTAAGTCTTTACCAGGAATTCCTGGCTTGCCTTAGTTTTATTGAGTGGGAAAGAATCACTCTCTTTATTATCCTTGTCAAAGCAACACACGGTTACCTGTCACAGAACTAACAGTTTCTGACAGAAAGTGACAGAAATTAAACATAGGAGAAGGGAGAGAGGTTGTGAGTGAGCAGTCAGCTGAAACAGGGAATTAAAAGGGTGAGAGGAGCAGAGTAACAACAAGGGAATCTACACTTTTCCCGAACTCTCTCATAGAGGATGACACCTGAAACCTGTTCAGAGGCCGGCTAGGCCAGTCCAAGCAAGAAATGAGGAAGGCGAGGATGGCTGTAAAAGGACATCAGCTGAACTAATCCACACGGAAGGAATGAAGCCTTGTCCAAATGTGCAACGTATATGTGTGCATGTTATCATTTTCTCTCTCACCAGCTCTACCCGAAGGCCCACTCATTACCACTATAACCCCTAGGGCAGATCTTTCAAACTCCCATGTCTATAGAGCCAGGCAAGTAATGTGAATGAGGGAAGAGACATCAAGGAGCAGTGGGGCACATCTGGAAGGTCTGAAGAACTCATGGCAGCTTCGGCTAACTATTGCCATAGGAGAATAAAGACCCAATGATACCAGAACTTCTGACTTTTTAAAGAAGTGTTAAAAATTATGATTTTTCTGTGTAATTTCCCGAACACTATTAATGATGTAGGCCAAACAAAATATCTCTCAGGGTTGAATTTGACCTATGTAAAGCTAGTTTACAACCTCTGTTCTAAGCTCTGCAGCAAAATAAATAACATGTACAGGTCTCCAGGATTAGAAAGAACAAGAAACTTAGAAAGCTACCATGTATACAGAGGCTGGGTCAGGAGACGGTGAAAAAGGGTTTAACTTTTTGAGGCAGAACATCTAAAGGACTCAGACTTTAGAGTTGGACATGTCTGTGCTGAAAAAATCAGGAGAGGAATCCTGATAAAGGTCTATTAGAAGTGGGCATAGATGAAAGAAAACTAGAGGTACAAGGACCTTTGCTTTAAAAGGGAGAGGGTGGATACACCAATACACACACACACACACACACACACACACACACACACACGCTATTTCCACTCTGTGCCTTGATTTCCTTATCATTAGAATAAGAATAGAACCTACCTCAAAGGGCTGTCATAGGACTAAACAAAGAACTATTCATATGTCTGTCATTATCCCTTGTAAGTAATGCTTAATAAATGTTAGCTATTATTTATTATGATGAGGCACTGAGAGGTGACGTAACTTTGGAGATTACACAGCTACTAAGTAAGGTATGGAGCCTGGATGTGCGGCCAGTAGGAGGGCTTCAGATCGTACACTCTAAACTGTCAAGCGCTTCTGCCTCCCCTTACCTTGCTGCCATGCACACGAAGAAGTCATATCAGACAGTAACTAAAGTCCCCTCTAAAGCTAACATTTTATTCCACCAGCAGCCCTTTAAACTGCTTATTTCAGGGCAGAAGCAAGGACACATGTGATCCCGCTCACATGCCTACACACTAAAGTAGAGAGGTACAGCTTGGGCTTGGAGTAGGCCCGAGAAACAATTCCAGCATGGAATAATCCATAGGTTAAGCCAGGAAGAAAAAGTGTTCAGTGTGAGACCCCCTTATTGATCTATGAAGATTATATTTGTTTCTAGGAAGCCCAGAATTCACTCACATGCTCGAGCTATTATAGGCTGAAAATTTAATTTACTTATAAGCCTGCTAAGAACCACAGTAGGTTCTAAATCCAGAATTGTTAGAACACCGAACAACTTTTATCCTCTTGAGAGTCAAATGTCTCTATCGGAACCTAGTAAAAGCTCTCTTCCAACCCCTAGAAAAACTGTCATGAGCACTCAGTTGTATACACAAGGATACACAACTTTACCTGCAATTTCGAGGGGTTCAAATTCCCTAAAATCTTTCTGTAGACTTTAAGTATTTCTTGGAATGCTACTTCTACTTTGTTCCAGGGTTGTCCTCCCGGGGGATTCAGATTTGCCCTGGGATCTAGATTGGGGTTTCTAGGCAGCCGTGTTGAGGAGACAAATCATCTATTGCAACTCAGCATGAAAAAGACAAAGGGCCTTCTCTTTCTCTCCCACACCAATTTGTACTGAGAGAATTCAAACAGAAACAATCTGTAATTTAATCCCAAAACACTAGTGGATGAAGAACAGGAACCCAAGATTATTTCGTGTCCCTTGTCTACCTCACAGAACTGCACAGAATCTTAGAAGTGTAGAAAAATAACAGATAAAAACATCCTAGGCCACTGTGCTCCTCCTTTTATTCCAAGAAAGAGATCAGTCAAGATTACCAATTAACCTTAATCGATGACTTTTCTCCTGTATGGGCTTTGAAAACTACAGGTTACCAAAGAAACCATGTAACCTCATTTATAATTAAAGAAGTAATTAAAACAAGAAGATAATCTTTCCCTTAATAAGGTGGTTTAAGTGTCGGTAAGGATCTGGACAAATGTGTAGTCGCATGCATAGTTGGGGGGTAGGTTTGTAAATCATTGTGGCCTTTGGTGGTGGCAGGACAATGTAACAATTTTTATCAAAAATATAAAAACAGAGGCACCTGGGTGGCTCAGTCGGTTGGCATCTAACTTCGGCTCAGGTCATGATCTCGTGGCTTGTGAGTTTGAGCCCTGCATTGGACTCTGTGCTGACAGGTTTGGACCTGGAGCCTGATTCGAATTCCTGTCTCCCTGTCTGTCTGCCCCTCCCTTACTCACACTTTGTCTCTCCCTCTCTCTCTCAAAAATAAATAAACATACACCCCTCCTTTTTTCTGAGAGGGAGAGCGAGCGAGAACGAGAGAGAGAGAGAGAGAGAGAGAGCGCAAGTGCGTGAGCGGAGGGGGGAGGGGGGAGCAGGGGAAAGGGAAAATGAGAGAAAGACAGAGAATCTTAAGCAGGTTCCATGCTCAGCACAGAGCCTGATGCAGGCTTGAGCTCATGAACCATGAGATCATGACCTGAGCTGAAATCATGAGTCGGGCACTTAACCAACTGAGCCACCCAGGCACCCCTGTACACCCTTTGATTCAGCAATTTCCTACATATATTTTTGTAAAGGTATGCCAATATAGATGTGCAGCCAGGCTCAATGCAGCATTATTTATAATTGCCTAAATGGAAACAAGAAGTCCTGGCTGAAAAATCACTGCCATTAAAAGAATGTGCTAGAGGGGGTGCCTGGTTGGCTCAGTCACTGGGGTATGAGACTCTTGATCCTGGGGTTGTGAGCTCAAGCCCCGTACTGGGTGTAGAGATTAATTAGAAATGAAATCTTAAAAAAAAAGAAACAATGAGGGGCTAAAGCGTCCGACTTCAGCTTAGGTCATGATCTCGCAGTCCATGGATTCAAATCCCGCATCGGGCTCTGTGCTGACAGCTCAGAGCCTGGAGCCTGCTTCAGATTCTCTGTCTCCCTCTCTCTCTGCCCCTCCCCAGCTTGTGCTCTGTCTCTGTCTCAAAAATAAAATAAACCTTAAAAAAAAAAAAACAATGAATGTGCTAGATCTATTAGTGCTGATTGGTAGGAATAAAGCTCCAATATGTGTACTATTAATTGAAAAAAGAAGTTGAAAACAGTAGGTATTAGTACATGGCTCCTTTAGCCTAAATTTTTTAAAGGATACACATGCTGGTATGTGCATTAAATTATGTTCTGAAAAGATAGGGGTGCTGGGTGGCTCAGCTGGTTAACTGTGATCTCAGAGTTCATGGGATCGAGCCCAGCACTGGGCTCTGCCCTGAGAGTTCAGAGCCTGCTTGGGATTGTCTCTCTTCCTCTCTCTCTCCCTCCCCAACTCAAGCATGCACATGCTTACTCTCTCTCTCTCTAAATAAATAAATAAACTTAAAAAAATTATGTTCTGGAAAGATGTAAGAAACTGCTACAGTTACCTTTGGAGAGAAGTGCTAGATAGAGACCAAGAAGGAGAACTGTACTGGTGTAAAAACTTATAGAAATTATAAAAAACATAGACGAGATTCTTTTTTCTTTTTTTGTTTCCTTACACTTCTCTTGATATAAACTTTAAATCTAATAAATGTTACTTTAAAATGAAACAATAATCTCACTTAGATTTTTTTTTGTTTTATTTATTTCAATATTTATTTATTTTGGGGCGGGGTGGGGGGGGACAGAGACAGAGAATCCCAAGCAGGCTCCATGCTGTCATTGTGGAGCCCAATGTGGTACTCAAATTCATGAATTGTTAAGATCGTGACCTGAGCCGAAATCAAGAGTCGGTCACTTAACCAACTGAGCCACCCAGGTGCCGCAGATGTTGTTTTGTTTTGTTTTGAAGAAGCCATGTTTAGCAAGAAGTCAAGTAGAAAGGGGAGGAGAACCCAGATACAACGCACAGTAAAAAACTGCTGGGGGAAAATTAGGAGGAGGATTAAAACACTTAACCCTTCTTCTTCTCTCAAGACATTGCTAGACAGCACGCACTGTTCCAGCTTTCCAGTGGGGGTGAACAACTCAGGGCCTCACTCCAGCTACTAACTATTCATTACAGTGGTAAGTTTGGAAGGTAGTAGGTTGGGAGAAGGCTGGCATACTTAGCCCAAATCCTGCCCCTTGTAATATGGATAAGGCGGAACAGTTATTCCTAAAGAGTCCTAAGCAGCAGAGAATGTTATAGCTGAACACAGGGCACCACAGGCAGAGACAAGCCTCCGAAGCACATGGTGCAAAGGCACACTAGGTCTCCTGCCACTCGATGCATTTCAGTAGTGTAGGAAAGCAAGGGCTGGATGCATATGTACCAGACAGGGCAGGGAAATGTCTGCTGCTCTGAGGAGACTCAGGGAGCCCTGCTCAACATCAGGAGCACCCCTCTGAGCTACACAGATCTGCCGCAATAGTTCTGGCTCCCTCTGACTCTCCCATGGTGAGAATTAGCTAGAACTAAATATCACCAAGGAAGATAATCCTCTGTACTTAATTGCCCTTTCATTTGAGTCCCATGAAATAAATCATAACCCCACTTACTTTCCATGATATTCTTCTGCAATATCACTTTACAAAGTAGGAAGTGACCTCCATGCAGAACATCCAGAGGAGCTGACAATACATGTATATCTTTAAGAAAGCAAGGCTAGCTTTAAGTACAGGTGCCATAAAAGGGTGTCCCTCACCCATGGGATTTAAAGAGCATGAAAGAGCCTCCTATTTGAACCCATCCACACATTTCCCTTAATGACGCCTGGAATTCTTCTATTAGTGATTTGTATCATCAGTTGAAGATTGTCCTAAATATACTCTTCTAATAGAGCAAACAGAAGGGGAAACACATTAGGTCCCTAACACTATAGTGCAGTGGCTCTTAACCTTTATCATTTTAGCCACTGGTCTGTTTGAAAAACTGAAAAAAGCAAACTCCCATTGCAGCAACGTGCACTCACATGGGTGCATAATATAATTTCCACACAATTTGGGGGATTCACATTTCTCCTGAAGCCTGTGTAAGGAAACCCTCCAGCCTGGAGTTAGGAGACCATGGTTCAGCAGCCGCAAGTTTAACACATTCTTCCCCTTGATCTCCTGTCCCTGCTACGAGAGGTCCCAGGCATCTAGGGAACCCTGCGCCTAAAAACAGAAGGCAGTACTGAAGGGAGGCTCTCACTGGTTCACCTATTTGCCTTTAATTGTCTTGTCTAGAGTCAGATTACGATTTATGACTCCCTTAGCAAGGAGTGTACATCTCTCACACTGCCTGTCTCTTGGGGACAGGGCTCCCCTGGCTTCACACGTACCAGTATATGTTAAGAGACATCCAACTGAGATCAATAGCCAAACAGGTTTTGACAACACTTGCTGGCCGATCACATTACCTGAGAGTTGAGGTGGGGGAGATTTTAACACCATATGTATAAAGGGGACTCACCTCTGAGGTTTTCGAATATCCCAGAGTCCCACTCCTTCCTTTGAATTGGCTGTGGCCAATAACCTGGGCTCCACAGGGTTAAACATGACACTGTGAAAGGCTGATGGATAGTTTGCCAGGCAGAAGGGCTCTGTGAATAGAGAAATGACAATCAGCCCCATAGCTCACTCAGCAGCTCTGGGCCAGCGGGAGGCAAAGCAGGAAGCATACCCTACAGTAACTGCCCTAGTAGCTGAAGCCCCAAAGTAGTCCATCACCCCAGCAGACATCCCTGCTCACAAGGCCCCAACAAGGACTAGCACACACTTTCTGCACGCAACGTCTGAAAACAGCAACTCTAACACATATAAACAAACTTGAAGCTATAATACTCAGAAATACTATTATACCTCTTCAGATCCTGTGACAAAACAAAAATGGTCACAGCAACTGGGAAGGTAAGCTGTTTTACACTAAGTAAAATTGAATTCCACATGAGCTAAAAAAAAAAAAAAAAATTCACAACCAATTACTAGCAGGATTATTGTACCTTAATCCAAATTTATTAGGTTTAGAAATTAAAAGGTTTTGAAACTACACAAAAACTTAATGAAGACAAAGCAAAACAATGAGAAAAATGAAGACAAGGAAAATTAATAGCGCAATCTTCCTTTCTCTCTAAACTGCTTCCTAAACTGAGGGGGAAAGAGCCTCGGTCTAGAATTTTATGATTTCACTCATAGTATTAAAATATTTTTTAAAAAGCATAATACTTGAACTCTTGCATCCAGCCAGCTTCTAATCAACTTCACTTAGAAGCCCTGCAGCCCTCTGTATATATTAACTGGTCCCAGGTGAGGAAGTAATGAGTCACTTTCTACCCAGAAGGAGATCCTCCTGTGAAAGTTGTTTAGAAGCACTAGACAGCACTCTGCCGTATAGGCTATCACATGGGACACTGCACAGGCCTCTAGGCAGGGGTGCTCAGTCACCTCAGCCAGCGAGCAGTGCAGACAAAGAACTTCACCTACCCAGGGCATGGTGGCTCAGCCACAGCTGCTCCTTGGAACTACCTATCTGCCTGTCCCTAAAACAAGCTTCCCTTAAAGCCTGAATCTCAATAATGGGGCACAGCCCAGCACGTTAAAATTCTCTGAATATAGAATAATAAAAAGATCCAGGTCCTGCCAGACAAGACAGGCAGGAAAGTAATTCTGTGTACACAGGTTATGATCGTGACAATACTGCACGAAAAATGGGTGCAGGGGTGACACCGAGGGTAGAGCTGGAGAAAAGAGTCTTTGAAGACGGGCAGAGTTATAGAGTGAACTCTCTATTCAGGAAATAAGCTGAAAAGATGCATTTCCTGAAACACTTCAGAGAAATTCAACAAAACAATTCTTCATTCTTATACTTCAGAAGCTCAAAGAGCACATTTGGAGGAGGAACTCACCTGGATGATCCCCCTTACACAGAGAGTGTTTGCCATCATTTTCGGTTACTCTAAACAGGTCTGAGATCAGGATGCAAGTGTATAACACATCTGTTCTGTAAATAACCAAGACTCTGTGCATGTCAGCACCACACGCAGAGCTGGTCTTCGGTGGCTACCCTCTACAATGAAGAACTGCCCCTCTATTCCTTGGCGCCACTAAGCACAAAGGCGCTGTGGTGCTTACTGTAGGCCCAAGGGTTTGTGGCGACTCACGAGTGGCTCGAGGAGGGAGAAGAAAGGTGCCTCACTTCTGACTGCTAAGGGGTAGGATGGGACCTCCAGAGGCATACATCTATGCCCCAGCCCAGAGTGTCCTCTCCCTATCCATCTTTCCCACTCAGGTCACTCAGGTCATCAACTGGATCTGTAATGAATGCGACACCAAATTCTTTAACACGGTCCAGCAGCACTCCGACCCTACCTCCATGGGGGGACTCCCGGATGTCCCAGATGAGAACCCGGCCATCATCTGAGGAGCTGGCAAAAATGTTGTCATTCACTGGGCTCACTGATAAGCCATATACTGCATCTTCGTGAGCAAACACATCCAAGGTCTCGCTGCTGAGAGACAGAAAGCAGAGAGAGGCATACAGGCACACACGTGCATACACAGAGTGCAGAGTCCCAGCCCCAGAGTTCCTCGGGTAGGGTTCTCTCTCATTTCCAGTAGAAGGTCAATCTAGCGAAACCCAAAGGAGACTGTATTTCCTTAGAAAGTACTCAATTTCAGGTAGAAAATAAATTCTACTGGGGCGCTTGGGTGGCTCAGTCGGTTAAGTGTCCGACTTCAGCTCAGGTCTCGATCTCATGGTTCATGAGTTCGAGCCCCGTGTCAGGTTCTGTGCTGACAGCTCAGAGCCTGGTGCCTGCTTCAGATTCTGTGTCTCACTCTCTCTCTGACCCCTGTCCAACTTATGCTCTGTATCAAAAATAAATATTAAAAAAAAAAATTCTTATATAAAACTTCCATTAAAAATGTTGTTATAGACTTCATGGTAAATTTGCCTTTTGCACTAAATGAGCATATTTGAAAGTGGCTCAAAAGACGAGTTTAGTGTTTTCACTTACTGCAGAATGCATCTGCTTCTGTACAGATTTGGAGGTGGTGCTTGATTTCCAAAAACAAAGGAAAACTTTAAAGCAGACAGGTGTGATGTCAGCAGGCGTAGAAGAGGGTGGATCTGCCAATCTGGTATGGTGAGCAAGAGCAAGGCTCTGGGGCCAGGCTGTCTAGGTTCAGATCCTAGCACCACCTGACCATAAGTTATCTAGCATCCCTACACCTTAGTTTCCTCATCTGCAATGAGACCATAATAGGATTGCTTTGTAAAATTATTTTGAGGGTTAAACTGATTAATACATACAAAGCACCTAGAATAGTACCTGGCACATAAAGATTAGTCATTATTATGTTGTTTCCTTCTCTTCCAATCTCTCCCCTTTAAATTTTTACCTAAAAAGCATAAGTTCATTCCAACTTTACAAACCCTTTCCTTTTTGTAAATCAAAATTGTATTTCAAAAAACAATATTGGTGTAAAGGGAATTTGCCTCTTCATATGAAAAATAGTCAGCCACCTTCACATACCAACAGTCTATTTACCTTTCAACATCATGGAGGATAACTTGTTCATCATTTCCTGTAAGGGAGAAAAGCAGACATTTGAAAATTCCTGCAAAGTGCTCCCTGTCCATATTATAACATTTTAAAGTTTTCAGAAAACATATGAACAAAGTCAATGTTAATACAAAGTAGAAGTATTAATTAGAAAAAAAGCTTTATAAAAAGAATTTCAGAAGGATAGGATATTCTTTTCTTTGAGAGAGACAGAGAAAGCAAGCAAACAGCAAGTGGCAGAGGGGCAGAGGGAGGGAGGGAGAGGGGGGAGGGAGGTAGGGAGGAGGGAGAGGGAGGGAGGGAGGGAGAGAGAGAGAGAGAGAGAGAGAGACAAGGAGAGACTCTTAAGTAGACTACACACTGGACACAGGGCTCAATCTCATGACTGTGAGATAATGACCTGAACCAAAATCAATAGTCAGATGCTTAACCAACTGAGCCACCCAAGTGGATGGATAGGATATTCTTATAAAGAATTTTTGAAAGTTTTGTAACAACTAGGTATAATATAAGTTTCCAAAATGTATTATTCAATGGAATATATAGCTATAGATATATGACCACCATCACAACAACAAAAAAACTGTGGCCATTAAGTAAAAGAATAAATAATCATGGGTAAATTAATTCATTCATCCAAGCTAGCTTTTTTTTTTAATTAAGCAAAACACTCAACTGTGAAACTTGGAATACAGATATTTTATGCCTGCATTTTTTTTATCTATAATATAGAGGTGATAATTGTACATACTTCATAGGGTCATTGTGAGGATAAGAGTACATTTGTAAGACCATTCAGAATAGGGCTGAGCACTTAGTAAGCTCCCAGTAAATGTTTGCTACTATTCATATCCTTATCATCTTTGATAGCATTAAAATGTGATGATTGTAGGATTATAAATGATGGGAAAGTTTTTCCTCACAACTTTTTTCTCTTCCACTTTTTATTTATTCCATCAAGAAATCTAAAAATACTACATTCACGATTATGTGCCGTCCTGCCTTCAAACGGTTTATATAACCAAACATAACCGGAAAATGAAAAGACAAAAAGTAAAAACAAATCCCCCTCTATGCTGAAAGCACAGCCAACAGGCACTTAAACAGAAAGTAAAAGTAGCGGTAGAGATGTGGCCCAGGTCATCTTAAATCCCTGGCTATACACTCTATTGTGGGTGTACACCAAGCAAATGAAAGCCATACTAATGCCTTCTAGGGAACAGGAACAGCTGAGGTGCTAGGGCGACAAAAAGAGTAAGATTCTGCCTGCCCCTGAGGAACTCCCAGTCCAACTACACAACAATGACAAAATGGGTTATCCTGTTGCAGTGATATGCTCTACAATGGGGACACGGACAAAGGAGCAATTCCAGCCTTCAGGAGTAGGTTAAAAGTACATGGCAGAAGAGATCAACATTTTTATAGGGAAGAAGACATTTGAACAGAAACTCCAATAACCCAAAACTCTTACCAATGAAGACTCAGGGGAACTGGTGGGGACTGGTCAATTACATGACCCATGACAGGACAGCAAGAGCAAACAATACAAAGGCACCTAAGATGACAAGTGGTTTAGTGGGCTAGAACACAAGATGTGGGGGCGGGGAGGCTACAGAGGTAGACTGAAGTTTAGACTTTGTCCTGTGGACACTGTAGGGTCACAGGTTCACAGGGTTAAACTTTATTTTTAAAAGAAAACTTGTATAAGTGATAAATTAGAAGGAGGGTTAGAGACTGGTTGCAGAAATCATATAGGCCACTGCAACAGTCCAGGTCAAAGATGAGGGCCTGAACCAGGGCAGTGGGTAAGGAAAAAGAGCAGAAACTAAAAGGATGTATAGGAGAGGCTTCCAAGTCTAGTTGGTGAGTCACAAGATAGGTAAATGAAAGAAAGGAAGGTTTGAGGATGACTTCAAGATTTCTATTAGACTGAACCACATGAAACTGTCATTTTTTTTGTAAGTTAAAAGTGCTTGAGGGGCACCTGGGTGGCTCATTTGGTTAAGCGTCTGACTTCGGCTCAGGTCATTACCTCACGGTTCTTGGGTTCGAGCCTCACGTCGGGCTCTGTGCTGACAGCTAGCTCAGAGCCTGGAGCCTGCTTCAGATTCTGTCTCCATCTCTCTCTGACCCTCCCCTGCTCACGCTCTGCCTCTCTCTCTCAGAAGAAAGAAAAAAAAAAACATTAAAAAAAATTTTTTTAAAAGTGCTCGATATTAGGGGTGCTTGGGTGGCTCAGTTGGTTAAGTATCCAACTCTTGATTTCAGCTCAGGTCATGATGATCTCAATGGTTTGTGAGTTTGAGCCCCACATCCAGTTCTGCGCTGACAGTATGGAGCCTGCTTGAAATTCTCTCCTTCCCCCCCTCCCTACCAATAAATAAAAATAAAAACTTTTCTTAAAAGTGCTTCAAAATAAGCAGTTTCTTGAAGTTTAAACCTAATAGCTTGAATCATTAGGTGAACACTGATAATAACTGAGAAAAAGAATCCAGGGAATAAGAGTAAATATTTGTGCAGGGGAGGAAGACTAATAATCTTGGTTTTAGATCGGCTGCACTTAAATTGCTTTTAGAACACATAAGTAGATATTTCATGGGAAAATTTGCAGTGCAAAATGGAGGTCAGGGCTACAAATGCAGTGCCCAGAAAGGAGTGTGGTTGATGAAAGCCATCACCAAGATGCTGGCTTAAGCACAGGCCATTCCAATTGTACCCTAACACAATGTTTTTCAAATAGGAGCCACTACCCATGGATCACAACATCGATTTGAGTTACAACCTTTAAGGTCTTTAAAAATAAGGGGTGCCTGAGTGGCTCAGTCAGTTAAGCACTTGGCTCTTGATTTTGGTTCGGTCATGATCTCACAGCTGTGGGTTCGAGCCCCGCATCAGGATCCATGCTGATAGTTAGAAGCCTGCTTGGGATCCTCTCTCTCCCTCACTCTTCACTCTCTCTCTCTCTCTCAAAATAAGTAAACATTTAAAAAAAGATCTTTAAAAATGAAATAGAATTTTTTAAAAATTAGAATGTACCACACATATCAGGGTTAAGTACTATTTTAAATGTG
The DNA here is from genome assembly GCA_017311185.1 of Proteles cristata cristata. Taxonomy (NCBI): domain Eukaryota; kingdom Metazoa; phylum Chordata; class Mammalia; order Carnivora; family Hyaenidae; genus Proteles; species Proteles cristata. Next base: position 286,111 of record JAESUZ010005085.1, read on the forward strand.
TGTTTCTGTATACCAGATTGCAATGTAAAAAATTTTCTATCAAAAAATAGAGAAAGGGTGAGCCTGGGAGGCTCAGTCAGTTAAGCATCCAACTTCAGCTCAGGTCATGATCTCATGGTTTGAGTTCGAGCCCCGCATCAGGCTCTGTGCTGACAGCTCAGAGCCTAGAGCCTGCTTTGAATTCTGTGTCTCCCTCTCTCTCTGCCCCTTCCTTGCTCTTGCTGTGTCTCTCAAAAATAAACATTAAAAATTAAAAACAAAAAACAAAAAACAGAAAGAATGAGAGTAAAGGATCAAAAGAACAGAAGGAAGGAGGGAAGGAAGGAGGAATGACTCTCACATACATGTCTAAACTGCTGTAATGCAGAAAAGACGAGCTATAGGAAACCGTTTCTACAGCTCAGAGAAATAAAGGAAGAAAAACAGGAGTTATTTTAGCACTCTTTTATCTAAAATCTCAGCGAAAGTGAATTTCCTAAGGTGGAAATCTCCCTTCTTCTCACCTCCAGAGAATACTTTGGTGTTCCCACTGTTGAAAGCCAGGCAAAAAATGTTGGAATGGTGCTCTCCTTTCAGCTGTATGGGCTTGACTCTCGAGTGGATAGCTTGTTCCATGTGCCATAGCAGAACCCGGCGGTCATCTCCTCCTTGAGAGGGGAATAAGAATCCATGGTTAAAACGGCGGACACTTCAAGACTGACACTCAGTCTTGCCGGCCTTGAACCCTATCCTTTCCAAAACTGCATCTCCCCAACTCTGTGAGATTTTGATGGGACACATTCTCTACTGCCTTAACCATCAGTAGACATATGGTCTTTTAGCCATGTGCTTTTACCCAGGAATTAAAACTTGAACAGACATATAGAAATGGAAAGGGACAAACACTGATACTGAAACCTGCAAAGCCACCCTATTTCTGACTTTCTGGAGACTCAATTGTTTCAGTATTTCTTTGCTTGCTACCTAAAATCCTTCTACTAATGTTTCTGCCACCCGTTTTTTGTCTAACAGAAGCAGAGCTGGTGTCGAGTGCTGGCCACCAAGGAACTCTAAGGTAATATTTCTAGCAAAATAGTTTTCAAAGCACTCTCCTTGATGTGATTTCAATGACTATGGGACAGCATACAAATGTTAACTAAGGAATTGACTGTCACAGCAGGATCTAGACAGAGCCTAGCTCTCATGAAGCCCAGTCCAGCTCTTTCCTCTGCATAACTCACCATAGTCTGAATTAAATGAGCAGTATTGTATTGTATGAGCCTGCTCGTAGAGAATGGGAATATGTATGTTCTATGTATTTTTTATTTTTGCAGATGCATTAAAAATGTCTGTAAGAATGAATAATTGTTAAGTGTTAACAATGGTTAACAGTGGTTATTATTTCCAGGGAATAGGATTAAAATAAGAACAGATTGGAGGAGTTTTACTTTAATTTATCTGGCACTGCCTTTTTATAACAAGCCTATATTATTCTAATTAATAAAAATTAAGTTACAACAGGGGCAAACATGAGCAGCAAAGCACAGCATTCTCTATTCCTCTTCTTTCCTCCTCCACTCGATACAACAGCCACAAATTATAGCACACCCATACAAGGGTATACCATGCAGCCATGAAATCAGTAAATCTATAGGAATTTGGAAAGCTGTCCAAAGGTCTTTGTTAAGGGGGAAAATAAGGCGTAAAACACTATGTGTACCAAAATCAATTTTGTGTAAAACAAAATGTTTAAAAGCTCTAGGACTATAGGACCTTGTCAATTTTGTTTACTGTGGAGTCTCCAGCACCTAAATGAGTGCCCCCAAAGAGTAGAACTACTATGTGCATACTTGCATATCTATGTTTGTATTTGCCTATCTATAGATCTATAAAAGAAATTGTTGATAGTGGACACCATTTCCAGACTAGAGTTGGGAGACATTTTTGTTGTGGTAAAATACATTAAGTTTACCATTCTAACCATTTTTAAGTATACAATTCTATATACTTGGACTGTATCCTTGCACATACTGTGTATTCGCACTGCTATACAGCCATCACCATTATCCATCCCCAGAACCTTTACATCATCCCAAACTGAAACTCTGTACCCAATAAACAATAACTTACCCTGCCCCCAGTAACTACCATTCTACTTTCTGCCTCTGTGAATTTAATTGTTCTCGCTGATTCGGATAAGTAGAACCATATGATAGTTGTCTTTCTGTCTGTCTTATTCACTTTGCATAATATCTTCAAAGTTCAACTATATTGTAATATGTGCCAGAATCCCATTCTTTTTTAAGGCTAAATAATATTCTGCTATACACATATACACACACCAGATTTTGTTTATCCATTCATCCACTGGTAGACATTTGGGTTGTTTTCGCTTGTTGGCCACTATGAATAAAGCCACTAAGAACATGGTGTGCAAATATCTGTTTGAGTCCCTGCTTTTAATTCTTTTGGGTTTATACTATTGGGAACCTTCCATATTTTTTTATTTCCAGTTTTTATTTAAATTTTCATTAACATGTATGGTAAAATTGGTTTCAGGTGTAGAATTTAGTGATTAATCACTTACATACAATACTCAGTGGTCATCACAATAAGGACCCTCCTTAATATGGATCACCAATTTAGCCCATCCCCCAGACTTCTCCCTCTGAAAACCAACCCTGAGTTTGTTCTCTATAGTTAAGAGTCTCTTATAGTTTTCTTCTCTCTCTTTTTCCCCATCTTCCCCTATGTTCATCTGTTTTGTTTCTTAAATTCCACATACAAATAAAATCATATGGTATTTGTCTTCTGACTGACTTATTTCGCTTAGCATAATACACTCTAGCTCCGTACATGTCATTGCAATGCTGAGTAAATATTCCATTGTGTATATATACACATTTTTACCCATTCATCAGTCAATGAATTTGGGCTGTTTCCATAATTTGGCTATGTTGGTAATTCTGCTCTAAACATTGGGGTGAATGCACCCTTTTGAATCAGTATTTTTGTATTCTTTGGGTAAATACCCAGTAGTGCACTTGCTGGGTCATAGGATAGTTCCATTTTTAACTTTTTGAAGGCACTCCATACTGTTTTCTAGAGTGGCTACACAAGTTTGCATTCCCACCAACAGGGCGTAAGAGTTCTTTTTCTCCACACCATCACCAACACCTGTTGTTTCCTGTGTTGTTAATTTTATCCATTCTGACTGCTGTGAAGTGGTATCTTATCATGGTTTTGATTTGTATTTCCTTGATAATGATTGATGTTGAACATCTTTTCATGTGTCTGTTAGCCTTCTGGATGTCTTCTTTGGAAAAGTATCTGTTCATGTCTTCTGCCCATTTCTTAACTGGATTATTCAGTTGCTGGGTGTTTAGTTTGATAAGTTCTTTATATATTTAGGATACTAACCCTTTGTCAAATATGTCATTTGCAAATATCTTCTCCCATTCCATAGGTTGCCTTTTAGTTTTATTGACTGAGGAAATTTTATATCTCACATTTTAATTTTTACTTTATACCTTCCTGTAATACTTGACCTTTTGCCAGAAACATATTTCCTTTTATAATTTTAAAAATCAACAGAAGATACAGTAGCCAAGTCAAACTTATTCTCCTTCCCCTAAAAAGAAGTTGCCTTTGCTGCTTGAGTTCCTTCTTTCTGTTGGTCAAAATCAAATTCTGTGTCCTCTTCCAAAGTGTTTCATTGTCTACCAAACTGATCCCTTAGGTGTGGCCTGGTGTTCTGTGTTTATGAGTCTATTTCAACTCTGAATACTCTGGTCTGCGATAGGTATCTAAATTCTGTATCTTAGGATGGCTGCCTGGCTCAGTCAGCAGAGCATGCAACTCTTGATCTCAGGGTTGTGAATTTAAGCTCCACTTTGGGTGCAGAGATTACTTAAAATCTTTTTAAGAAATTCAAATTTCTTAGAAGTTTAAGTCATAAAAATAAAGGTTTGGGTTCTTGTTTTTTGTTTCAATGAATAATGATACAAAGGAATTTTTTTCCCTATTAACAGATTCATATAGGCAGCAGGCACTTCAGTTCTCCATAATCCCTACTCTTTACTGTTTTTTCCCAACATTGAGGCCACAGGTCAGGGACCTATCACAGCTCTTGCTACTGTGTATCCTGTATTACAGAAATACTTCTCTGTACCCATGTCTATCAAAAGCAGAAATTCAAAAAATAAAGAGGCCCACATGTTTCTTCTACTTACTCATGTTTCTAATCTAATCTCCCTGAGTCTTAGTTTCATCAAATATAAAATGAGGATCAGAACAGCTCTACTGATCCTACAGTTTTATAGACTTATAAAGCCAAATACAATAGGGTTAAGGAACTTACCAAGGTTGCACAGTAAGTAAAGTGGTTGAGCTGAGATTCAAAAGCAAGCAGTTAAGACTCTTATAGCCTCCATTCTTAATCACTACTCTAGGTTGCCTGCCTTATAGAACAAAAAATGAACCATAAATGACAAAGCAGTTCATCTAAAGGACAATAGAAGGGTTTCTCTACCTTGGTAACATAACTGAAAAATGTGTAACTTAGAATAAAACAGGGAAGCATAGGAATAAATCAGAGGCCAACCAAACTGTAGTAAACTGAGAGACCAGGAACATGGACTTCACAAAAAGACTCCCTGAATTGAAAGATTCTAGCAATACACAAAACTGACAATGGCTTATACAAAGAATTCCTACAAATCAATTTTTAAAACCAGAGGCAAAATTAAAAGAGAGGAAACCCAAAGAGCCAAAAGATGATATTGAGGATCTCAACCTCTATAGTAATCAGGGAAATGCAAATTATAATTTCAATACATTCTTACAAAGTAACACAAGGAAATGTACAAAGATATATACTGCATCACTGTTTATAATAGCAAAAACCAAAACAACACAAATATCCATCAATATATAAATTAACAAATTCCATTGGGATACAAATACAAATTAAATCTAAACCAAACAGAAAAACACACAGCAGTTAAAATGAACTAGATATATGTGTCCCAACATGAATAAATCTTGAAAACTTAATGGCAAGTAATAAAATGAGTTTCAGAAAGATATGTAAAATATAACATTAAGTATATATTTTTGACTATATATGGTATAAAGTCATACCATATATTGTTTGTGGATAAACATACATATTCTAAAGGGGACTTCAATTGTACCTGTAAATTTTTGTTTCCTTAAAAAAAAAAAGACTATAAGCAAATTTAACAAATTGTCAAGATTTTCTCAAATCCATTGGTTTTGTGCCAATACCATACTGTTTTGATGATTACAGCTCTGTAGTAGAGGCTAAAGTCTGGGATGGTGATGCCTCCCGTTTTGGTTTTCTTCTTCAATATTACTCTGGCTATTCGGGTTCGTCTGTGGTTCCATACAAATTTTAGGATAGTTTGTTCTAGTTTTGAGAAGTATGCTGGTGTAATTTTGACTGGGATTGCATTGAATGTGTAGATTGCTTTGGGAAGTAATGACATTTTAACTATATTTATTCTTCCAATGGAATAGAATTGAGAACTCAGAATTGGACCCAAAAGTATACAGCCAACTAATCTTTGACAAAGCAGGAAAGAGTATCCAATGGAAAAAAGACAGCCTCTTTAACAGATGGTGCTGGGAGAACTGGATAGCAACATGCAGAAGAATGAAACTAGATCATTTTCTCACACCATACACAAAAATAAACTCGAAATGGATAAAGGACCTGAATGTGAGACAGGAAACCATCAAAACCCTAGAGGAGAAAGCAGGAAACAACCTCCTTGACCTCCACCGCAGCAACTTCTTACTTGACACATGCCCAAATGTGTCAAGGGAATCAAGAGCAAAAATAAATATTGGGACCTCATCAAGATTAAAAGCTTCTGCATGGCAAAGGAAACAATCCATAAAACTGATAGGCAACCGACAGAATGGGAAAAGATAGTTGCAAATGACATATCAGATAGAGGGTTAATATCCAAAATCTATAAGGAACTCACCAAACTGCACACCCGAAAAATAAACAATCCAGTGAAGAAATGGGCAGAAGATATGAACAGACACTTCTCCAAAGAGGACATCCAGATGGCCAACAGACACATGAAACGATGCTCAGCATCCCTCCTCATCAGAGAAATACAAATCAAAACCACACTGAGATACCACCTCATGCCAGTCAGAGTGGCTAAAATGAGCAAATCAGAGGACTCTAGATGCTGGCGAGGATGTGGAGAAACAGGCACCCTCCTACATTGTTGGTGGGAATGTAAAGTGATGCAGCCCCTATGGAAAACAGTGTGGAGGTTCCTCAAAAAATTAACAATAGAACTCCCCTATGACCCAGCAATAGCACTGCTAGGAATTTACCCAAGGGATATAGGAGTGCTATTGCATAAGGGCACATGTACCCCAATGTTCATAGCAGCACTCTCAACAATAGCCAAAACATGGAAAGAGCCTAAGTGTCCATCAATGAACGAATGGATCAAGAAGATGTGGTTCATCTATACGATGGAATACTACATGGCAATGAGAAAGAATGAAATCTCGCCATGTGTAGCAATATGGATGGAACTTGAGGGTGTAATGCTGAGTGAAATAAGTCAGGCAGAGAAGGACAAATACCATATGTTTGCACGTATAGGAGGATTAGGAGGAACTTAACAGAGGACATGGGGGAGTAGAAGGGGTAATAGTGGGGAGAGGGAGAGAGGCAAACCATGAGAGACTCTTGAATGCTGAGAACAAACTGAGGACTGATGGGTGTGGGGGGGAGGGGGGTGATGGGCATGGAGGAGGGCACTTGTGAAGATGAGCACTGGGTGTTATGTGGAAACCAACTTGACAATAAACTATTTGTAAAATAAATAGATAAATAAATAAAATATTAAAAAATGATTTTGTCAAATCCAATTGATATCTACTTTAAAAATTTTTTTAATTCCAGTTTACTTAATATACAGTATTATATTAGTTTCAGGTGTACAATATAGCTATTTAATAATTCTATATATTATTCAGTGCTCATTTCTCTACTTTTCTTTATGCTTTATGATATTAAGGAAAGATCATTACATCTCTTTTTTTAATTTTAAGTAGGCTCCATGCCCAACATGGGGCTTGATGAACTCACAACCCTGAGATCAAGAGTCATACTCTCTACCAGCTGAGCCAGCCAGGTGCCCCAAAATTGTTACATCTCTTAAGTATATCAGGGAGCCTGGGTGGCTCAGTCAGTTGAGCGTCCAACTTTGGCTCAGGTCATGTGTCGGGGTTCATGGGTTCAAGCCCCACATTGGGCTCTGTGTTGACAGGCAGCTCAAAGCCTGGAAGTTGCTTTGGTTTCTGTGTCTCCTTCTCTCTGTCCTTCCCCTGTTCATGCTCTGCTTTGCTCTGTCTCTCTCAAAAATAAATAAATGTTAAAAAAATTTAAGTATAAGAATGACATTGTGGTGCTGTTAAAAAACAAAAGAGGGCTTATCAGGGATGCATGCTGAGGTAGGTGAAATAGTATGTCTGGAATTTCCTTTAAAATATTACAGAAATGGGGTGCCTGGGTGGTTTAGCCAGTTGAGCAGCCGACTTCAGCTCAGATCATGATCTCACGGTTCGTGGGTTCAAGCCCTGCGTCGGGCTTTGTGCTGACAGCTCAGAGCCTGGAGCCTGTTTCAGATTCTGTGCTCTCTCTCTCTCTGTTTCTCCCCTGCTCACATTCTGTCTGTCTGTCTCTCTCAAAAATAAATAAAGCTTACAAAAATTTAATAAAAAAAAAAAGAAAATAATATCTACAACTATGCACTCAAAGACATAACCGTTTTCAGCTAAGGGTTGTCCCCCATCATTGAGACAACATTATCTTTAGTGTTCATTTTAGACATTTATAGAATGATTTACTTATGCCAAATAAATACTTAGTAATTTAAAATGCAGATTTTAATTTGTAATTTAAATGCATTTTAATGTAAATTAAATTAATTTGTAATTTAAAATGCAAATTTATTTTTAAAAAATAAAAGTTATGTGCAGAATGCCTTGGGATCATTTAAAATGATGTGTCTTCACATTGGACCAGATGGACCTGACGGATATATTTAGAACTTTACATCCTGAGGCCAGGGAATTTACTTTCTTCTCAAGTGCGCATGGCACATTCTCCAAGATAGATCACATACTGGGACATAAAGCAGCCCTCAAGAAATATAAAAGAATAGAGATCATACCATGCACACTGTCAGATCACAATGCTTTGAAACTTGAAATCAATTACAGGAAGAAGTCTGGAAAACTTCCAAAAACATGGAGGTTAAAGAATACCCTTCTAAAGAATGAATGGGCCAATCAGGCAATTAGAGATGAAATTAAAAAATACATGGAAACAAATGAAAATGAAAACACAACAATTCAAAATCTATGGGATGCGGCAAAGGCAGTCCTAAGAGGAAAGTACATTGCTCTCCAGGCCTATTTCAAAAGATTAGAAAAGTGCAAGTCCAAAATCTAACAGCTCACCTAAAGGAACTAGAGGCAGAGCAACAAGAACGCCCTAAACCCAGTAGAAGAAGAAAATAGTAAAAATTAGAGCAGAAATAAACAACATAGAGACCAAAGAAACAATTGAACAGATCCATGAAACCAAGAGTTGGTTTTTTGGAAAAGTAAACAAAATTGACAAACCTCTAGCCAGACTTATCCAAAAGAAAAGAGAGAGCACCCAAATAGACAAAATTATGAATGAAAATGGACTTATTACAACCAACCTCTCAGAAATACAAGCAATTATCAGGGAATACTATGAAATATTATATGCCAACAAATTGGACAACTTAGAAGAAATGGACAAATTCCTAAACACACACTCACTACCAAAATTCACACGGGAAGAAATAGAAAACCTGAACAGACCCATAACGAGTGAAGAAATTGAATCAGTGATCAAAAATCTCCCAACAAATAAAAGCCCTGGACTGATGGCTTCCCTGGGGAATTCTACCAGACATTTAAAACAGAATTAATCCCAATTCTTCTCAAGCTATTCCAAAAAATAGAAATCGAAGGAAAACTCCCGGACTCATTTTATGAAGCCAGCATCACTCTGATTCCAAGCCAGACAGAGATCCAGCAAAAAAAGAGAACTACAGGCCAATATCCTTGATGAATACGGATGCAAAAATTCTCAGCAAGATCCTTGCAAATCGAATCCAGCAGCATATCAAAAGAATCATCCACCAAGATCAAGTGGGATTCATTCCTGGGTTACAGGGCTGGTTCAATATTCGCAAATTAATCAATGTGATATATCATATCAATAAAAGAAAAGATAAAAACCATATGATCCTGTCAATAGATGCAGAAAAAGCATTTGACAAAATACAGCATCCCTTCTTAATAAAGACTCTCGAGAAAGTTGGGATAGAAGGAACCTACTTAAACATCATCAAAGCCATCTATGAGAAGCCTTAAGCTAACATCATCCTCAACGGGGAAAAACTCAGAGCTTTCCCCCTGAGATCTGGAACACGACAGGGATGTCCACTTTCACCGCTGTTGTTTAACATAGTGCTGGAAGTCTAGCATCAGCCATCAGACAACAAAAGGAAATCAAAGGCATCAGAATTGGCAAAGAGGAAGTCAAACTTTCACTCTTCGCAGACGACATGATACTCTGCATAGAAAACCCGACAGACTCCACCAGAAGCCTACTAGAACTGATCCAAGAATTCAGCCAAGTTGCAGGGTACAAAATCAACGTACAGAAATCGGTTGCATTTTTATACACCAACAATGAAGCAACAGAAGAGAAATCAAGAAACTGATCCCATTCACAATTGCACAAAAAACCATAAAATACCTCAGAATCAACCTAACCAAGGATACAAGAGATCTGTATGATGAAAACTATAGAAAACTTATGAAGGAAATTGAAGAAGACACAAGAAATGGAAAAGCATTCCATGCTCATGGATAGGAAGAATAAATATAGTTAAGATGTCATTACTACCTAAAGCACTCTACATATTCAATGTAATTCCAATCAAAATTGCACCAGCATACTTCTCAAAACTAGAACAAACTATCCAAAAATTTGTATGGAACCACAAAAGACCCCGAATAGCCAAAGGAATCCTAAAAAATAAAACCAAAATGGGAGGGATCACCATTCCAGACTTTAGCCTCTACTACAAAGCTGTCATCATCAAGACAGTATGGTATTGGCACAAAAACAGACACATAGACCAATGGAACAGAACTGAGAACTCAGAAGTGGACCCAAAAGTATACAGCCAACTAATCTTTGACAAAGCAGGAAAGAATATCCAATGGAAAAAAGACAGCCTTTTAACAGATGGTGTTGGGAGAACTGGACAGCAACATGCAGAAGAATGAAACTAGATCATTTTCTCACACCATGCACAAAAATAAACTCCAAATGGATAAAGGACCTGAACGTGAGACAGGAAACTATCAACACCCTAGAGGAGAAAGCAGGAAACAACCTCCTTGACCTCCACAGCAGCAACTTCTTACTTGACACATCCCCAAAAGCAAGGGAATCAAGAGCAAAAATAAACTGTTGGGACCTCCTCAAGATTAAAAGCTTCTGCACAGCAAAGGAAACAACCCAGAAAATTAATAGGCAACCAATGGAATGGGAAAGGATAGTTGCAAATGACATATCAGATAAAGGATTAATATCAAGAATCTATAAGGAACTCACCAAACTACACGCCCGAAAAACAAAAAACCCAGTGAAGAAATGGGCAGAAGATATGAACAGACACTTCTCCAAAGAGGACATCCAGATGGCCAACAGACACATGAAACGATGCTCAGCATCGCTCCTCATCAGAGAAATACAAATCAAAACCACACTGAGATATCACCTCATGCCAGTCAGAGTGGCTAAAATGAGCAAATCAGAGAACTCTAGATGCTGGCGAGGATGTGGAGACACGGGCACCCTCCTACACTGTTGGTGGGAATGTAAACTGGTACAGCACCTCTGGAAAACAGTGTGGAGGTTCCTAAGGAAACTAACAATAGAACTCCCCTATGACCCAGCAATAGCACTGCTAGGAATTTACCCAAGGGATACAGAAATGCTGATGCATGGGAGCACATGTACCCCAATGTTCATAGCAGCACTCTCCACAATAGCTAAAACATGGAAAGAGCCTAAGTGTCCATCAACAGATGAATGGATCAAGAAGATGTGGTTTATCTATACCATGGAATACTACATGGCAATGAGAAACAATGAAATCTGGCCATGTGTAGCAACATGGATGGACCTTGAGGGTGTTATGCTGGCGAAATAAGTCAGGCAGAGAAGGACAAATATCATATGTTTGCACGTATAGGAGGATTAGGAGGAACTTGACGAGGACCAAGGGGGAGAAGAAGGGTGGAAATGGTGGGGGAAAGGAAGAGAGGCAAACCATGAGAGACTCTTGAATGCTGACAAAAACTGAGGACTGATGGATGTGGGAGGGAGGAGGGATGGGCATGGAGGAGGACACTTGTGGGGATGAGCACTGGGTGTTATGTGGAAACTAATTTGACAATAAACTATTTGTAAAAAAAAAAAATAAATAAACATTAAAAATAAAAAAAATAAAAATAAAATAAAATGATGTGTCTTCAGTACCTACAATGATGATGGCAGCTCAAGTCCATAAGAGATTAGAATTACTGAGGCAGAAATTATGGCTATGGCTAGGCCTGCTTCTTCTACTTTGCCCTCAAGGCTAGTGTCAGAGGATGTAAGGTGCACCTCCTTCCGCCAACACACACACACACACACACACACACACACACACACACACACACACACACACACTTCCTTAGGCAAGGTATTAAGAGCTCTGTGCAAACACAATACTTTTCAACCATGTGTTGCAAAAACCACAGCGGTGCAAACTGAGGCATCACCTGAAATTGCTGGGCTGTTTGGAAGCCAGTAGAGGGAGAATAACAGCAGCAGGTGTGGCCAAATCTCTGCCCCCCCACAAAGCAAAAGAGGACTGGTAAAACAAGGATAAATCCATTCAGAACCTGAAGAAAACTCTATAGTTCTCTCTCTGTGAATCATCTAGTCAATTCCAAAGAGCAGAGATGGGGCACCTGGGTGGCTCAGTCAGTTGAGCGTCCAACTTGAGGTCATGATCTCATGGTTTGTGAGATCCCTACATGGGCTCACAGCCCACTTGGGATTCTATACCCCCTCCTCTCTGCCCCTCCCCCTACTTGCACTCTCTCAAAAATAAACAAACATTAGGGGAGGAAAAAAGCAGAGAAATATCACATGGTTCCATGCAGAGAGACTACTGGACCTGCAAATAATCCAAGTGAAGAGTTGGATCCTTTAAGCCGGCTCTGTGAGCCTGGCAGTCGAGTGCTTCTGTGAGGCTGGCCTCTCTAGGGCTTCTCTGGAAGGAGCATAGGGACCTCATAGGAAGGCAAAGACTTTCTGCTTGGCACTAGTACCAGGCAAGGGACAAGCAGAGGACAGGACTTGTAGGCCTGGTTTCCTCACAAATGATTGCCTAGCTTCAATCCACCTGAGAACCCCAAAGGAACATAGCTACTCTGATGCTGGTCATATTGGGTTGATTCAATTCTGCACTAAACTCACTAACTCATCCCCAAATGTACTGTAATCACATTGTGGCAGCAGTTTTGTAGTTATAGAAAACCTATACTTAAAAAGTACTCATTCTCAATGGGTCCTGAGCTATAAGCAGAAACTATATAAGTCCTCACACTATACTGTTAACACAAGTAATGATTTAACATTCTTCTTATTTTATAGACCAGAAAAGCTAAGGTCACAAGGGAAAGAATTTGCTTTGGGCTTCCTCAGAACATCAGCCAAGCACAGGATGGAACTGGGAGAGCAGGAAACTCAGGATCAATTACTCCTGCAGCATATTGTTTGAAGAGCAAAAGACTAAACCGTTTAAAAGTCCATCAACAGAAGTCTGGTTAAAATTACTGTTCAGTAAAATAAACCAAACACAAAAGGACAATTATTGTATGATTCCACTTATATGAGGCATTCAAAGTAGTCAAATTCATAGTGATATAAAGTAGCTGGTAGCGGCTAGGGCTGGGCGGGGGGGAAGGGGACAATGTGGAGTTGTTTAAATGGGAACAATTAAATTTTGCAAAATGAAAAAGCTCTGGAGATGGATGGTGATGATGACTATATAACAATGTGAAGTACTTTATGCAACTGAACTGTACATTACAGTTAAAAAGGGTTAAAATGGTAAATTTAGTGTTATGTATATTTTACCACAATAAAAATGCAAAACCCAGCTTATTGTTCATGTATGTACCATGTATTATGACGCTAAAGGAAAAAAAAAGAGCATGAGGCAGTTCTGTCTGTACTGACATAGAATAATCACTAAGATAAAAAGTGTAAGGAGCACCTGGGTGGCTCAGTTGGTTAAGCGTCTGACTTTAGCTCAGGTCATGATCTCACTGCTCGTGGGTTCAAGCCCTGCGTCGGGCTCTGTGCTGACAGCTCCTAGAGCCTGGAGCCTGCTTCAGATTCTGTGTCTCCCTCTCTCTCGGCCTTTCCCCCACTCATACTCTGTCTCTGTCTCAAAAAAAATAAACATGATTTTTTTTTAAGTATTAGTGACTGTATTAACTATTTCCTTTAAATAATAAAAAACAGAACCAGAATGGTTCATCCATATTGTGGCATATGTGAGAACCAGGGTCTCATCTATCATAAGCAACAAGGGTGGTGCTATAGAAGGAGACACAAAGTACAAGCTCTGGAATAACAGTGCCTGAGCGCACCATCCATGTGTCCCTGGGCAAGCTATTCTACTTCTCTAATGTCAGTTTTATGACTGTTAAATGAAGAAAATACTATTTTTGTATGTATTGAGATAATACATATAAAAACACCTACTCAATGTGTCATATATTAGGTATATATGCCCCTCAAATGTTCTAGCTTCTTATACCTATCATTCTTGAATCTGTCCTAATCTTTCCAACTCTTGTTTTAGGTAGCACAAGAGTATGAATGGCATGATATTTAAAAATATTTTTAAAAAATGTAATCTTTACACCAAATGTGGGGCTCAAACTCACAACCCCAAGATGAAGAGTTGCATGCTCTACCGACTGAGCCAGGTGTCCCGATACATTTTAATAAAAGAAAAATATACACAAATTTGTACATGGAAGCGCAGATGCAAAATGGCTAATAGAGGTTACTTCTCAGAAACAGCAATTTTACTTAATATACTTTTATGTTTTGCTGCACTTGTTTTCTTGTTTTTGTTTTTAATTTGCAAAGACTAAAGGAAAATAATTCAGCCTGGCTTTCTTTTCTTCAGCCTATTTGTTCCTTCTTTTCAGTGTGCATAATGTAATCGCTGCTTTGTGAAGCCAAACCTCTCAGAGTATGGACTATCCCTCTCCGGGGCTCTAAGAGCCGATGCGGAGACACAGAGGCAGAGCCCAAGTGCCACACAGCCCAGCCACCTCAGTGAGTGGGAAATAAAGGCTAGTTTGCTATTTTTCCAAAGTTGAAAATAATTAGCATTTGTATAGAAGTTTATTCACAAACATCTTTGCTTGTGAGGTAAAGATTACATAACCCTTCTTCCAGATGAGAATCAGAGAGACATAATGACTTGCTAATAATCCAGGGAGCTAGACCTGGAGTCTAAAACCAAGTTGTATCCCTCCTTACTAAAGTGCAGAGGCAGGACCGCTACTGAGAATTTCGAGTGAGTCTGCCCTACAACATTCATTACACAGAAGAAAAATATTTTCCATTTTGTCTCCAATTTTTTTTCCTAGAGGTGCCTACCATTTTGCTGGCTTTTTCCCCCCTTAAGCCATTTTTAAGTGTAGAGTTTTGTACCATTAAATACATTCACATTTTTACATTATTGGGCAGCCATCACCACCATCCATCTCGAGAACGTTTTCATCTTCCCAAACTGAAGTTGGTACCCACTAAATAAGAATTCTCCATTCCTGATTCCCTCCTCCCCATGGCAACCATGATTCTAACTCCAGAGACATCATTTCTGTCTCTATGAATTTGATTATTCTAGGTACCTCATGTAAATGGACTCACACAAAAGCTGTTCTTTTATGATTGGCTTATTTCACCATAATGTCTTCAAGGTTCATCCACATTGTGGCATGTGTCAGAATTTCCTTTTTAAGGCTGAATAATATTCTATTTTATGTATATACCACTTAAGGGTGGTAGCTTGCTCCCATTCTTTGGCTTTAGTGAATAATGCTGTTATGAAAGGAGTGTACAAGTATCTGTTCAATTCCCTGCTTTTAATTCTTTGGGGTTTACACCCATAAATGAAATTCCTGATCATATGTCAATTCCATGTTTACTTTTCTGAGAAGCTACCATATTGTTTTCTGCAGTGGCTGTACCATTTTACCTTCCCACTAGTAATGCACAAGGCTTCCAACTTTTCTACAACCTCACCAACACCTGTTATTTTGTTTTGTTTTCTCTTATTTTAAGAGCTATTCTAATGGGTTTGAAATGTTTGCTGGCCTTTTTGACCTTCAAATAATAAGACTAACGTGACTCTCAAGTCCTTACTGAATATCTTGAAGCACATCAAGCAGTCCATTACTTTTCTTCATGAACTAGTTTATATTTACCTATTTTGAGGAAAGTCAGTTATCACTGTTCTGCTCACTCACTCCAACAAGACGAAAAAAGTTGCCTGCAGTTTATCCTTACTGGTTTGGCAATTCGCTACCTGAAGGATATTTATATATGAATCTCATATATAAATTTGGGATATTGATATGCATACCCTCCTCAAATCACTTACAAAAACATTAAAAGCACTAATCACCATTTACCCATGCCTGCCACTTCTATAATTAGACCTATTTTAAAGGCAGATGCAGCGGAGGGAGCACAGCATTCAAGACCACTAGCTTAGAATACAAGTGCATAGGTTCAACTCTCAATGTTGCTACCACTGACTAGCGGTGTGCCTCCGCGCAGGTTACTTAACCTCTCTCAGCTGTATCGTCTTATCTGCAAAACTGAGAAAATAACTCTACCTGTTTTTATAGTGTTATGTTAGGATTAATGAGATAGAGCTGTGTGGACGGCTTGGCCCATTGCCTGGTATATAGTACGAGCTACAGAAATGTTAGCCTTTTATATACTGCTTGAACTCCACCAAAAGCTAACTTCAGCTCAATTTACTCTGGGCCAGGGACTACCCTAAGAGTTTTGCATGTAGTATCTCTTCTAATGCTCTTAAATGCCCTATAAAATAGGTATTGTTGTCCTTATTTTCCAGATAAAACTACAGAAAAGCTACATAACCTGAAGTTACACAGCAATCAAGAGTAGGAGTTGGGATCTGAATCCAGGTAATCTGGCTCCAGAGCTAGGGCTCCTTACCGTGATACAATTCAGCTTCTCAAATACAACATGGGCCAAGCAGCAAAGCTCATGAATAAACACTGCCAGAATAAAGGGCAGATTGGATATATATAACCCTTTTTAAAGAACAAGACACTAGGGGCGCCTGGGTGGCTTAGTCGGTTAAGCGTCCGACTTTCGCTTAGGTCATGATCTCGCGGTTTGTGGGTTCGAGCCCCGCCTCGGGCTCTGTGCTGACTGCCAGCTCAGAGCCTGAAGCCTGTTTCAGTCTGTGACTCCCTCTCTCTCTGACCCTCCCCTGCTCACGCTGTCTCTCTCTCTCCTAGAAATAAAAAATAATAATAAATTTTAAAAAAAAATAAAGAACAAGACACTATTCAGCTCCAGCCAGTTACTGCCATGCAGAAATGTAAACTAAAGGCTGCCTGATCCTCCAATTTTTCAAGAAAAGCAAGCAACCTGATTTTGTAGGCTGAATGCAGGCCTCAGTGCAGGCTTCATTTAGCCCAGGGATAAGTTAAGATTGGGTGATTTCCCCAAGGTCACAAATCTGGGGTCCAACAGCACTTCCCAAATCAGGGAGAAAAAAAGTCGAATGGCAGGTGAAGGTGCATATGGAGAGATGAGGAGTGTTGATCTCAACTGTAGAAGTAGCCACAGGAGGGGATAACATCAGTTAGGATTAACTTCTGCCGATACCCTGCCCCTAACCTACTACTCTTGTTCTGGAAGCTGAGTCCACTGATCTACGTATTACCTCATTTCTCTACATCTCCAATTAGGTTAAGTAGGGCAGAAACATTATCCCCATTTTAAATATGTGGAAAGTGAGGCACTGACTTGCCTCAATGATGGAAGCTTTGAATGAAGCACTTCACATTGAATGGGAAGCAGGAACTACAGTAGTAGTAACACCCTAACTAGACAGCTGGGGTCATATTAAATGGTTTCTGTAAAATAAAGTGACCAGTAGCAGTAGAGCTTAACAGAGCTAAGGTTTTAAAATCCTAAACTAGCACACTAATCCCTAGACAATGCCTCTAATTCCTGAGCAGAAACAGAGAGAGGAATCTACAAATATCTTACACCAGAATCACAGAATGGAGTTGGATGACACTTAAGAGGTCATTTTCTCCAACATCCCCAATTTGCCAGGAAAGGAACTGAGGCACAAAGAGTTAAAGTCACCTATCCCAGAACACACCGTTAATCAGAGGTATAGTGGAATTCAAATTGAGGATGTCTGATTCCAAAGCTCTTGCTCTTCCTAAAGTGTGGCCAGCAGAGGCCACTGAATAATTTCAGACAGTAGAGAATTATTTTTTAACAAGTATGTACATTAATGTGTACTAGGAAAAAAACAGCACATAAATCTTATGATTTGATAGATATTATAGTAATATAGTTTCAAGTATTATCTTAAGGAGTCAACTTAGAAAAAATGTTAATAGCAAGGTGATACCCCTTTAATTATGACAAAAGTCAAAAAGGGCACAAACTTCTGAAATTTAGAAAATAGTTATCAGATACCTTTACTATCTGCCTCCATGAGAGGGGCACTAAATGGGAGGCTAAGATTTGATACAAACCCAAATGCAAACAGGATAACTAGAGATTAATCTCAAAAGGCATTAGGAGAATGTGACTATATTAACAAAGGAAGTTGCAAACTAATCAGTTGTGCTGTAGTCAGTCTACAGAAAGACTACAAAATGGTCACAACTTAATATAAAAATATTCAGCCTCATTAATAATCAAGACCAGTCATATGTGAACTGAAGTAGTAATAAGTTTTTTAAATGATACTATTTTTCACATACTGACTGAATTGGCAAAGATTAAATGATGCCCAGCAACAGCCATGACGCAGTCTCATAATAAACTGGTACAAGTATGAATAAGTTAGTTCAACCATCTTGGAGGACCAATATAAAGTATATTTTATAAATATATAAAAAGTTCATACCCTTTAAACTAGAATCCTATTTCTAAGATTGTATTCTAAGAAAAAAAAGATCTCAATGGTTGCACTACATGAATTATAATAAAGGCAAAAAATAGAATATGTTCCATGAATTCCAGGAAGTCTACAAAATCAAAACTATTTTCACAATAACAGTCAAATATTATTTGCCCTTTTCACTGTACTGACATTGTACTGATGGTGCAAAAGCATGGTGGTTTGTAAAATTACTGGTGCCTTAGTGCTAATCAAGGCAGTACGGCAAAGTACGAGTCATCAGTGTATCCTTAACTGCCACAGACTTGCAGTAAAAAAAAAAAAAAAAAAAGGCAATTTAACTTAGGAATGTCCTTGATAAAGCTCTGAAGATAATTTTTTTAAGTTTATTTATTTTGAAAGAAAGAGAGAGAAGAGAGCACACACAAGCTGGGGAGGGGCAGAGAGAGAGAAGAGAGAGACTCCCAAGCAGGCTCTGCACTGTCAGTGCAAAACCCAATGTGGGGCTCAACCCCACGAACCGAACCATGAGATTACGACCTGAGCCAAGATCAAGAGTCGGGCACTTAACCTACTGAGCCACCCAGGTGCCCCAAAGCTGTGGAAATAATTTTACCAAATTTCAACCAGAGTATACTTCTTATTACTATGTATAATGAAATGGAAAGTATACATAAAACACTTCCACTCCACACCAAAGAACAATGGTTATTTTGTAGAAAAGCATGTGTGTAACAGTTTGCATTATGAGCAGAATGGGCTGCTTTTTTCATTAAACACCATATACTTGAGAAATAACTGAGGAACTATGACTATTCTGGGTGTCTGGCAGATATTTTCTCAAAAATGAACACAAAAAGCTTGTCATTTCAAGGAAAACAACTGGCAGTATTTGTAGCCAATGATAAAGTTCAAGCTCTCAATGAAAACAAGATTTTTGGAAAACCTGTACTCAGTGCTTGCTTCAGCAGCACATACACTAAAATGGAACAATACAGGGAAGATTAGCATGGCCCCTGTGCAAGGATGACACAAATTCATGAAACATTCCATATTTAAAAATAACAAAAACAACTTGTATTCACCACACTGAGCTTGACTACTTCCTAATACTTGAAGGACTTTTCTGATGAGGTTGGTGGTAATGTTAACAAATATGATTTCTTAAAATATATAATAAAATGTGTCAAGATTTGGAAAATTTGCATAACTCAGTGAACCAGTATTTTCCCAAATGATTGATGCATGATGTTAAAAACCAATGTGTAGGGCTCTTCTAATCCTTCTAACAATCTCATGAAATAGGTGTATTGTTGTTACCTTTGTTATCCAGATAAAACTGCAGAAAAGCTAAATAACCTGAAGTTACACAGCAATCAAGAGTAGGAGTTGGGATCTGAATGCAGGTAACGTGGCTCCAGAACCGGGACTCCCTACCATGATACAATTCAGCTTCTCTCTCTTTTTTTTCTTTAATGTTTATTTATTTTTGAGAGACAAAGCAAGTATGAGCGGGGAAAGGCAGAGAGAGAGGGAGACACCGAATCTGAAGCAGGCTCCAGGCTCTCAGCTGTCAGCACAGAGCCAGATGCAGGGTTTGAACTCACAAGCTGTGAAATCATGACCTGAGCCCAAGTCGACGCTTACCGACTGAGCCACCCAGGTGCCCCCAATTCAGCTTCTCAAATATAACACGGCCAAGAAGCAAAGCACATGAGTGAAACCTGTCAGAGTAAAGGGCAGACTGAAGATATACAACCTTTTTTAAGGAACAAGACACTCTCAGCTCCACCCAGTTACTGCCATAGAGAGACGCAGGCTCAAGGTTGCCCAATTTTCCAATTAAAAAAAAATTTTTTTTAATGTTTTATTTATTTCTGAGAAAGAGAGAAAGGCAGCCTGAGCAGGGGAAGGTCAGAGAGACAGGGAGACACAGAATCCAAAGCAGGCTCCAGGCTCTAAGCTAGCTGTCAGCACAGAGCCCGACACAGGGCTCGAACCCACGAACCATGAGATCATGACCTGAACCGAGGTCGGATACTCAACCGACTGAGCCACTTAGGTGCCCCAATCTTCCAATTTTCTAAGAAAAGTCACGGCTTTTGCTGACAGTTCAGAGCCTGGAGCCTGCCTGGAATTCTGGGTCTCCCTCTCTCTGCTCCTCCCCTGCTCGCTCTCTCTCAAAATAAAGACATAAAAATTAAAAAAAAAAATTAAATAGGTATGTATGCATCAAAAAAGGCTAAAATATATCCCATATGTCAAAAATAGTCATCCTCGGTAGGTGGTATACTTCTTTTAAGTGCCTCTTTATTTTCTGAATTTCCTATAATTAATACATGATATTTTACAAACCTCTGAATAAGTGTGAAGCCTATCTTCTAAGTGCCCTATTCTGTTGACTTGCATGATTCAACAGGAAGTTCCCAATAGTAAAGTATGGAATTAGTGAAATGTCAAATAAAAAGCTCCTCAAATAGCTAGGAGAACATAAGAACAGATTCTTGGGGCTCAACCACAGCAAGGATTTACAAACAAGTTATTAAATGAGTATGATGCACTGTAAAGTACTCGCAGACCACAGATCATGTCCAGTCTCACTTCTGCATACAGAGCTAACCTGGACAATATGCTCTCCGGATGATATCACACTCATTTATTCTGAGTAGCTTCTGATGTTTTAGTTTTTAAAAATAAGAACACTGCCTGACTTTTGCAAAACTCCCTGCACAAGCAGCTTAACAACATAATAAAGCTTCGTTTCTCTTCTCGGGCAATTCTAAAAAGGTTGAACCAATGCAGGTCCAATGCATTTTAGTCCCTTTAGGAAGGCACACAACACCCACCCACAAGCAGGTATAAACAGAGATATCAACCCTGAGACTTGAGGACTGCTTGAAACTGGTTGCCAAATACGCAAATTTCAGTTACTTCTTGACAGTGTGTCTAAGGCAAAAGCACAAGCTTTCGCCATCTATGGCAGTCAGTGATATCTGCAATAAACCATCGAACATGGTTAAGACATCTGTTAAAAAAAAAAAAAAACAACAATCCTCAAAGGCTCCAATTAGTACTTGCTTTAAGAAGTAACACAAAAGAAATACTACATGGCAATGAGAAACAATGAAATCTGGCCATGTGTAGCAACATGGATGGACCTTGAGGGTGTTATGCTGAGCGAAATAAGTCAGGCAGAGAAAGACAAATATCATATGTGTGCACGTATAGGAGGATTAGGAGGAGCTTAACAGAGGACCAAGGGGAGAAGAAGGGCAGAAATGGTGGGGGAAAGGGGGAGAGGCAAACCATGAGAGACTCTTGAATGCTGACAAAAACTGAGGACTGGTGGATGTGGGGGGAGGAGGGGTGGGCATGGAGGAGGGCACTTGTGGGGATGAGCACTGGGTGTTATGTGGAAACTAATTTGACAATAAACTATTTGTAAAAAATAAAAAAATAAAAATAAATAAAAATAAATAAAAAAAAAATAAAAATAAAAATAAAAAATCCACACTCCAAAAAAAAAAAAAAAAAAGAAGTAACACAAAAGATACAATTGAAATTTAGATACAAGACTTGAATGGAAATTCAGAATGAGAGAAGTTGTATAACAAGATGACAGGCACCTGAATTTACAAAAAATTCCTCCTCCTGAGTAATGTTCTTGGAAGGAAATAGACTCTCCAAAGTAAGAAAGCATAGGCAGGCTAAGAATTAAAACTGGAGAGGGGTGCCTGGGTGGCTCAGTCCGTTGAGGGTCAGACTTTGGCTCAGATCATGATATCATGGTTCATGAGTTTGAGCCCTGCATTGGGCTCGAGGCTGTCAGCACAAAGCCCCCTTCAGATCATCTGTGCTCTGCTCTCTCTGCCCCTTCTCTGCTTGTCTTCTCTCTCAAAAATAAATAAAACATTTTTTTTAAATGAATTAAAACTGGAGACTTGGCCAATGAGTCTCCCTCCAACCTGACTCATCTTGTAAATAATGAGCACCTGCGAACTTAATCAAACCAACCATGTTCAGGGACAATGAAACTGCAGATATAATGTAGTGACAGAAGAAGACACTTAAAGAGTTTAACACTTTACTTGAGGGGCGCCTGGGTGGCTTAGTCGGTTAAGTGTCCGACTTTCGCTTAGGTCATGATCTTGCGGTTCGTGGGTTCAAGCCCCGCGTTGGGTTCTGTGCTGACTGCCAGCTCAGAGCCTGGAGACTGTTTCAGAGTCTGTGACTCCCTCTCTCTCTGACCTCCCCTGCTCGTGCTGGCTGTCTCTCTCTCTCTCTCTCTGTCTCTCTCTCCTAGAAATAAATAAAACATTAAAAATAAATAAATAAAATGATACAGATTGAAGGTGTACAATGTGACGATTTGATATACACTGGTGAAATATTTAAAAAAAAAAAAAAAACCACTTTACTTGAGTAAAGTACTTTATAAATGCAGAACCTCATGACTTCCCCTACTGAGAGACTAGATCAGAAGACAGATTCAGATTTTAATCCTGACTATACTACTTACTAGTTGTAAACTACTCGGCAAATCATTTACCTCTTTGCTCCTCTCTGTCCCTATATGTAAAATTAAAGGCTTCAATTAGATGACCATTAGTCTTTTCCAGCAATAAAATTCTATGATTCTACAAAGACAGTATATTAGTTGTATAAGATCACAGTGACAATGGTGAAATCTGGCCTCTAATCCAGATCTCTTAAACTTCTTTGTTGAGTTTATTTCACAACATGAAAGACATTCTAGGGCCAACCCACCATATACCTGAGAAACTACAATTCCTGGAAACTTTTCTCAGGGCCAATCTACACACTTAAGTGGCCAACTTTTACTCCAGATGCATTTTGGTGCTGGACAGATAGTCTATAAAACTAAGCTTGTAACATGGTTTAATATCAGTATCACACCCACTTTTGCATAAAGTGCACACCTCAGGAAAAAAAAATCTCAACTCAGCAGGGAATCATACCTTAGAACACCTTTCCTCAAAATCAATTGCAAAAAAAACAACCCACAGGATTGTGAAAATCCTTTTGAAAAGTGGGCTTTGAATAATGTACAAGTGAGCAGCAGCAGAAGAACTCTAAGAGGAGGTATAGAGAAAGGAAGGGTAACTTACTAGCCTCTGGACACAGCGTTTTCTTAATGGTTTTAGCTGCCCCACCCCCGCCTAATAAGAAGACACGGAGGGGACAAATCAACTACTAATCAACTACTCTGCCTCTCAGGCTCAAACCAGTACCCTAAAAGTGGCACCTGAAAGACCTGATAGTAGAATAGAGGCTTGAAGACTTTCTCACCAGAGGCATTTCAATGGTAAATGGGATAAGGTAAGGGAATACGGCTTTGGTTTTACTTGGGTACCAGACAACTCAGATGATTATGAGTAGGTGGCCATATAACTTATCATTCAAACTAGGCCTCTTTTAGGAATGAAAGGAGTGCTCATAATTGTACTGGGACAATAGGGAAATTGAAATGGTATCAAATAAACCAGGATATATGGTCACCTTCGTTATAAAGGACCCCAGCAGGCAGCAAGGTAGGCAGGGGATCTACAGAGTTACCTTATCGACCATATAAGGTAATCTTACCTCGCTGTATCAAGAGGTAGGAACCCAGCAGAGGCAACAGGAAAGATGGGAATCAGTCTTTCCACCAACATCTCTGCTACTAGGTCTGTTATAACCCTGTCAATCTCATATGCCATTTTCTCATTGATTCCTACATCCCCCGGCCCTCCAGAATATAACTTTCATTTTAAAAATTGGCCATAATAAGAAAATAATACTCAGAGCACATGGACTTGACCTCCAATGCATATCAACTCTGTATCCTGAGAGGTAGGTGATAAAATCTTGGATATCAATACGGCAAAGTACAATGAATGAGTAAGGTGGCAAGGAAAGTGTGACCCTGAAGGCATGGTAAGAGCAGATAACTAAAGTGACAAACTGCTGTTGTCAAGTTTTTCCCTAAATCCCTGACGTAGGATAATTGATGTGAAAAGCAAGTGGAATCTAACCCTCCTTGTTCACCTAACCCATGAATAACCTTGGGAATGAAATGCCTTTTTTCACAGAAGCAGAGTGAAGTTGCTGGTGACAGATTTAATTTTACTTGCAATAACACTACAGTTCAAGTTTATTTAGGATTAAACAGGCTTATTATCTGGCCTAGGAGTCATATCTCCCTTTACGATATTGTGTGTCTATGGAAAAGCACTTCCAAACGACGTACCAGTGCTCTCTGGGCAAATAATCCCATGTTACACTGTTTAAACCTTCTTCCAAAAAGCACTTTATCATTATTCATCTATTCCCTAATGAGGAGACACCTATTTCTTTTGGCTGAAATCAGGTAAATGTATTCAATCCACATGCTTTCAGCAGACATCAAACTCAATAACAGGCTCAGTAAAGGCATGTATGTTGCTTGTACTTTTAGCTGGCCTAATGGAGAACAGGAACCAAACCAGTAAGCAGGGTATACTCACTCCTAATTCTACCTCACTATAGTAGGTGAGTTTAACCCAGTGTGAAGTTACATGATTTATGTAAGCAAGTGTAGAACATGCAAAGTGTGAGGAAGATTTTAGATGACTGCCAAGACCAAAATCCAGGTGAAGTGATTTCTAGCATCAAGAGAAATCTGCTTCAGGGGTGAGTATGGTAGTTGAGACCAGAACCGTGCTTACTGGCTCAAAGTCCACTAATCCATCCCCACAGCTACACCCCACCCCCACCCTGTCCCTTCATTTATACAGAAATGGGGGGGGGGGAAGGGGGTGGAAGCAGTAAAGTATCCAAGTGATAGCACCAAGAGAAGAGAATGTTGGGAAAAAGTCAGATCCTTTTAAAATGTATATTCTAAAACTTTCAGAGCAGTTAGCATGTCCCAGCTTTCCAGCAGACTGAGGCTGGAAATGCAGCTCCACCACAAACTATAGGTGCCTTCATGGTTACTTAACTTCCCTAAGCCCATTTCGTCATATGTAAAATAAAGATAATAGCACTAACCCTACCTTAGGAAAGAGTCTTTTAAGTATTAGATATGGTCATGTATATAAATGTGCCTGACATATGAAACACCTTCAAATAATATTTGATAAATGAATGACATGCTCAAAAATTAGCTATTTATTGTTAAACATTTATCTTTATGAACAGCAATGTCTCAGCTGAATGCCAGGTGAGGCATCCTATTTAATTTGCTGGACACTGGGGAGCACTGTAGAGTTTTGAGGGATCAGCAGCGGATGTGAGATAATGAGAGTTAAAGTTTTAGGAAGCTTACGTTGGCAGTGGTGACTAATAAGTATTAAAGCTGAAAACAACAAAAACTTGGGAAGCAGCTATTGGAACCGAGTGTTCTACAAAGACCAAGGTAATAGGCCAATGTAATAAAAATCTTTTTCAGCCCTAGAATTATACTTCACTTCATTTTAACCAGAAATAATGAATTCTAGTATCTATTTTTCCACTAATGCCCTACCTGTTCTCTGCATTACAGAACCCTCTGCAGCCTTATCAATGTCCCTTTTGATTCTTTAACACTTAGTTATGATGATTAATACAAAACCTTCAAATGCCTGTGTCTTTTTTAGACTATAGGTAACACTGGCTATTTTCCAAGTGGCAAACAAGACATATAAAGTGCTTAACAGGGGGCCTGGCAAACATTATAAGCTAAATGAATGTTAAAAATATAGTAATAATTCTGTAGTTATTAAGATTAAACAGGCATACATAGTATGTTCACATTAAATTTTTTAAATGATTTTATTTATTTTTTGAGAGAGAGGGAGACAGAGCACAGGTGGGGGTGGGAGGCAGAGAGAGAGGGAGATACAGAATCCGAAGCAGGCTTCAGACTGAGCTATCAACACAGAGCTCAGTGTGGGGCTCGAACTCACAAGCCGTGAGATCATGCCCTGAACTGAAGTCGTATGCTTAACCAACTGAGCCACCCGGCACCCTTATTAAATATTTTTAATGAATATAGGATACCTGTATGGAACAACTTAACTTTATTTACAGCAAAACACAGAAATATAATTTATCATCTAAGAGGGGCAACTAGGGCTGCACATGTGCTCAGAAATTACTAATTTTTCAGCTTTCAATTTTTAGACGTGATCCAGAAAAGGTGAACTACTCTATAAGAAGGAAAGGAAAAGAAAAATATGAAAAGGCAACTTAGAAACAGCACATGCCCGAAAGCAAAGAGCCCTACTTGGCCTGCTGACTGCCAAAGCCTCACAAGGCAGTTCTGGGCAAGTCCTCTTTCTACTTCTCCGCTTTCTTTTCCATAAAATGATCTTTCCTTCTCTCTGATTCAATAAGGAAGAAAGAAGATACAAAAAAAGACTATCTAGTGCAGTATTTCCCAAGCTTCAGTCCCTCTTAATCAACTTTTGATTTCTGTCATGTCCATAACACACTCACCGTTAGTTTTCTTTAAATTGACTTGTTAAAATTTAACCTCACTTTAAGCAATAAATTGATAAAAATATTTTATACATGTTGATTAACTTTTCCATATATAAAAGTAAATGTACTATTAAAATGTAAATATTTACTCAAAGATCGCCTAAAATCACTGTACATACCCACAAGGGCAAATAGTAACCCTCATAACTTAAAATCAAAATTTAAAAAAAAGCAATAAAAAAAAAGATGTAATTTCCAATTCTCACAATAATCTAAGGGCTAATCCTCACAGATTAACTCTCAGTTCTTTATCTCCAAGGGACAATATTTATAATGTGGGGCACCAAAAATTGAAAACAGAATCAATTCCTTCTTAACCGACATAATCTTTATTTGAATTAGGATTTTAGTTCCTTTCACCTTAAAAGGCTTTAATTCTACCCTCAGGTATCTAAATTCACACTAAAACAATAAGAAAAGCAATTATTTCTTTCTTGAAACCATGAGAAAGAAAAAAGATTAAAATTAAGTGCTGTTTATTAACAATAGAAGCACTCTTTGTCTGGCTCAATGCATGAGAAGATAAATGCACTTATTAACTTGTAATTCAGAAAGGGGCATCCATCCGTGTTTCAAGTTTTACTGGCCAATCAAGTTTCCCTATCTAAATGATTCCAAATGTACTTTACAACCAAATCTATCACTAATCGGTGAATGAGCACATAACTTGGGTCGCCAGGATACATAACTTGAGGGCTACTGCTCTTCTTAGGAACTCTTAGTAATCAAAAACACATTGACATTAGTCAGTGATGATCCTTCAAATAATACAGAAGACAACTTTTTGCTGTGATAACAATGTCTAATAAGACTGGTGATCCTCAGGGGCGCCTGGGTGGCTTAGTACGTTAAGCGTCTGACTTTCACTTAGGTCATGATCTCGCAGTTCGTGGATTCGAGCCTCACTTCGGACTCTGTGCTGACTGCCAGCTCAGAGCCTGGAGCCTATTTCAGAGTCTGTATCTCCCTCTCTCTCTGACCCTCCCCTGCTCACGCTCTCTCTCTCTCTTCTAGAAATAAATAAAAATATTAAAAAAAAAAAAAAAAAGACTGGTGATCCTTAGCAGTTAGACCTCACTAGGTTATTTTAAAGCAGAAGTGACAACGGACGCCTGGGTGGCTCAGTCAGTTACGCGTCCGACTTCAGCTCAGGTCATGATCTCACAGTTCATGGGTTTGAGCCCTGAATTGGGCTCTGTGCTGACAGCTAGCTCAGAGCCTGGAGCCTGCTTCAGAGTCTGTGTCTCCCTCTCTCTCTGACCCTCCCCTGCTCATGCTGTCTCTCTCTCTCTCAAAAATAAATAAAATATTTTTTAAAAATAAAATAAAAAAATAAAGCAGAAGTGACAAACCTGGGCATAATTCTAAATCTGCCAATCTTTGATACGTATCAATTAGCTGACTAAAGAACAAGTGGGAAAAATAACGTGCATCTATAAATATCCATGTTACTTTACCCTTATGACACAATCTCTATAATTTATCATTGCAACGTTCTCCAAGGCCATCTCTATGATCCTTCTCTCTTTCTCACTAAAGCTCATAAGCAAGAGGATTATTTGCTATAATAAGTACTGTAAACCAGAGAAAAATCAAGTATCAATTAAAGTATCATAAAGCAGAGCAGAGGGTTTTTATAAAAGAGCCATGTACTGTTATAAACGATAAGCAAATGCTCCTAAAATGCAAGCTTGAGAGCATGGTTTATACCTGATTCAACTGTTCTCATTGCATTTGCTTTATAAACAATGCACTCAAAAACTATTTGTTGGGCTAAATAATAGACCAAAGAATAAAATGTAACTCCTTAGCAGCAATGGATTATCAGTAAACAAAAAGCCCAGAAGAAAACCCAGTAATTGATTCCCTATTCACCTTATTAAAATGTATGTACTTCGAAAGCTTTTTCAGGCCCTATCACTGGCCATATTTTTCCTGGCAAACTAACCATTGGACCAACAAACTCATTCCAATTGAACACCTGAGAAGTTCTAATAAAGTCAGACTTCATTCCACTGGCTAAAGCCAAAAGCCCACCAGTAGATAACATGCTCTTAGATGAATTTACTTACAAAAAACCGATTCCAGAAAACTGACCTAACTAGTGCCTGGGAAACAGGAAATGATCGTTAATTAATAATAGGTTCAAATTAAGCATATGGTTATTATCACCGCTATTATCTGATGCTTAAAAATTTGCTTTGATGACAAAACTGGGGTTAAGCTTATTTACATAGCATTTTAAACAGTGCATCTCACTGAAATCTTTCTCAATTTTTCACACTGTACAGTGCCGTGTGCAATAAATGTTAGATGTTGAAAGTGTCAATCTCCTAAATGCTTTTTATGAGGTTCAAGCTAAACAACAATACTAACAGTTCCAGCAGCAGCAACCAGAGCAAAAGCATGGGCTAGGCCTCTGCATAAGAACTTTACAAGTGTTATTTCATTCAATCCTCACCACAACCCTGTGGAGTATTGCTGCCTTTACTGTACAGCTGAGGAAACAGAAAAGTGACTTATCAAAGGTTAGCAAGTAGTTGAGTTGATATTCATCCCCAGGCAGCCTGATTCCAGAATTCATGCTATTCATCTCTGCCTCACTTATGATAATAAAATCAGAGACCTATGTGAAATGAAACAGGACGAAATAGTTATCTCATTTATAAATATTATGACCAAATAAATATAATTAAATGCCTCTCCCATTCACAACTCCTACTTAATTAACACTGTGAAAGAGTACAGTTGCTGATGCTATTTGAAAAGCTTCTGAAGGTGCTTTCCCTACATGTATTTAGTCATAAGCGTTAAGAAAGAGATCATAATCTCTCACTGAAACTCAAAACTTCACACTAATGGGCTATCAATCTGCTAGCTCTAAAGGTTCTAATGCCTTAAATACCAACTTAGGGAAAACAATATTATAAGATGCAACCAAAGACTTAAAGGGTAAACCCAGGATATCCCCTAAATACGTGTTACAGTGTAATTTCTTGAGTTTGGTAGGATCTCTTAGAAGTCGCACTTCAACATACATTGTGCCTTCTCTTTTTTTTTTTTTATTTTTTTTAATTTTTTTTTTAATGTTTATTTCTAGGAGAGAGAGAGAGACAGCGAGCAGGAGGGTCAGAGAGAGAGGGAGTCACAGACTGAAACAGGCCCAGGCTCTGAGCTGGCAGTCAGCACAGAGCTGCGGCTCGAACCCACGAACCACGAGATCATGACCTAAGCGAAAGTCGGATGCTTAACCGACTAAGCCACCCAGGAGCCCCTACATTGTGCCTTCTCATTCCACACCAGAGTCACAACACTATCCTGTCCGTCCCATTTGCACATGTCCATTACCAATAGTCTAAGAACAAGTGTCAGCTAACAATACCACAAGTTTCAAAGTCCAAAACGGAAAGAAACCAAACTCACGTTTTCTCTGAGAGGCCTGCCACTCTGTTCAGCACCGAACCTAAACTTTACCTAATATACTTCTCACAAAAGCCCTTCAGGTAAATGCCGGTATTCCCACTGCATACACCAGGAAACAGACGCAGAGGCTTGGCAACTTGACTCAAAAGGTCACACATGAATTCACACAGCAGTGATTTCAACCATGTGTATGCTCCTACTACACTGCCTTACACGGTATCAGTGATGCCTTTCTCTGGTCAACAACAAAGAAAACTACGTTTTAGGTCAAAGTATTTTTAAAACAGCAAAAACCGTCCTCCCACTTGTTGCTGTCACAGTCACACTTCCCAGCAGCCGGTCTTTCCTCCTTCCCGATTCCCCTTGGTTTACTCTTAGCATGGCTGGCCTCACTGTGCCCCGGAAAGGGGGCCAGCTGTAGGAACAAAATAGCAATGAATGTATCCTTAACTAATAGCATTTTATAAGGCCATAGGACTCACGCAAATATTTTTGCCCCAGGTCTAAGTTACTTCTACCAAAGAATATGTGTCAGTTACAAGAAATGTGAGCCTGCCCTAACAATTAGGAAATGAAAACAGTGAACAAACTATGAATGCACTATCATTTTAATCACCACTTTCTAAAGGCTTTAACCAATCCAGACAAGATACAAGAACAACAAAATGCATAAAGGTAATCTCATTACCATCCCAAAGTCTGGCCTCCTACCACATTATTGTGAAACATCAGGGATAGATAGCATTAGCCTCAAAAAAAACGGGCCTCTCCCCTCAGGTATTAACTGAAGGGCAATGATAGATAACAGAACGCTAGTAAACATGACACTTTAAATAGCTTTAAATTAGAGAGGATTATTGAAGAACTTCCCAGAACAATATTTAATTAGCTTTAACAAGTCAAGGTGTATTTATGATTCCCAGAGGGGGGCTTCCTTATCTGAAGAAAACAGGAGGAACTTTCTGTTAGCCTAAATTGTACTGATAATGGAAGGTGAAGAGCTAAAAAGGCTTTTAACCAAAACTGCTTAGGAAATAAATAAGGAAAGCTAAATGTACCTGAACTAAACTTGGGGGGTGGGGAGGGCGAGGAGTGGGGAGCCTGCTGCATGGACTAGGAAGGAGGACAAGAGCAGATAAAAAGGAAACAGGCAGGACTCAGCTAGAGGAAGTGTGAGGGAAGGAAGAGGAGAGTAAGGAGCAGAGTGGACTGACACCCAGAAAGTACTGGCGAATGGAGATGGGCAACTCAGATCTAGAAAAATAAGGAAATAAATGCCTAAAACCAGGAGGTTTGCCACAGCCTGATCTATGGAAAGGATTCTCCTCCTTCTACATACTAAAATCACGATAAGGGAAATGAACCGGCCAAGACTAGAGAAGATAAGGTTCATTCATATAAGACATAGGGGAAGGTCCTGCACAAGGACAACTTTTCGAGAATGGAGGCAACATTTTGTTTCTTAAAAAGTGTTCACTTAAAAATGTGTGAATTGATAGCATGTGAATTATATCTTAACAAATCTGTTATTTATTAAATGTGTTAGGCTGGGCAATGCATGACTGTACTCACGACAATTACCATGACGAGTTGGGCCTGCAAAAGCGTACCCCCCAAATTCCCTCACCCAGTAGGGAGAGTTTACTTGTGTCTGGGGACATCTCTGTTGTAAAACATCAGTCTGGAAAGACAACTAGAACATAATGGATACAGAAGGGGGGGAAAACCCTGTGAGCTCTTTACAGATCTTACCCATTTTTGCCCTTGGAATGTTTGGCAGTGTCGGGGAAGGAAGCTTTTGTTTGGGGGTATGCTTTGAAGTGGAATATCAGGTTTCTCCAGGGGATGATCTAGGGTTAAAATCTACCCAAAGAGAAAATGATCTGGGGTGGAAAAGTCAAGTCAGTTCTGGAGAAACCCCAGAGGTTTATCGCGAAATGATCGTACGAATCTTATCTCTGCTACCCCTAAACTGGACTGCACGCCCCTGTCACTTCCGACTGTTACTCGTGAAGAAGACGGATGCTTTGCCATGATCCCAGAAGTTTCTGGCCAGCTGCCCACTGACGTAAATTAGAAAAGCATTCAGGGACCGGCCTGGGTGAAGCGAAGCGCCACGTCCAGCTCGAGGCGCCCACTTCCTCCCTCTCGATGCAGGAAAAGGGACAGAGTAGGGTAGAAAGCGAGCGGGAACGCCAGATCAGCCCTCTTCGCCCCCTTTCGGGGAGCCCCGCCTCCGCAGCGGACCCCCGCCCCACTCGCCCGCCTACGGCCCGAGACCCCCGGGAGGAGGGTGGCGGCGGCAAGCGCCCCCGCGGGCGGCAGGCGCACCACCCCCGGGGCAGCTGTCGCCGCGGCCCGCCCGGCCCCGGCCTCCCCGGGAGCAATAGGCTATCGATTCAGCTGCCTGTCGCTAGGAGCCCCGGGAGAGCGAGGCCTACACCGCCCGGCCGGAGCCCCGGCCTCGATTTCGCCACTTTCCCCACGCCGGAGGGGAAGCCGGGGGCCAGCCGAGCCCAGCTGGGCGGGAGGGAGGAGGTGCGGAGACCACCTGCAACGGCAGCCGCGGGCAAAGGGGGTGCAGGCGCGGGGCTGCAGTCAACAAGTCTCCCGGGGTCGCCCACCCACCACCCCCAGCCTCATAAGTTGCGCATTCAAGTTCAGGCGGGTGCCCGTCAGCCTCCAGAGCCGTCGGCACTGCCCACACCAGGAGAAAAACACGACGCGGAAGAGGCTACCACTGCGAAGGGAGATGCGGCCGGGCCCCTCAGGACGCCGAGGGGGCGCCCTGCAGCGACCCGCCCGCCCAGCTCCTCTCTTCGCTCACCCAGCCAGCCCCCCGAGTCGCGGCCCGCGACCCCCGGGCGACCAGCCCCGTCACCGCCCGGCCCCAAGGCCCCCTCTCCCGGACGCCGGCGCCGGGGACTCGAGCTCCCCCTGGCCTCCGGCGCGCCTCGGCCTCCTCCCCCTCCGAATCCCAAAATGCCCCCCGCACCTTTTAAAGTACACGGAGGAAGAGTTTCCTATCAAACTTTGTCAGGCGGTAGTCTCGCCCCCTCCCCGACCCACACTTCCAGGGCAGTCATCAGAAGAGACCACTTTACACTTGGGATAAAGCGAATTAAGGACCTGTCAACCATTTTAGGTCTTTTTTTTTTTTTTTTTTTTACAGAAGACATCCTCTCCCTCCCCTCCCTCCCCCTGCAAGGGTTTGAATTTGACACCAAACCTTCCCACCGCAGAAGGGGGGTGGGGGACGGAGGGGGTGGGGACGGAGGGCAGAAGGAGGGTGGCGAGGGAGAGCGAAAGGGGAGGTTGGAAGGGGACCGGGAGGCGCGGGGCGGGGAAGGGGGTTGATTTACCTGAGACCAGCCACTGGCCTCCATTGTTGGAGAATTCAATGGCATTGACACAGCCGAAGTGGCCGAGGAGGTCCTTCTTGTAGAGGTTTCTGCAGCCCCGCAGGCGTCTCCTCTGAAAGTCCTGAGTGAGCAGGGGGTCCCCATGCAAGCCCCGCTGGGACAAGAAGCCCACCACTGACCTCATGCTGCCCCCCAGGCCAGCTCTCCTCTTCATGCTGGAACCGCCGCCGCCGTCGCTCGCGCCGCCGCCCCTCCCTCGGCCTCACGCGCGGCCGCCTCTCTCCCCCCACCCAGCCCTCCCCCCGCGCTGCGATCCGGATGGTTCTTTAACCAGCCATGGCAGACGGAGCGAGGTGTGCAGACACTCGGTGGCGTTCGCGGCTTCCAGAGGGTCCCCTCCCTCCCTTTCCCCCCCTAGGCTCCTCCCTCTCCTTCTCCGCCTCCTCCAGCAGCTGATCCTCAGCTGCTGCCGCGCTTCCGCGACGCGCGGCCCTTCCGCCGGCCGCCGGTGCCGGGAGAACGCGGGCGGCGGCTGCCCCTCCCCCGCCGCGGGCTGCTGGCCGGAAGAACGCGGGCGGCTGGCCTGGAGACCGCGGGCGGCGGCGCGGTTTCCCGCCCCAGCTCCTCGCGGCGCTGCGCCCCCTGACCGCCGCACTCTATGAAGTTGAGGGCGCGTAACAATCGGAGCCGCGGCGGGGCTGCGGGCTCGCCTTCCTCCCGCGGTGGCCGGCGCTCCTTCGCCGCCGGCGGGCCCGGCGCCGGGGCGAGGTCGGCTGCCAGCTTTTTTTCCCGGTGGGGAGAATGCAGCGCGGGGTGGCAGAGGGGTGAAGGACAAGCTCTGGTCACCCTCCCTCAGTTCGTCTCATCCTGGGGCCGCCCGAACCCTGTCCAAGGGAAGGGAACCAGGAGTTAGGACTGGACCCTGGGGTAAGGCCGCTGGGGGATTTTGTGAGTGCACCCGACCCTCCCCCACCAAGTACATATTTAACACTGCCCACCCCCACCCCAAGTTCAGTTCTCCCTTCCTACAGCCATTCAGTGAAAAGGCTAAACTGTGCGATCGGGTAGATAACAGAGTGATATATGGGAAAGGGGGGGTGGCGGTTCTTAATAAATGGGGCGAAAATTGCCCAAACTGAGTTGAGAAAGCTCTGAGAAACAAGGTACTGTCCACTAGTTCCAGGTGCATTCGCAGAATGCAAGAAGCATTGTTCGAAAATAGCAATATCCGTTATTTAATTGGGTGCAGTGAGCCCCTCTTCAAGGTCTTGAGCGTAGAGCTCCAAGGCTGCACAGCTGGTAACCAGCAGCTATGTTCCAGGCCAAGAGTGGCAGGGGACCTCCCTCCGCGCGTTGACCCCAGTGGGGAGACTGAGTGTGAAGTGCTTTGGAATTCTACCAGATACAGTAAAATCCCCCTGCCCAGTGTATTGCACTTTTCCTAGAAGCTATCCCCGGTCGTTAAAATAAACCATGGTGAGCTACTAAAATAGGCAGGTGCCCTTTGCGCCCTTTCAATTTAACAGGAATTCCATCCTCTGAATCAGAGATAGTCATGGGCAATTGAGGGTACACAGCCATGAAGGGTGGGCCGAACATAGAAGAGGACACCCATCAAGCAAAATCACCTGCTTCTGGGTTTTTTTTGTTTTTTGTTTTTTTTTTGCAGCAAGAATCATGCCTATAACAAATGTGCGAGTGAGTTAAAAGTCAACATTTTAACAAATGTTGCTGTACTTAGAAATTCACCAGATTGCAGAAATTATGGTTTTAATGGAGTATGAGTTTCCGAAACAGGAAATTGTGTAGTGCTTTCTTTTTTAAAAAGTTTTGTTCTCCGGATGCTTCAGAGTGTTTATGCATTATAATAGCCCCGTTAAGATCAGTAATGGTGTACCAGCTTGATTAATGATTTTCTAGCACCCAACACCTTTTCTTCATAGCAACCTCATAACGTGCAATTAAACATGTGTTTTTGTGATTTTATCAGAGTGTCCCCAACTCTGCTGTAGGCTGAGAGAAGGAACTAGGTAGGTCTTTCTGCTTACCTGTGTTTGTCCAGAGCCAGCACCTGCTGGCACTTAGTGGCCACTTGAATATTTGTTGAATACTTGAATGAATTTAGGGAATGGGGAAGAATTTGGAAGGGAAGGTAATGACTTCAGTTTTGGAAGGGTTGAGGTTAAGATGTCTATGCTTCATTCCGGTAGAGCCAATTTCAAGGCCAGTTTCCCATCTCACTGTTCCTTTGCCTGGCATATTCAATCCACATTTTCAAAAACAGAGGTCATCTAGCACCTTCCAGATTAATGAGACATCACTTATACCTCCCTTATTTGCTTGAGATGGAGGAGATGGACACAGATGTGGTTCAAGTGGCCTTTACTGTGGCAATGTATGACACACTCTCCTCTCCTCTCTTAGGCATATATATATACCTCCTCTCCACGACTCTAAATGTGACTTGCTTTTCCCCAATCCCTGGAATAACTGTCCCATTTACCACAGCCTAAAAATAGACCAGGATCTGATCACAAGCCAGCCCAATTCTAGGACTTTGCTAGAAACTTCCTTAACTGTTCAGTGACCAACCAGGACAGAAATATAGGACCAGTCTGTTTATCTCCTACTGCTAGTCTGGACAGCTTTTTGTCAGGAGAATGCATAAAATCTCTCTCCCTTTTTTCCCATAATTGGGGTTGCCAGATAAAATGCAGGATGCCCAGTTCAATATGAATTCAGATAAACAATGAATATTTTCTTAGCATACGTATTTCCTATGCAATATTTAGGATACACTTATACTAAATTATTCATTGTTTATCTGAAATTCAAATTGAAATGGAGCATCCTGTATCTTTTGCTAAATCTACCTATAATTCAACCCAGCTTCAAAAGATCAAGCCCCACAATATCTATTTGCTTTTGTTAAGAATTTGATATAGTTTCTTGTGTCATTTATTGCAAACTAATAATACTGTACGTAACTATATAACATTCAATCAACTTCAGTGACCCTATGAACTTGGCCTTTCTGATATAGGCATTTATTGTGAAAAGTCCAGTGTACTTAGGTCAAAAATAGCAAATGAAATTGGACTCTTGAATAATCTAATCACTGCATAGAATGCACAGAAAAAGGAATAGTGAAAAATTCTTATTTTTCTTACTGAGGCCCAGAAACTCTTATATATTGACACTGTTTTGAATTTCATTCTAGAAAAACACTGTTTTGAAAACTCATTCTGGGAAATTCTGGATGTGGAAATTACTTAACAGGAGAATGCTTACTCTTTGCTCCATCATGGGTTCAATATTGATCAAACATAGAGTTCCTAGAAATTCATTTGTTCTTTGACTTCTATTTTGTTTGGCCCTGATATCACTGAAGGGGAGGAGTAAAGAATCTTTAAAAACTGACTGGATGCTAAGGAAATGCTCTGACATTGGAAATTGTTTAGGGGTAACCTGGATGGCTCAGTGAGTAGAGCATACAACTCTTGATCTCGGGGTTAAGTTTGAGCCCCATGTTGGGTGTAGAGATTATATAAAAAGAAAATTGTTTAAAAAATAAACAGCTAGGAAAATACTAAGACTCTTCTCACACATTTACTAAATTTTAGCATAATAAGAGCTACATATGGAATCTCACAACCTCAGAAATATTTCCCTTAAAAGCACTTTTAACTCTAGGGGCATCTGGGTGGTTCAGTTGGTTAAGCGTCCAACTCTTGATTTTGGCTCAGGTCATGATCTCATGGCTCTGAGATGCAGCCCAGGGTCAGGCTCTACACTGAGAGTGGATTCTCTCTCTCTCCTTCTGCTCCTACCATGCCCCCCTCCCCCCCACCATTTGCACACGTGTACATGCATGCTCTCTCTAAATAAATAACCATCTAAAAAAACATTTTCAACTCTAAAATAAAATAAACTGCTACTCATAGATAAGAGATATTAACTCAGGTAAAGATCAATGTCTTAACTATACATATAAGTTGACTGTCATTCAAATTTTAAAGGATGTTATTTATTGGTCATTTCAAATAGACAACAGTCAATTTTAATCTTGAAAAAAAATCTGTTTAAATACAAATTCCCCCAATAAGATCTATAGAATCAGAGGATATTGTTTGATAGTTTTAGCTCTTTACATTTAAGTCTGCGAACCATTTTAAGTTAATTTTTGTGCATATAGTGTGAGATCAGGGTCTAATTTTATTCTTTTGCATACGGACATCCAGTTGTCCTACCAACATTTTTCTAAAAAAATTGTTCTTTCCTCCATTGAATTGCTAGTATAAGAAATGTGAAGGGTACCTGGGTGGCTCAGTCAGTTAAGCATGTGACTTCGGCTCAGGTCATAATCTCACGGTTTGTGAGTTTGAGCTCTGTGTCAGGCTCTATGCTGTCAGCTCAGAGCCTGGAGCCTGCTTCAGATTCTGTGTGTCCCTCTCTCTGCCCCTCCCCCACTTGTGCTCTGTCTTTCTCTCGCAAAAATAAATGTAAAAAAATGTTTTAGAAATGCAACAGGTTTTTATATATTGACCTTGTATCCTTCAAACTTCCTTATGCAACTTATTAGCTCTAATAGTTCTGTGTATGTTCCTCAAATTTTCTATATACAAGATCATCTCATGGACAAATAGGTATCCAAATGTCTTTTATTTCTTTTTCTTACCCAGCTGACTTGGCTAGAACCTCTATACAATGTTGAATAGATGTAGTAAGAGTGGACATCTTGTCTTATTCCTGATATTAGGGTGAAAGCTTTTAATCTTTTAGTCATTCCCAAATATTATGTTAGTTGTAGGTTTTCTGTGATTCCCTTATCAGGTTGCAGGAGTTCCTTTTTATTCCAACTTGTAGAATGTTTTTTTTTTTATCATGAAAGGGTATGAGATTTTTGTCAAATGCTTTTTCTTGTTCATTGAGATGTTATGTCCTTTGCTATATTATGTTGATTGATTTTGTTAAACCAATCTTCCATTCCCTATTTGGTCATGGTATTTAATCCTTTATATTTGTTACTAGATTCCCTTGCAACAAATCTATTTTTTTTTTTTTTTTTTTGAGGTAGAGAGTGTGTGTGCTAGCAAGCTGGGGGAAGGGCAGAGGGAATGGGAGGGAGAGAATCTTAAACTGGTTCCACGCCCAGGTTAAAATCCTTAGCTGGTAGCAATAGCAGCGGCTCCATCTCAGGACTGCGAGATAATGACCTGAGCCAAAATCAAGGGACACCTACAAACCCACCCAGGCGCCCCTGGTCTTTAGTTTTCTTAGGATATCTTTGTCTGATTTGGGGATCAGGGTAATACTGGCCTCATGAAATGAGTTGGGAAGTCCATCCTCTAATTGTGGGAAGAGTTTGTGAAGGATTAGCATTAATCTTTTTTAAACATTTGGTAGTGGGGCACCTGACTGGCTTAGTCAGTAGTGCATGGGACTCTTGCTCTCCGGGTCATGAGTTTAAGCCCCATTGGGGGTAGAGTTTACCTTAAAAAAAAAAAAGAAGAAGAAGAAAAGTCTTTTTTTTTTTTTTTAATTTTAAAAATAAACATTTGGTAGTATTTACTAGGGACATCACCTCGCCTGGGCTTTTCTTTGTGGGAACATTTTGGTTACTGATTTAATCGCTTTTCTTGTTATAGTTCTATATTCAGATTTTCTGTTTCTTCTTAATTCAGTTTTGGTAGTTTGTGTGCCTCAAGGAATTTACCTAGGTTATCTAGTTTGTTGGCATTTTGATAATATTCCTTTATAATTTTTCTTTCTGTTGGTAGTAATATCACCTCTTTCACTCTTAACTTTAGTAATTTGGATTTTCCATCTCTTTTTTTTTTTCTTGGCCTAGATAAAGATTTGTCAATTTTGTTGATATTTTCAAAGAACCAACATTTGGTTTGGTTTATTGTTTTTTTTTTCCCCCTCTATTTCATTTATTTCTGTGGTGGTCTTTATTATTTACTTCCTTCTGCTTGCTTTGGGTTTGTCCTTTTCTAATATTTTAAGTTGGAAGGTTGTTACAGATTTAAGATCTTTCTTTTTAATATAGATGTTTACAGCTATTCATTTCTCTCTCTCTTTTTTAATATTTATTTTTGAGAGAGACAGAGTGTGAGCAGGGGAGGAGGAGAGAGAGGGAGACACAGAATCTGAAGCAGGCTCCAGGCTCTGTGAGCTATCAGCA
Organism: Proteles cristata cristata; assembly: GCA_017311185.1. Lineage (NCBI taxonomy): Eukaryota > Metazoa > Chordata > Mammalia > Carnivora > Hyaenidae > Proteles > Proteles cristata. The sequence continues at coordinate 325,953 of JAESUZ010005085.1, forward strand.
CAGAGCCTGAGGCGGGGATCATGACTTGAGCCGAAGTCAGACACTCAACCAACTCAGCCACTCAGGTGCCCATATTTATTTCTCTTTAAGCACTGTTTTAATTACATCCTATATATTTTCCTATGTTGTATATTTTCATTCATCTCAAGGTGTTATCTAATTTCCCTTGTGATTTTTTTCCATGACTCACTGGTTATTTGAGAGTGTTTAGTTTATTTTCCACATACTTGCAAATTTCCCTAATTTCCTTCTGTTCATTAATTTCTAATTCTTTTTGTTTTGAAGGGGGCATTTTTCACAGGTCTTGAAGTGAGTTCCCAGGCTGTGTAGTAATCGAATTCAGTAAAGTTAGAATATTATTTGTTACTAGAATGTTCAAATTATATTCCAACCTACTTTCCAGACATTTGGTTCACATTTGTCATGCATAATTCTTCATGATGAATGAAGTCCAGTTTGAAATAAACTTCATGAAGTGAAAGTAGACAGAAATTCTCAATGGCCAGGATTATTCAGTGACATTTTCTGTGCTATTCTATACTAACCATCTGGGTTTTGTATATTTGAAGTTTTCTTGACAAAATCATCATAAGCCAGCTGCTTTTACTTATTTTTAATTTTAGGCTTCCATATGAATAGCCCCTAGTGAGTGGTGTGAGAAACTGTTAAAAACATTTATCATTTATTGCAACAGGTATGTGGTCATATAGCCAAGATTTCTTTTCCAGAGATGGTCCCATGGATTTATAAAGTTTATTGAGCATTTTGAGTGTTCAAATACCATTTAGAAAATAAAATTGGGCAACTCCCCTTCCCCCAAAGTAAAATATGCCCAAAGAGAAACAAGAAGATTCTCTGGTACAGAAGTCAAATTTAAATTGTTTTTGTGGGTTCAATGATCATCAAGGACAGGCTGTTGGAAAATGAACTGAACACAGCATATGTTTATAAACACGTTTCCCCCTTCTTTCTAAATAAACTACATGAACATGATTAACGTTCTTTTTTTAAAATTTTTATTTATTTTTGAGAGAGAGAGAGACAGAGACTGAAAGGAGCAGAGACAGAGAGAATCCTAAGCAGGCTCCATGCTGTCAGCACAGAGCCCCATGTGAGGCTTGAACTCACAAACTGTGAGATCATGACCTGAGCCAAAACCAAAGTCAGACACTTAACCAACTGAGCTACCCAGGTGCCCCGATTAACATTCTTAACTACGGATCCCATTTAAGTTGGAGCTGCTGATGTACCTGGTTATCTATGAGTTTGCTGGAAGATAATTATTATTTAGATCACAAAATGATAAAGCTTATGGGATCTCAGAAATCACCTGGTTGAATCCCTTCACCGTTCAAAGTTTGTTTTGGTCACCATTGAAGGTCTACATCCTGAAGAAGAGTTCCTGGCTCACCTGTAGATGGGTGAAGGAATCTTCCTGAAATGCTCTTGCTCAAGATGCATTTTCTTTTCTCTTTCATGTCAGGTTTAGACTCCTTTATGTGCCTGTCAAGTCCCTCTGTGATATGTCTCCGCCAAATCTATAATTAGATTTCTTGTTACTCCTCATCACATACCAACTAGGTAGGTTATTACCACGTCTTCCCGATATACCTCCAAGTACCCTCCACAATCCTCTACATATTTTGAGGTCCGCTTCATCCATCCAAATCCTATACATCTATGAATCCCTTCTCTGACAAATCTAATCCACATTAGTTTATTTCCTCACCTAAGATTCTGGTCATGCTTACATTAGCATCACAGTTTACCATTTAAGTGTTTAACATCTCTACATCCCTATGCAGTTTTTACAAGTACCTTACATACATTTCTTTTAGCATTATAGCAATCCTGTGCAGTTGGACATGAATTAATTATTCATTCATCTGAGAAATGTTCATTGAACACTCACTGTGTGCCATTTGGTAGGCATAAAGGATATAATAGCAAAAAAAAAAAAAAAAGAAGAAGAACCAATGTTCTTTGTACTTACAGGACAGAAACAGACTTTAATATGATAATCATGCACTAAATGTAAGATTACAACAACAATTAACAGTTGCCAACATCTACTGGACATTTAATATGTAGCTGGCACTGTTCTGAGTCTTTTATAGACTCATTTAATTTTCTTAACCACCCTGGGAAGAAAGTTCTACTGTTCCATATTGCATGTAAGGAAAATAACTGTTGTGGTACATGAAAGTATGTGATGTCTCAGTTTCCACATGCATTCAATGAAATTGTTATGATAAACAAATTCTTATTGGTAGAGCCCTTAGATCAGTGTCTGATTTGTATTAAACATGGCTGAGTATTAGCTATGATGATGATGGCAGTGACAGATTAAAAGAGGGGATCCTATCAGAGACATTAAAGAGAGCTGTGATCTAAAGCACAAGGAGGTGTGAAAGAGACCAAGTGGATGGTTGGGGGAGGGAGGTGCTCCAAGCAAAGGTAACAGCACATGCAAAGGCCTTGCATGGGGAGAAACTTAGAAGGCCCATGTGGCTGAAGGATGGATAGGGACAGGGTATCAGGTGAGAGGGTGCAGTGAGATAGCTGCTAGATTCTATAAGGGCCTGGCACTATTGAAGACTTCAGTCTTAAAGAGTCACTGAAGGGTTTTTAATAAGGGGCTTATATGATCAAACACGCATTTTATAAGATTATTTTGACTTCTGTAAGAAGAAAGGATTGCTAGTGGCTAGGAGTGGAATGAAGTAGATGATTAGTAAGTTTTATAGTGACGCAGGGAGAATATATGGTAGCTTAGATGCAGCTACTGAAAGTGGAGTTGGAGAGAAGTAGATAGATTAAATATAAAAAGAATCTGGTGATGACTTAGAATGGGGATGAGAGGCAAGACATTAGGGAAATGCCTAGGTATTTAGAACCCCTGGAAAAAGCTAAGTTTTGAAAGGGAAACCATGAGTTCAGTTATATACAGATTGAATTTGAGGTACGTCTAAGAAAAATTGACAGTAGCCTGAGCTCAGATGCATAATCAAGGCTGGAGCTGTTGATGTGGAAGTGGTGGTAAAGTCTTAGGCATGGACAAGAATATTCAGGAGTGATATCAAGTAGGAAGAAGAGAGACAGCCTAGTATTAAGATGTTTGAGTTTAATTCTTGGGCAGGGCAGGATATACTAGCAAGGAGTCAGAGTAGCCAGGAGTATAAGGAAAAAAGTAGAGGCGTATTGTTAGGGAAACTGGGACAAAAGAGCATTTCAGGGAGAGAGTGATCAATTGTGTCAATTATTGCCAAAAAGTCAACAGGATGACTGAAAAAATGTTGGATTTCTTGACACCAATGCTTCACTAGTGAGACACCAACGATCTCAATCGGAGCTCCTTCAGGGGTGTAATAATGTAGAACCCCAATGGCTGAACAGTGAGTGGAAGGAAGGAAAATGGAGGCAATTGGATGCGTAACTAGAAAGGAACTTAGGATCCAGGAAGGTTTGTTTGGTTTTTGTTGTTGTTGTTTTAAATGTTTATTTTTGAAAGAGACAGAGTGAGTGCAAGTGGGGGAAGGGTGGAGAGGGAGGGAGACACAGAATCTGAAGCAGTCTCCTGGCTCTGAGCTGTCAGCACTTGAACCCACAAGCCATGAGATCATGACCTGAGCCAAAGTGCGACGCCCAACTGACTGAGCCACTGAGGCGGCCCCTTTGTTTGTTTGATTTTTAATGGAAAAAAAAAAAGGTTGAGAATGTTTAAAAACCATTGAGAAGATACACAGATGAAGCCAGACTGTGCAATCTACAGGGAGGAGTTCTGAGGAAGCAGGGCAGAAGAGATACAAAGTATAGGAAAAGAATTTGGCCCTAGTTAGAAGGAAGGACTGCTCCTCCGCTGATATAGAGAAAGAAGACCAGATGGGTACCAGTGAAGGTAAGATTGTCAGTTTATAGGAGAAGATGGGGAGTGCCCATGTGATAGTTCCCATGTGATAGTTGCTTTTTTTCTCTGTCAAGGAAGATAGGGTCATCTACTGAGAATATAGGGCAAGGAGAGGGGAACCAAAGTTTGATGAGAGAAGGAATGATTGAACTAACAGAAAACAGGAGAGCAAGGTGACCCAACCTGAATGATGTTTAGGGTTCATTTGGAGATGCTCTGGGACCAATAAGCAGTATACAAATTGCCCATAACCAGAGCCATAGAGAAAGCAGTTCATTTAGGTTTGGGGTTTTCCAGGTAGATGAAGTGAAAAAAGAAAAAAAGTGGAACAATGGACTTTAGGGTTGTTTAGGTTGACAAAATAGTGAAATTATGGATCATGGAATCTAACCTAGATCAGGTGGGAGAATAAGAGGGGTGCCTGAGTGGTTTGGTTGGATTGAGCATTAGACTCTTGATTTCGGCTCAGGTCATGATCTCATGTTTCATGGCTTCCAGCTCCCATGCTGCTCGCTTGCTCACTCTCTCTCTCGCTCTCTCTCTCTTCCCCTCTCTCTCGCTCTCAAAAATAAATAAATAAACTTTAAAAAATGAAGGAGGGGGGTGCCTGGGTAGCTCAGTCGGTTAAGCGTCCGACTTCAGCTCCGGTCATGATCACACGGTTCATGAGTTCGAGCCCTGCGTCGGGCTCTGTGCTGACGGCTAGCTCAGAGCCTGGAGCCTGCTTCAGATTCTGTATCTCCCTCTTTCTCTGATCCTCCCCTGCTCATGCTGTCTCTTTCTCAGAAATAAAACATTAAAAAAAAATTTTTTTAATAATGAAAGAGGGAGAACAAGAAAGGAATTAAAAGAAAGCTGAGGGGTGCCTGGGTGGCTTAGTCGGTTAAGCGTCCGACTTTCGCTTAGGTCATGATCTCGCAGTTCATGGGTTCAAGCCCTGCATCGGGCTCTGTGCTGACTGCCAGCTCAGAGCCTGGAGCCTGTTTCAGCCTGTGACTCCCTCTCTCTCTGACCCTACCCTGCTCACGCTGTCTCTCTCTCTCTTTCTCCTAGAAATAAATAAAACATGAAAAGAAAAGAAAAGAAAAGAAAAGAAAAGAAAAGAAAAGAAAAGAAAAGAAAAGAAAAGAAAGCTGATGAGGGTCAATGAATGAGGGTCCCAATGAGGTTGAAAAAAGCTGTAGGAGTAGTTAACAGACAATTTGGAAAGAGAAGAGATTGTGGTTAAAGAAGATAGTGATTCTGAAACTGACACAGTTATGATGACAGGGCCCAAAGGGTGAAGTAAAGAGTAGGTGACTCCTGTGAAGTCAAGGAAAAAGATGTTGAGAGCAAAGAAATGAGTGGCCAGAACCCTAGTGGATGGATCATCTTGTTGATTGTTGAAATCACCCAGGATGATGGCAGGACTTATGGTAGAGAGGAGTAATTGGCCAGCCTTTCCTTGACTGAAATGGAAGTTACATGAATACAACAGATAAGGAGAAGAGGAAAAGAGTTAAGCAAGTGAGTGGCATGGACCTCAGAGAAGCTGGCTGTTCTTTTTAACCACAAGTGTAAGAATAATAGCAAGGAAATACCAATGAGAAGCAAAAACAACAACAATCCCACCTCTGTTAAAGGAAAATTTTTAAAAACTATAAACAAATTAAAATCATGGAACACCTGGGTGGCTCAATCGATTGAGCGTCTGATTCTTGATTTCAGCTCAGGTCATGACCCACAGTAGTGGGATCAAGCCCCCAGTTGGGCTCTGTGCTGAGGGTGGAACTTTCTTGGGATTCTCTCTCTCTCTCCCTCTGCCCCTCTCTTCTGCTCAAGTGTGCACTCTCTCTCTCTTTAAAAATAAAATAAATCTTAAAAAAATTAAAATCATGACTCATCTCTTATACAGATATAAAATGAAAAGTCTTAAAGGTTTTAGTTAACCACTATTAATGAGAGAACCAGTAAGATCTCCAAAGGTGAATCCACATTTATAGGTCAGGAAAATTGAAATGAACTTGAAAAGAAAGCAAAATTGACTTCTACCCATATTGGAGGACGCAAGTCCATTGAATTTCCACTGGACTGGAATTTATTGCATGTCTATAGACAAGAATTATTTTGCATTACTGTTAGTTCTCTACAGTTTACAGAGTTGTAAAATACCTCAAAAGTGACAAAAAGCTAGGGGCCTTTGGATGGTTCAGTTGGCTAAGCATCTCACTTCGGCTCAGGTCATGATGTTGTGGTTCGTGGGTCCAACCTCCAAGTTGGGCTCTATGCTGACGGCTCAGAGCCTGGAGCCTGCTTGGATTCTGTGTCTCCCTCTCACTTGGCCCCTCCCAAATTTTGTGTGTGTCTCTCTCAAAAATAAATAGCTTTTTTTTTTTTAAGTTTAAGTGATAAAAGGCTAGAATCAGATAATCCCAAGAATGCATAGTTTTCCATTGGAAATACCGGTTATAGTTTTTGCTTATACCAAATTCCATCTCTGAGGTATCTAGAACTGAGAATATTAACAGCACCATTTGACTGGGGCAACAGGAAAATTTCATCCTTAAGGGAGAGTCAGTCAGATTATAATAAAGATAAATTGAAGAGAAAGCTGGACAACACAAGGACTTTTGCAGATTATGGATAATGAGAGCATACTGGAAGAATCTGGAAGGTAGGATGAGGTTGGGAAGGAGGCAAGGACGTAGAGAGTAACATAGGTAAAATAATAGTTTCCAACTGTGATTCCCAATGCAAGAGTGGGTTTGCCCTCTTCCTTTAAGGTTGTCGCATAAAACACAGGAACCCAGTTAAATTTGGATTTCCAATAGAGAATAGGATTTAAAAAATTAAGCATGTCCTTTGTTTTGGTTTTTGCTTTTTTGTTTGTTTGTTTGTTTTGCTCTGGCAACCCTACCCTAAGGGGACTCTTGTCACTGTCTGGAGGAGTTTTAGATTGTCACAACCAATTGTGTGGGGAGTACTATTGGCATTTAGTAGGTTGAAGCCAGGGACACTGCTAAATAACTTACCATGTACAGGACAGTCACCACTAAAAGGATTTTCCAGCCCAAATTATCAGTAGTGCTCAGTTTGAAAAACCTGGTACTTGAGGGGTGCCTGGGTGGCTCAGTCAGTTAAGCGTCGCCCTCGACTCAGGTCATGATCTCGCGGTTCGTGGGTTCGAGCCCCACGTAGAGCTCTGTGCTGACGGCTAGCTCAGAGCCTGGAGCCTGTTTCAGATTCTGTGTCTCCATCTCTCTCTCTGACCCTCCCCTGCTCATGCTGTTTCTCTCTCTCTCTCTCTCAGAAACAAATAAAAAACATTAAAAACATTTTTTAAATAAAAAAATAAATTAAAAAAGAGAACAAATGATCTCCAAATTTTTTATTATCACAAACTCTCCTTTAAATGTTTTATAACATGAGCCCATATTATCAATACATTGTATGCATGTAATGATGTCCTAATTTGTCATGGACATTTTTAAGTCATAAAAATGTTTTAAAATTTAAAAATTAAAGGATAAGATGAAGATGAAAGAACACTATTTTAAAATATGAAACACTATTATGTATACAAAAAGCCCTTTTTGCTCCCACAACCTTTTTTAAAAAGTAAACACAATTTGATTTTAATTCATCTTGAAATGGTGGTTTAATATAGTATAATATTAATATTTTGAAAATTTGGATCTATGATCTATTACTTGGTTTTAATGGAAATGAAACTCATAGAAAGGATCCAAATGGAAAAACATTTAGCTTGGCTTACTCAAATATGAAAGTAAAAAATTTTTTTAATGTTTATTTATTTTGAGAGAGAGAGAGAGAAGGTGAGTGGGAGAGGGGCAGAGAGAGAGAGAGAGATAGAGAATCCCAAGCAGACTCTGCACAGTCAGCACAGAGCCTGATGTAGGGCTTGAGCCCATGAACCTTGAAATGGTGACTTGAACCAAAACCTAGTCAGATGCCTAACCAACTGAGCCACCCAGGCACCCCAAACATGAAACTAATTTTTAAGTCCCATTCAATTTTATTGAAGTCCAGCTAGTTAGTTTTTATCTTCCATGATATCAATCGGTTGCATTTGCAAATTAATCAGTAGATGTTATATTTTTAACAAATATATTTAAAATCCACTGAATCTCTATTTTATTTGGATGATTCTTAAACATTGTAGGAAAGTATTTCTAAAGTTTTATGTGTGCAAATATGAGCCTTTTTATAAGTGACATACTTCCAATAAGATGCCTGGGTGGCTCAGTCCATAGAACATGTGACTCTTGATCTTGGGGTCCTGAGTTTAAACCCCATGTTGGGCATGGAGCTTACTTAAAAAAATATATATATATATATGTATTTTTTCTCTGTATTTTTTGGCAAAAACACCACCAAAATGTAAACATTTCTTAATATCACTTTTCAAAATATTTGTAGTAGCTTTCAAAAAGCAATTGTTTTCTCATTCATTACACTATCAACTTTAGCTTGAAGGAACAGTTTTAAAACATGGGGTGGTTTTTTTTTGTGTGTATTTATAAAGTAGCATACTATTCACATCCATCTTATTGAAAAAGTTAGCAAAGTTTGAATGTCTGTCTTGTTTGGTTGGTTGGTTTCGTAGTGAGAGAGAGAAAGAGAGAGAGAGCACAAGCAGGGGAGAGGGGCAGATGGAGAGAGGGAATCCAAAGCAGGCCCCATGCTCAGCACGGAGACCCACTCAGGGCTCAATCCCACAACCCAGGAATCACAACCTGAGCCGAAATCAAGAGTCAGACACTCAACCAACTGAGCCACCCAGGCGCCCGAGAACATTTGTCTTTGTAAAAGAAAAGTCAAAGTTATTTATACATTCTGACAACTACTTTGACCAGAAATGCCTAGCAAATTTCTGAGTGAAGCCAAATATCTTTGTCACCAGTCCCCATTCCATCATAGTCCACTGTATTATAAAGATTCTGCTATTTAAGTCTTGTTTCTACCAAAAGGAACACACTGATGTCATCCCATAAGCACAAAAACTGTAAGATGGGCAAGCACCACTATCAGTCCATCTGCACTGTGGAACTCCTATGTCTCCCTCAAGATACCAGAATGACTCACAACCAGCTGGCATCCAGACCAAATAAGGATACCAGTGTCCATCTGTATATTAAATAGTAGCAAACCTGAATTTCTTAATTTTTTTATTTTTTTTTAATTTTTTTTAAACTTTTTAAATGTTTTATTTATTTCTAGGAGAGAGAGAGAGAGAGACAGCATGAACATGGGAGGGTCAGAGAGAGAGGGAGTCACAGACTCTGAAACAGGCTCCAGGCTCTGAGCTGGCAGTCAGCACAGAGCCCGACGCGGGGCTCGAACCCACGAACCGCGAGATCATGACCTAAGCGAAAGTCAGACACTTAACCGACTAAGCCACCCAAGCGCCCCCTTAATTTTTTTAGATTTAAAATGTAAATAGAAATCTAACATTTTCTTTTAATATCCCAATGGACCATCACGTACATCCTGGATGTGCCCATTCTACTCCACTCTGGGGACAATTACTTTAAAGGTTGGGGTAGCTTGGGCCCATTTCTACATTATTGCTGAGGAACACGAGGCCTAGATAGGTTGCAGTAAACTGAAGTCAGGAGAGACCTGGGTTCGAGCTTACTAAAATGGCTTCATCATTCATCAGCTGTGCAGTCTTGTACATAATACATAATCACAGTCCTTCTGTTTTTACATTTATAAAATTGAATAATATTGTAAAGTGGAGATAATACCTCATGGGTGTTGATGTGAAGATTAAACAAAATAATTTTGTTAATATAACCATAATACCGTTCTTAAACCCTCACAAATTAAGCACATTCCCCAAACCCTTGCCCTTAGCCTTGACCTCTATCCTCCATTTACAAGGATCATGGAGACCATCAGTTGAGAACTCCCTTAATTTTAAGGCTCCTCATCACAAAACTCCTCTTATCCAAGCACAGTGCTTTCAGTGTGCTCTACAACCATCTCATGTTATCTCCTCATGAACCTTGTTCCATCAATTATCCCCTTTTTTCTATAGATTGATCCATTCCAATGCTACTAGCCTTTTCCCCTAAGTTGGGAACTATGGGGAACTTTTTCAATGTTTCCCAGCACTGAAAAAATGAAAAAAAAATTTTTTTTAACTTAGGTAATAAGGTAAATTCCACTTTATGTTCTTCCTTTATTTCTGAAAGGACACTATAAATAATAGCTTATTTGGTAATTGTAGATCTACTTCATTATTTTATTTATTTTTTTTTAAACTTTTTTTAATGTTTATTTTTTTATTTATTTCTAGGAGACAGAGAGAGAGACAGCGTGAGCAGGGGAGGGTCAGAGAGAGAGGGAGATACAGACTCTGAAACAGGCTCCAGGCTCTGAGCTGGCAGTCAGCACAGAGTCCGACGTGGGGCTCGAACCCACGAACCGCGAGATCATGGCCTAAGTGAAAGTCGGACACTTAACCGACTGAGCCACCCAGGCGCCCCCTACTTCATTATTTTAAACTGCATAACAATGTTCTGTAGGCAACAAATATTTCTTGAGCTCTACATTGTTCTATGCACTAAAGGTATAGCGGTTAACAAGCTGGAGTGGGAAACAGAAAGTCAGTGAGGTAAACAAGCAAAATATAATAATAACATATAATAATATATATGTTATTATACATATAATAACATATAATTATATAATATATAATAATAATATAAAAATAACATAATATGTTAGATGGTGATAAGTACTTTGAGTTTAAAATTTTTTTAATGTTTAATTTATTTTTGAGAGAGAGAGAGAGAAACCGCACAAGTGGGAAAATGGCAGAGAGAGAGGGAGACACAGAATCTGGAGCAGGCTCCAGTCTCCAAGCTGTCAGCACAGAGCCTGACTTAGGACTTGAACCCACTAACAGTGAGATCATGACCTGACCCAAAGTTGGACACTTAACCGACTGAGCCACCTCAAATACTTTGAGTTTTAAATAGAATGATCAGAGAAAGCATCTCTGGGAAAAGTGACATTGAATACATATTAAAAGAAGGTGAAGGAGAAGCCTTTATGGATATCTAGGAGAACATTCCAAGAAGAGGAAATAGCCACTGCAAATATCCTGAGTCAGGAGAATGCTTGCCATTCAGTTGTAGTTAACAATGTCTGTGTATGAGTGATGTTAATTACTACTCACATTCAGTCAAGGTCCTATCTGAATATACTGAACCAAAAGACTAAATTGTAAAGTTAACAGCAACCAGCAATTCTTATATAAAATAAGAGGAATCAGGAGAGAGATTCTTTTTATGTGCACACAAAAAAAGTTAGAAGAAAATATGCATTGCTGTTATTGTGCTCATTTCTGTAAGTGGTCACAAGGTTCTAGTTGACATTTATAACTGCTATCTTCCACTATACATTGATTATTTCCTTTGCCCTCCACTAGAACCTTTAGGTTTTTAATCTGGTGGGGTGAACTGAACTTTCATTCCTGAACCTCTTTCAGGGTCCTACATTTTTCTGATTGCTTTACAATTTTTTTAATGTTTTATTTATTTCTGAGGGGCTCAAACTCATGAACCATGAGATCATGACCTGAGCCGAAGTCGGACGCTTAATCAACTGAGCCACCCAGGTGTCCCGATTGCTTTAATTTCCCATTACTCTTTCCTATTAGATGTGGAAGTGCTCAGAGAATCTCCTGGATTCCAGAGAAAATCTTGGGAAACTGTCCCTATTATAGAAGGTAGCTATGCTCACCACTGTACCATCAACACTGTTCAAACTGTCCCTATTATGTGACAGAGATCCAGTTTACCCTTGGTATTTAAGATCAATCACCTCACTCCTTGAGTAATCTGTTTTCGGCTCTTGGTTCTGTGGCATGAAGAATCCAAAATGCCTAGGTGACATCTCAACTTCCCACTCAATGGAACTATTACTGTGTTTATGGTAGAAGCATTTCTCTGTTGGAACTAAGGCTTCCAAACCAACAGAACTCAAAGTTGCAGAAATGGGAAGTAAAAATTCTGGAAGTAAATTATTTGGTGTAAGAATGGGGAAATCTACTTCCATTTCCAACCTTTGATTTGTGGATCTGTTCATTCTGGCTATAGAAGAGACAGTATTATACATTGAAGGATATATTAATGTTGTAAGATAATCCCAATCTTCTTTTTTTTTAATGTTTTATTTATTTCTGAGAGAGAGAGAAACAGCGTGAGCAAGGGAGGGCCAGAGAGAGAGACACACACAGAATCCGAAGACAGGCTCCAGGCTCTCAGCTAGCTGTCAGCACAGAGCCTGATGCGGGGCTCAAACCTGCAAACTGTGTGATTATGACCTGAGCTGAAGTCGGACACTTAACCAGTTGAACCACCCAGGCACCCCAAGATAATCCCAATCTTTCAAGATGGCATCTCCGCATTGGTATTGGCATTGAAACCAAACCATCACTAGGTTGCTCGACCATTCCATCAGACCAGCTGCTTCTGCATAATGGGGTATGTGGAAAGACCAATGAATTCCACAGACACGAGCCTGTTACCACACTTCTTTTTTGGTGAAATGTGTTTCCTGATTAGAAGCAACACCATATAAAATACCATTGTGTTAAATATGGCATTCCGGTTAAGTCCATGGATGGTGGTGCTGGCAGAAGCATCATATGAGCAGGGAAGACACAAGCCATTCCCATAATATACATCTATTTCAGTAAGGACAGATTGCTGTTACCTCTGTGATATAAGGGATCCAGTGTAACCAGTTTGCTACTAATTGGCTGACTGCCGTCCAGAGAATGTCATACTGAGGCTCCAGCCTGTCTTTTTTGCAAGTATGTGAGGCTTACTGGGGGCTTAGCCAGGTCAAACTTATTGGGGGAAACCTGACGTTGTTGAATCCATGCACAGTCTTTATCCCTGTAACATTGCCACGTTTGTACTTGAGCTCCTTGAACAAACACTGTTGTATCTGGAAAAAGGTAGAGTGACATTTATACTATGTATCCTCTTGTCCATCTGATTGAGCATCTGATTGAGGACCTCCCCTGCAATAGATGGCCTTTTGTGAGCATTTTTATTGAAGTCAAATATCATTACAGCTGCCCATTGGAAAGGTCCATCCACACCTTCTAATTATCTTCAAAGGCCTCTGTTCTTTCCAAGTCTCTAAGCATACAATGAAATCATTAATAACTACTAATTAATCAGTATATATCTGTTCTTCTGGCCAGTTCACCATCCAGATAGAGTAGACAACGAAATGTATTTTTTGGGGATCTACCCACTGAGAGGATTTTGCTTCACCACTATTTTTCAAGGATTTTCCAGTTAAGGGCTTTAATGCTATAACAGTATTTCCTATTGGGTACAGAAGTATCTGAAAATCAAGTATGACACAAGTAACACATTGGTTGATTTTCAAATGTTAAATCAACCTTCAATTCCTCAATTTTTCTTTTTTTTTCTTGATCATTCTGACTGGAGGCTTGCGGGTTTTATCAATTAAAAAACAACTTTTGTTTAAATTATGTTTATTGCTATTTTTTTCTGTTTTCTATTTTGTTGATTTTTGCTTCTATCTTGAGTATTTCCTTCTATTTCCCTTGTGCTTAATTTGCTCTTATTTTCTAATTCCTTAAGGTGAAAGTACAGATTTTTGATTCTAGATCTTCTTTTAATATATAAACATTTAAAGCTATATATTTCCCTGTAAGCACTACATTATCTGTATCCCACAAATATCAAAATATTTTCATTAACATCCACTTAAAAATATCTTTTTAAAATTTTTTTTTAACATTTATTCATTTTTGAGAGAAAGAGAGAGAGAGAAAGAGGGAGAGGAATGCGTGGAGGAGGGGCAGAGAGAAAGGGAGACACAGAATCCAAAGTAGGCTCCAGGCTCTGAGCTGTCAGCACAGAGCCCCACGTGGGACTCAAATTCACCAACTGTGAGATCATGACCTGAGCAGAAGTCCAATGCTCAACTGACTGAGCCACCCAGATGCCCCTTAAAACATGTGTTTAATGTTCATTTATTTTTGAGAAAGAGAGAGACAGAGCGTGGGGAGGAGAAGGGCTGAGAGAGAATGAGACACAGAATATGGAGCTGTCAGCACAGAGCCTGACACAGGGCTCAGTCCCACAAACCATGAGATCATGACTTGAGTCCAAGTCAGATGCTTAACCACCTAAGCCACTCAGGCATCCCTAAAAATGTCTTCTAACTTCTCTTAATTTTTGACATGTGGATTATTTAGAAGTACGTATACTGATTTCCAAATATTTTTTATTTTTCTTAGAATCTTATTATTTACAACCAATCCTAGTGTCAAACAAACTTTCTTCTGAATTTCCAATGTTTAAAATTTTATCAGTACTTACCAACTTGACAATAAACTATTTGTAAAAAAATAAATAAATAAAAATAAAACAATAAAAGAAATAAAAGAAATAAAAGAAAAAAAATTTATCAGTACTTGTTCTTTGGCTTCACATATAGTCTATCCTGGTGAAAATACCATTTGCACTTGAAAAGAATGTGTACTGTGTGATAGTTGGGCCTAGAGTTCTATTAATGTCAATTTGCACAAAGTAGTTAATTGTGTTGTTCAATTCTTATATGTCTTTGATGGTTTTCTACCTGGATGGATTGTCAGGTTAAAGACTATAAGAAAATTCACCTCATGCTGTTACTTGTAAGTGTTGACTCCCTGTCAGAGTCTATTCGCTTTTGTTCACTCTCCAGTGTCTTCAGGTAGTTGTTTTTTAAGTATATTTTGTCCAGAGTTTTTGCTGATCCAGCACAGGGTCTTACTAGGATATACCATAAGGAGATGATACCAGTAACATTTTATTAAGCTATCTGCTTAACTTAGGACACCAGGATCAATCACCCAATGCCAAAGATTCTTACATATCAAAATTCTGAACACCGTTTCATTTCTGCTACTTCTTATGATAATTGTGCTCACATTTGTTCTTTTACTTTTACTGTTTAAATAAGCTTTTTATTTTAGAATATTTTAGATTTACAGAAAACTTGTGAAGATAGAATAAAGAGTTCCCATATATCCATATATCCGGCACCCAACTTCCCCTATTATTAACATCTTATCTTAGTATGTTAACCTTGTCATAATTAATGAACTAATATCATTACATTTTTATTAATTAAAGTCCATACTTTATTTAGAATACCTTAACTTTTACCTGATAATCCTTTTTGTGTTCCAGGATCTCATCAGGGTTACCACTTTATATTCAGTTGACACGTCTCCCTCGGTGCCTCTTGACTGGGACTTTTCCTTGTCTTTGATGACCTTGAGAGTTTTGAAGAGTACTAAACAAGTATTTTGTAGAATGTCACTCAGTTGGGATTTGTCTGATGTTTATCCCATGATTAGACTGGGGTTGTCTGGCTGGCTCAGTTGGTAGAACATCTGACTCTTGATCTCAAGGTCATGAGTTCAAGACCCACAGTTAGCTGCAGATATTCTTAAAAAAAAAAAAAAAAGAGGCAAGGGCTAGAAGCAAAAAATCCTGGGGTTTTGTGTTTTGGGAGGAAGGCCACAGAGTGCCATTTTCATCAAATTATATCAAGGGTATTGCTATAGACTGGATTGCGTCCTCCCTTAGCCCCACAAATTCTTATGTTGAGCCCAATTTGACTGTATTTGGGATAGGGCCTTTAGGAAATAATTAAGATTAAATGAAGTAATAAGAGGTCCCTAATCCAACAGGATTAGTGTCCTTATAAGAAGAGACACTGGAGATCTCCCTCTATCCATCACCTGAGGACATAATGAGAAACGGGCCATCTACAAGCTAGGAAAAGAGTTCTTACCAGAAACAGAATTAGCCTTCACGTTGGTCTTGGATTTCTCAGCCTCCAGAACTATGAGAAATAAATTTCTGTTCTTGAATCCATCCAGTCTATGGCATTTTGTTATGGCAGTCCTGGTTTATTTAGCCGGTCGTACAGTATGACTTATAACCTTGATAATGTGGCTGAAGTAGTTTTGTCAGATTTCTTCAGTGTAAAGTCACTCTTTCCTCCCCTCTTGTCATACTATATTCTTTGTTGCTGCTGCTGCTGCTGCTGCTGTTTTAAAGATTTTATTTTTAAGTAATCTCTACACCCAACAGGCGGCTCAGACTCAGAACTCTGGGATCAAGAGTCACATGTTCCACTGACTGAGCCAGCCCGGTGTCCCCATACTATACTCTTTGGAAGGAAGTCCACTGTTGTCTCTTGACCCACATTGTCTTTGACCTCTGCTGCTTCAGGATCCCATATCTCCATTGGAATCAGGGAACCCACCTCAACTGTAACTTCTTCCTTTATCAAATCTGTCTACAGGGAACAGCCACCACATGGTTTACAGGGATACTGGTGCCTATTCACTAATATATTTCTCAATGCCTTGTTGTAGGTAGTGTCCTCTAGATTTCTTAGGTAAGATAGTGAGGGGGTGGCAATTCATACATGATAGATATACTCCAACACTGTATCTCCTTAAGCCTTTGGATCCTTCTTCTAAGTTATAACAGACAGTTCTTACATTTCAACTTCATTGAATGCAGGTCACTACTAAAAGCTTCAGTCAACCAACTTGTGAGAGCCGTTTCCAGCTGCACAAGCTAGCACATTAAATCAGGAATTGTAAAAGTGCTCATTAATTGAATTGAATTGGTTAACAAATCAAACCTGGGTTTGTCTTCCTTGTTTCTTTCTTTCCTGGAAAAAAAGAATCCATTCTTTCACATATTCTCCGAGTCTGCAAATATAAATCAGCAAAATATTGCAATCGTAAGAATAAGTCATTTCTTCCCAATTAGACTTGGAACATGTTGAGATCTGACCCTAGTTATGGATCTAGACCAGTGGTCCTTGTTGAGTTTGTGTGTGTGTGTGTGTGTGTGTGTGTGTGTGTGTGTGTGTTTTCTCCCAGGGTACATTTGGAAATGCCTGAAACATTTTTGGTTGTCACAACTTGGGCTTGAGGATATGTCACTAGAGCTAGTGGGTAAGAGGTCAGGGATGCTGCTAAATATCTTACAATGCACAGGACATCTGACAACAGTTATCTACAGCCCAACATGTTGACAAACCCTGATCTATAGGTAACAATGAGAGGTTGGGGTGGAACCTGAGGAAAATAGACATCCTCTAGATGATGTTATTACAGGGCTTTTAAGCAAGGAATGGAAGGCTGTCTCTACTGATTTTGGAGTTTAAAGAGATTTGGGCACTCTAGAATCTTAACTTTGAGCCAACCCAAATGTCACCATTCCAGTTTCAGTGTCATCCATTTCCCCATCAATGTCCTATCTTTCACTAGAGAGTTCTGGCATGGCTATGAAATCAACTTATGTTATAATTCTGAAATCTGCACAATTAGATTTTATGGATGATTTTCAGCAATATTACTTTGTAAGTATAAGGGATTTTTTAGGGTTGCCATGGAAGCTTTCTCTGTCACTAGAATTGAATGTTTAATGACTTGAACCTTCCATTTCTTATATGAGTTCCAGGATGGGTGGCAGGGGGCCAGGATAAACGAAGCCACTCCCAACATAGAGTTGTTACAGTCACCATTACCATCACATAGTCATATGTGACTCCAAAGCATTTGCTTTAGTGGACACTTCAACACAAATGACTAAAGGTGATAAGTTGATCATTTATGATGCCACTACATCCCATTTCCCGTTGACAACTTGCCTAGCATTGAATTTGAATTTAAGGATATAAACAAATGAACCCCAAATCCTATAGCTGAAAGTCAGGCTCCTAGAATTATTCTTGGGATCATGTTCTGTATTAGTCAGTTTTCAACAAATAAACTGTAGCAGTTATCTTAACTAAGAAATTCATACAAAGAGTTATTGGAGATGTCACAGGCATTGGGGAATTGAAAAGAGAAAGTGGAACAAAGAAGTAGTAACTGCAAGAAATAGATGGGGAAATAAAGGATCAAGGTTGGAATTATTGGGATTAAACACTTAAAGAGGGGCCCTAGAGGGCTGGAATATAATATTCCAGGAGTATAAGCCACCTGACTTCTACTGTATCTCAGTAGCTCAGCACTGGGTCCCTTTGGGACTCAGGTCTCTGAGCAGGGTTGCTGCCTAGCTGGTACTGGTATCTCTAAGGAACGTGATAAGGCTAGTTCTGGAAGCATGGAAAAGAGTCCAGGGCCGCTGTTGGCATGAAGAACTGTTGCCTGGGTGACTCCAATAGAAACAGGAAGCGAACAAGAAGAAGCAGTCCCTTCTCCCTTCCTGCCTCTCTCATCTCCCACTATTGACAGAACCTAACAGAGAGCCAAGCGGGTGAAGGAAAAATGTGAAACGCAGAGACTCAGCCTCAGCACCACAAAACTAAGCATAAATGGGTAGGCTTGAAGCTGAGCAACACTTTCTTTATAATCAGTACAGTTAGACACTCATTGCTCAAATTATATATGAAAAGATGAGGGGGAGGCAGGAGTCTAGGACATTTCACAAATTTCTAGCATTAGTAATTGAATGAATAGTGGAGAAAAGTAGAATAAATGTGGGGTCAGGAGTTAGAAAGGAGCTCATGTGCAGCATGTGAAAGGATCTGCAGGAGTTGGTAAATTTAGTTTGCGAAGTCTGGAGTCTAATAAAGTATAATTCAAAGTGTAGTCTTTGGACTAGCTGGTCTGCAATTTAAACAAAAAAAAATTGCACTAAAATATGCATAACATAAAATCTATCACTTTAATCACTTTTACAATTATGGTAAAAATATATATATAACTTAAAATTTACCATTTTAACCATTTTTAAGTGTACAGTTCCATGGCATTAGGTATATTTACATTGTTTTGTAACTATCACCACCATCCATCTCCAGTTTTCCATCGTTCCAAACTGGAACTGTGTGCCCAATAAACAGTAACTTCCCATTCCTCTCTCCCCCCAGCTCTGGTCACCACTATTCCACTCTAGTCTCTATGAATTTGACTCTTCTAGCAACCTCATATAAGTGGTATAAAGCATTATTCATCCTTTTGTGTCTGGCTTATTTCACTCAGCATAAATACCTTCAAAGTTGACTCCTGTTGTAGCATGTATTATAATTTAACTCCTTTTTAAAGCTGAATAACATTTCAAATTCTGCAATTTGTTTTTTCAATGCATTTTTATTTGTTTATTTTTAAAGTAGACTCTGTCCCCAATGTGAGCTGGAACTCATGACCCTGAGAGCAAGAGTCACATGCTCTACTGACAGAGCCAGCTAGGTGCTCCGCAATTGGTTTTTATCAGTCCTCAATAAGATCAAAGTTTGTTCCAGAATGTCAAGTATCTATGTCAGCAAGCACGTTTTTGTAGGAAGAATTTTTCAGTGAAGGAAACAGTAAGCTGATTTACATTTTGGAGCAAGGTCCTTTTCTAATTGTAGCCCAGGTGCTTTTAGTAGCGCTGGGAGTGGGTATTTGACTGGAGATTCAGAAATCATTATCGTGTAAAAGAAAATATCTAAACCAGAATCAGAATGCAGGGTTTTTGTATGATGTAATTTACATCTGCCTTCTAGGAAGAAGTGAGAATTTCTGATAAAATGCCTACACAAAATTCTAATAAAACCAAAGGGATTAAAACTTTTGAGAAGCCAGTTATGCACCCACTCACCTTTCAGTTCAGAGTATAGTGAATTTCACCAAATAGTCTATTCTTTTTTGTATCTAATCTAAAGTGATTTTCTTTCTTTCTTTCCTTCTTTCCTTCTCTCTCTCTCTCTCTCTTCCTTCTTCCTTCCTTCCTTCCTTCCTTCCTTCCTTCCTTCCTTCCTTCCTTTTTTTTTTAAAGATTTTATTTGTAAGTAATCTCTACACCCAACGTGGGGCTTGAACTCACAACCCAGAGATCAAGAGTTGCATGCTTCACCGACTGGAAACAGCCAGGCATCCCTAAAATGATTTTCTAACCAATCTCTTTCCTCCCAAATATCCTACCAAAAGTAACTCTTTGAATTGGACTTCTTTTTTTTTAAATGTTTATTTATTTTTTGAGAGAGACAGACAGAATGTGAGTGGGGGAGGGGCAGAGAGAGAGGGAGACAGAATCTGAAGCAGGCTCCAAGCTCTGAGCTGTGAGCACAAAGCCCGACACAGGGCTCAAACCCGTAAACCATGAGATCATGACCTGAGTTGAAGTCAGACACTCAACCTACTGAGCCACCCAGGCACCCCTGAATTAGACTTTTTTTCTTTTCTCTTTTATTTCCTTTTTTTTCTTTTCATTTCATTCATTCATTCATTCTTTCTTTCTATTTTTATTAGTTTTAAAAATTTACATCCTTGTTAGCATATAATGCAATAATGATTTAAGGAGTAGAATCCAGTGATTCATCCCCTGCACATAACATCCAGTACTCATCCCAGCAAGTGTCCTCCTCAATGCCCTTTGCCCATTAAGCCCATCCCACCCCCACAGCCCCCTAGCAACCCTCAATTTGTTCTCTATATTTAAGTCTCATGTTTTGTCCCCCTCCCTAGTTTTATATTATTTTTGCCTTTCTTCCCTTATGTTCATTTGTTTTGTATTTTAAATTACACATATGAGTGAAGTCATATGATATTTGTCTTTCTGTGACTAATTTCCCTTCACATAACACACTCTAGTCCCATCCATGTTGTTGCAAATGGCAAGATTTCATTCTTTTGATTGCCGAGTAATACTCCGTTGTATGTATATACCAGAGCTTCTTTATCCATTCATCCATCGATGGACATTTGGGCTCTTCACATACTTGGCTATTATCGATAGCATTGCTATAAACATGGGGGTGCATTTGCCCCTTCAAAACAGTGCACCTGTATCCTTGGATAAATACCTAGTAGTGCAATTGCTGGGTCATAGGGTAGTTCTATTTTTAATTTTTTGAGAAACCTCCATACTGTTTTCCAGAGTGGCTGCACCAGTTTGCATTCCCACCAAATTGGACTTCTTAAAGGATAATAATTTTTAAAAAAGAAAAGGAAATTATGAATCAGATGCAGATATGAAATAAATACATGTCGAAGATTTAATTTAACTCATTAGTTAATGAGGGAGCTGGAAAAGATGTTACAATTGGTTCAAAGGAAAACCCAAAGACCAGGCAAATATCTAAGCCCGTCAAAAATGCTGAAATACTGAAATATGTTTTCTCACACACAAAGCTGGCTTATTGGGGGGCGTTGGGGAGTGAGGTTGTCAATAGAAGCTTCACCTAACAGCATTTATTTGCACATCTAAAGACAATAACTATTTGCATTATCAGTTTTCTACAAACTTACCTATATCTTTTCACCAGTGTAAAACAGTTCAAAGACTATAGAAGGCAGAAACTCCATAGAAGCTGATATGTGGGAAGGGTATGCTTAGAACAATGCCGGTTTCCATTTCCCAATAATCGTTTGGTCCATTTAGAAGTATCCTACTCTTGGCCTTCTTCCTTGTTGCAAGAGAGTAAAGAAAGTTTAATGTATGCTTATAACAAAATTATCTGAAATTTTTTCTTAAACACTTGTCTTCTAACATTGCTGATGTGGGAAAGTGAGGCAGCAATCTTGAAAGTATGAAAGTCAATAATTTTCACTGAATCCTCATGATTTTAGTATGACACCCCTATTTTTTTATTTTTTTATTTTCTAAGGTTATCTATTTATTTTGAGGGAGAGAGCAAACAGGGTAGGGGCAGAGAGAGAGGGAGACAGAGAATCACCAAGCAGGTTCCACACTATCAGTGCAGAGCTGGATGTGGGGCTTGATTTCATCAACTGTGAGATCACGACCTGAGCCGATATCAGGAGTTGGATGCTCAACAGACTGCAGCACCCAGGCGCCCTAGTATGGCACCCCTATTCTTAACTAGACAAGGTATCTTCTACTTTATTGTCTCCAGGGAATCAATCCTAAACCTTCTGCAGGGGCTGAAAGAGCAGTCACTTGGCAGGTAGGGAGGAAATCAGGTGGTCTAACTGCTTCTCAAATAGACTTTTAACCAATTATTCTGTTTTTCATCCCAACTTTGCCCCTGCTTCTTGAGGTATGTGGTGCTGCCAATTCTTGAGTCTTTGGTGGTTCTCTAGGGCAAACCAGGCTGCTCTTGGCTTGTCCTCTGATAGGGGAGGAGTCGGCTAAGTCACTTCCCACTATCCTCCTGCTTTCCAGCTTCCAAAATGTTAGTGATTTTATCTCCTGTTCTCTAAAAGACTGACTATACAAACAGACAACAGCCAGGCCTTATATGACAATAGAACTCTGACCTATGACTTGTACAGCAACCACCAGCCTGGGAAGCCAAATCACAGCCTCCAAGGCAAACAGCCCAGAATGGTTAGAGCTCATTGATGGGTCCCTTCTTTATATTTTGCCCCTACTTCCAACATAGGACCAACCAGAGAAGGCCAAAGCAATCACATAAGAAGCCTGGCTTCTAGTCAGCCCATCTCCAGCTTCCCCATGATAATGACCTCCAATCACATCTGAAGCTGCCCCTGTTTTCACTATAAAATTTTCCCATTTGTCTGCCTGCCTTTGAGTCTTTGCCAAACATGCGTGGTGGTGGTTGACTCCCTACTAGGTTTGCTCTCGTTTTGTGGTCTTCTTTTTCTGTATCTTTTATACCTTAAAGTTTTGTGGGAGTTTTTTCTCATTTTTAAAGAGAAATTTTGGTAGGAAGAAGAGTTACCTGTGGCTCACTCCATCATCTTGAACTGGCGTTCTCTTCTTGTGTTTTTTTTCCCTCCCCAGGACTTAGATGTCAGTGGTCCACCTTTTACGCTCCAGCTTCAGAAGGCCCACAAATAACATTTGCTTTTCTTCTTGCAAACATTGATACAAAATTCAACACCTATTCAAGGTCCTCCAAAGAATCTCCTGGAAGTAAAACATTAGAGAATGATATACAAGTGACTTTCCTGAACTTTACCTATGAGAGATAGAAGATGAGGTTACATGATGTGTACACATCCCACACCAAAGAAGTTAAACTCAACTCCCCAAATGCTTTAAACATTTCTTTCTCCCTCAAAGTCTCTCCTCTGAGATGTCTTTCTCTTTCCCCCAGGAAGCTGGGAGTCTTGCTGACTCCTCCCTTTATCTCTGATTGCTCTCCTGAATTCTAATTTCTCAGTCTTTTACCCTACAAAGCAATTCAGCTCAACCCCCATGAGCACCACTCTCTAGGGAACAAAAGGAATGCTGAGTCACCAGCCTTTCAGCCCCTCTTGTTAGGTGAACTTGTCCCGTGGCACTGAGACTATCACCCTCATTTCATTTTATTTCATTTAAAGCTATGTTTATTTAGGGGCGCCTGGGTGGCTTAGTCAGTTAAGCGTCCGACTTTTGCTTGGGTCATGATCTCACGGTTCGTGGGTTCGAGCCCCGCGTCGGGCTCTGTGCTGACTCCCAGCTCAGACCTGGAGCCTGTTTCAGAGTCTGTCACTTCCTCTCTCTCTGACCCTCCCCTGCTCACGCTGTCTCTCTCTCCTAGAAATACATAAAACATTTTTAAAAAGCTATGTTTATTTATTTATTTTGAGAGAGAGAGAGAGCCCGAGCACAAGGAGGGGTATGCAGAGAGAGAGAGAGACAGAGAGAGAGAATCCCAACCAGGCTCTGTGGTGACAGCTCAGGGCTCTGTCTCACAAATTGTGAGATCATAACCTGAGCCAAAATCAAAAGTTGGACACTTAGGGGTGCCTTGGTGGCTCAGTCAGTTAAGCATCCAACTTCAGCTTAAGTCATGATCTCATAGCCTGTGACTTCAAGCCCTGCTTCAGGCTCCAAGGCTGGCGCCTGTTTCAGATTCTGTGTCTCCCTCTTTCTCTGCCCCTCTCCCACTAGTGCTCTGTCTATCTCAAAAATAAATAAACATTAAAAAAATAAATTAAAAAAAAGGAGTTGGATGCTTAACTGACTGATACACCCAGGTGCCCCAGTCTTACCCTCATTTTAAGGGGCCTTCATGAATTTCTTCTTTTCCAAGAGGTAGTCTCAATCCAGCTCTGTAGGAGAGAGAAAAAATTCCATATATCTCTAAACCACAAAAAAAAGATACCTTTTCTCATTTGCTAACAAATAGTCTTTTTGTCTTTCCACCTAGCTTGTAAGTTTCTTGAGTGCCTAGCTACATATTTTTATAATCTGTATAGTACCTCATAATATTATAAAAGTTTATCGAAGGGATCAGTGGACAGAAGGGATAGATAGAATTTTGATGGAAGGGAATAAGATTTTCAGAAAGAGCCTATTTAGTGTTCCTCTAAGCTTTGACCTTTATCTTCAACACACTAAACAAATCCAATAAAGTGTTTTCACCTTTATTGTATATCTTGAAGTCTGGGCCCTGTATTCAATAGGGTTTGTTTTGTTTTGTTTTGTTTGTTTTTAAGATATTATTTTTAAGTAATCTCTACATCCAGTGTGGGGCTGAAACTCACAACCCCAAGATCAAGACCTGCATGTTCTACTAACTGAGCCAGCCATACTCAGTTTTTAGTCAACTTGTGTGGTATGCATTCAGTAGTAATACCTTTCATTTCATGTATAAGTTAGGATTGGGTGTCATTGCTGATAACAAAGACTTCACTGTAGCCACTTAAAAAATTAGTTTTTTTTGGGGGGGGTGGGCACGTGGATGGCTCAGTCGGTTGAGTGTCTGACCTCAGCTCAGGTCATGATCTCATGGTCCGTGGGTTTGAGCGCCACATAGGACTCTCTGCTATTAGAGCCGAACCTGCTACAGAGCCTCTGTCCCCCTTTCTCTCCACCTCCTCTGCTTATGTACTCTCTCAAATATAAATAAATAAATACTAAAAAAAAAAAAAACCAAAAACAAAAAAACTGAGAGTCTAGTGCAAAAACTTTTGTTTATACCTTACTGGCCAGAACTTAATCACGTGGTCATATCTATTACCAATGAAGACAGAAAAAATATTTTTGAATGCAATTTAAATGTATTTTTAACTGCAATTTTAAATGTATTTTTTTTTTAAAGACACATATGGGGTGCCTGGGTGGCTCAGTCAGTTAAGCATCCAACTTTGGCTCAGGTCACATTCTCACAGTTCATGGGTCCAAGCCCCGTGTCTGGCTCTGTGCTGACAGCTCAGAGCCCGGAGGCTGCTTCTGATTCTGTGTCTCCGTCTCTCTCTGCCCCACCCCTGCTCCTGCTCTGTCTCTCTCTGTCTCAAAAATAAATAAACAAAAAAAAAATTTTAATAAAAAATAAAATAAAAAAAGACACATTTATTTAACATCATGATCAGACTATTACATTTAGCAATCAACAGCACGGGCACAAGAAAACAATCTACATTAAAACCCTTTGTTGGAATGCTTTACACTTTCCACCAGAACAGAAACTAAAATAACCTGTTACACAATTAGTCACAAATACAGTCCTCGAGTTTTTTGCCCATACACATGAGTATTGTTTAAAACATGCCTTCTTTGTAGCAGCTAGACCCTGCCACCACTGTGCTTGGCGGAGCTCACAAATCTTTGTAACCTGTGGCATCCCTGTCACATCTCTGGCTCTCCTCTCCTGCTAAGCTTTGTTTCCTGGTGTAATTAAACCTTCTGCCACTGCCATAGCCACTGCTGTTGGAACCACCATAGCCATCTTGGTTTCGTGGTTTGGCAAAGTATTGGCTTCCATCACCATAGTGGCCAGAGCTTCTGCCTCTAAAATTTCCTCCTTTCATGGGTCCAGAATTTGAAGATTGCTTGTTGTAATTGCCAAAATCATTATAGCTTCCACCCCTTCCAAAGTTGCTTCCATCATTACCAAATCCATTATAACCATCTCCACTGCCACCGTATCTACAACCACCTTGACTGCCACCGAAGCCACCTTGCCCACTGAAGTTTCCTCCATGACCAAAGTCATTGTTCGCACCAAAACCGTCTCCACAACCACCACCAAAGTGTCAGAACCACTTCAACCTCTTTGGCTGGAGGAAGCACTAGCCATCTCCTGCTTAGACAGAGTTCTCCTTACTTCACAGTTGTGGCCGTTCACAGTATGGAATTTTTGAATGACAATCTTGTCTACAGAGTCATGGTCATCAAATGTTATAAAAGGAAAGCCTCTTTTTCCACTGCCTCGGTCAGTCATGATTTCAGTCACTTCAATTTTCCTATACTGTTCAAAATAATCTCTTAGATGATGTTCTTCGGTGGCTTCTTCAATGCCACCGACAAAAATCTTTTTCACAGTTAAGTGGGCACCAGGTCTTTGAGAATCTTCTCTGGTGACAGCCCTCTTTGGTGCCACAGCTCTTCCATCCACCTTGGGTAGCCTTGTATTCGTGGCTGCATCCACCTCTTCCACAGTGGCGCAAATGACAAACCCAAACACCCAAACACCCTCTGGGTGCTTGGTGTTTGGATCTCTCATTACCACGTGGTCTGTAAGTGTTCCCCGTTGCTCAAAATGGCTCCTCAGACTCTCATCAGCTGTTTCCAAGCTCAAACCTCTGATGGAAATCTTCGGCAGCTGTTCAGGCTTTTTGGGAGGCTCTGACTTAGACGTGATGGTGGTGGGAGGGGAGACTTCAATGATGCTTCCTGGGCAGCATTCACGGGGAGAAAGCTTAAATATAGTTTTTAAATGCCCCCTGACTTTTGCTATCAGGCAGAGGGGAGAATGGAGATATTGGGTAGGCCACTGATACTTCCTGCCTTAATTTCGCTTGAATTTTCTGTATATGATACCCCAGGTTATGGAATTAAGTTGTCCTCAAAATCAATGAATAAATGAACAAAGAATTTTTAGACAAATCAAGCAGTTCATGGCACAATACTCTAAAATGAATTGACTTTATTTCTAGAGCAGTTTGGGGTTTACAGAAAACTTGAACAGAAAATAAAGTGTTCCCATACTCTATTCCCCCTACCCCAATACACACATACACATACAGTTCCCGCTTCTATTAAATCTTGCACTGGTGTGGTACATTTGTTACAATGGACTGACCAATATTGATAAATTATTACCAGCTAAAGAAAATAGTGTATTTTAGTGTTTTCCCTGTGTGTTGCACAATTCTATATGGGTTTCGGTACATGCATAATGTTATGTATCCCCCATTACAGTATCACACAGAATAGTTAAACTGCCCTAAAAAATCCTCTGTGCTCCACCTCTGCACCCCTCCTTTCCTCCCCAGGAACCCCTAGCAACCACTGTAGCCACAGTTTTGCTTTTTTCATGTCATGTAGTTGGAAACATACAGTATGTACCCTTCTCAGACTGGCTTCATTCACTTAGCAATATGCGTTTAAGATTCCTCTATGTCTTTTTGTGGCTTGACAGCTCATTTCTTTTTATTGCTGAATAACATCCCATTGTATGGATGTGCCACAGTTTGGTTATACATTCACCTAAGAAGAACATCTTGGCTGCTTTCAATGAAGAGTAAAGCTGCTATAAACATTTGTGTGCAGGTTTCTGTGTGGATTTAAGTTTTTACTCATATGATAATACTGTATTTAGCTTTGTAAAAACTGACAAAATATCTTCAGAAGGGGCTGCACCATTTTGCATTCCTACCAGTAATGAATGAAATTTCCTCTTGCTATATATCCTCATCACTATTTGGTGTTGTCAGTGTTTGAATTTTAGCCATTCTAAAACGATTTAGCCATTCAATGATATGATGTTATCTAATTGTTGTTGTTGTGGGAGGGGGGAAGGGGGCAGAGGGAGAGAGAAGCAGGCTCCATGCTCAATGCAGAGCCTGATTTGAAGCTCGATCCCATGACCCTGGGATGATGGCCTGAGCAAAAATCAAGAGTCTGACGCTCAACTGACTGAGCCACCCAGGTGCAAAATTGTTGTTTTAATTTACAATTTCCTAGTAACTTATAATGTTGAACACACTTTTTATATGCTTATTTGGACAACCTATATCTTCTCACCTTACTGAGGTGTCTATTCTCACTTCTCACCTCACTGAGGTATCTATTCAAATCTTTGCTCACTTAAAAATTTTTTTTAACTTATTTTTGAGAGAGAGAGTGCGAGTGAGCGAGGGGCAGAGAGAGAGGGAGAGAGAAACCTGAAGCGGGGCTCGAGCTCACCTGATACAGGGTTCAAACTCACAAACTGTAAGACCATGATCTGAGCCAAAGTGGAATGCTTAACCGACTGAGTCACCCAGGAGCCTCATCTTGGCTCACTTGCTAATTGGGTTGTTCAGTTTCAAAATTTCCTTTTATATTCTGGGTAACTGTTCTTTATTAGATAAGTGTTTGCAGATATTTCCTCTCAATCTGTGGCTTATCTCTTCATTCTCTTGTCTAATCATTTTTTTGGCATAAAGTTGTTCATCATATTTTGTAGTTTCTTAAATCTCCGCCTATTTTGTTATATCCCCCTTTTTAGTCCTAATATTATTTATTTGTTGCTACTTCTCTTTGATCTAGATCAGTCTCGCAGAAACTTGTTTTCCTTATTAGTCTTTTCAAAGATCTAACTTTAGTTTTTTTGGTCATCTGTATTACATCTTTTTCTATTTTATTAATTTATTCTCTGATCTTTATCTTCTTCCTTCTATTTTGGATTTATTTTTTTGTTTCATCTACTGTATTAGGATGATCACTTATATATTTAATTTTTACTTTCTTACTTTCTAGTGTTAAAAGCTATAAGGTTATTAATTTACCTGTATCCTATAAATTTTCATATCTAGTATTTTTATTACCTCTCAAATCTAATATTATAACTTTCCATTAGGATTTCTTCTTTGATCTTTCAGTTATTAAGATGTTTTTTAAACCTTCAACTATATAGAGTTTTAACAATAATTTTATTATCGGCTTCTAACTTAATTGTACTATGATCAGAGAATGAGATCTGTATGATAGCAATTTTTTGCAATTTGTAGTAAGTTGCTCAACGGCCTAAATAAAAGTTAAATTTCTTAAATTTTCCTTGGGTGAGTTTTTTGTCTGTTTGTTTTGTTTTGGTTTATATGCCTTTTGTTGCTGCTTCATTATCCTTTTTAAAAAAATTAATTTACTTAAATTCAAATTAGTTAACAATGTAGTATTGGTTTCAGGAACAGAACCCAGGGATTCAGCACTTATGTATGACACCCAGTATTCATCCCAATAAGTGCCCTCCTTAATGGCATCACCCATTTAGCCCATCGCCTTCCTTATAAGTTTTAAAAGTAGTTGTGTTCTCAAAATGCTGGATGCAAGAGTCCTATATGTGTTCCTTAGAAACTATTAATTAATGGTGTTGGAGATGTTCCTGCAACGACTGGTGATGCTTGGATATCTTTACCTATGTAGGTGTTATTGACTGAACGTTTTGTGTCTTCTCAAAATTCATATGTTGAAAAGTAACCTCCAGTATAATGGTATCAGGAGGCAGGGACTTCGGGAGGTGATTAGGTTGTGAGAGTGGAACCTCATGAATGAGATTAGTGCCTTATAAAAGAGGCCCATGAGAGCTCCTTATCTCTTGGCCAAGTGAGGGCACAGTGAAAAGACAGCAGTCTCTAAACTAGGTAGCAGGCACTCACCAGACAAAAAAACTCTTTCAGCACCTTGATCATGGACTTCCTAGCCTCCAAAACTATGAGAAATAAATTTCTGTGTTTTTTTTTAAAAACATTTACTTATTTTTGAGAGACATAGTGCAAGGAGGGGAGGAGCAGAGACAGAGGGAGACACAGAATCCAAAGCAGGCTCCAGACTCTGAGCTGTTAACACAGAGCCCAACGTGGGGCTCGAACCCACGAACTGTGAGATAATGATGTGAGCCAAAGTTAGGCGCTCAGCTGACTGAGACACCCCGACACCCCTAAATTTCTATTGTTTATAAGCCACCTAGTCAATGGCATTTTGTTACAACAGCCCAAACAGACTAAGACAAAGAATGAGGCACTTACTAAAAAGCTGACTGGAAATCCTTTATGCACAGATGGGACTTGGTGGGTCGGAACTTCAATGTAGGAGGATTCCTTATCGACCCAGACAGTTTATTATAGTGTAGGGGAAGAAAAATTCTTCCTCTTCCATTCTAAATTATTCTAGCTGGTCTATTAATTAAATTGACATAAAACAGATTAACAGAAGAAAACAAACTGAGAGTCCTATAAGAGACCCAAGGATAAGCCAGGCAATTGAGGCTTATATGCCATTTTAAACTATAGAATAGGATAGGGGCCAGGGGATTCAAATGGGAGGAGGAAAATTCCCAGGACAATAAGAAGAGCAGATATTTGGTAATTAGATAATTGGCCTGCCATACACTAAAAGTTTTCTCTGGTAATAGATCTCTTTCTGAGCCAGACCCCCATTCTAAATTCCATTAGGTAGTTAAAGGACAGGTAAAACCTTTCCTTAAATCTGTTGGGTCTTAATTGCCTTTAGCTTAAAATAATCCACATGTCAGAATGGCATATGTTGGTCTCATGTATTCTGCTCCTCCTCAATGGGATCCCTCAAATGTCAATATTCTGCCTTTCCAATCAAATTTTTGTCTTATAAAATTACAGTGAGATTTGTTTGCTATTATCTCCATTCCTATTCTTTTTCTTCTTTGGGTTTATAAGCTTTTTACTCATTTACTTGCATTAAAAAAAAAACACAACCTTTTTATTGAAGTATATATGCATCCAGGAAAGTGTCCACAAATATGCAACTGAACACACATGTAAACCAGTACTCAGATTAACAAACAGAATTATTATCAGCACTTCATGAGCCTCCTCATGCTTTCTTCCAGAGTCACTACATTGACTTCTGACAGCATGGATATTTGGGTAGTTTCCAGTTTAGAGGTGTTGCCAATATGGTTATGGGTTTTTTGGTATATGTCCATTCAATGAACATATGTACACATTTCTGTTGGGCATATACCTAGAAGTGAAACTGTTGGGACAAAGGCTATGCATATATTCAGCTTTAGGTGATACTGCCAAACAGTTTAACAAAGTGATCGTACCAATTTATGTACCCTCAGAAGCACGTGAGAGTTCTGGTTGCTCCACAACTTTGTCAATACTTGGTGTTTTCTTTTTCATTTTAGTCTTTTTGTTGAGTTTGGTATCTCATTGTGGTTTTAATTTGCATTTCTTTTTTACTTTTTTTTGCATTAAAAATGCAAATATTTCAGGATGGAGCAGATTAAAATGCAAGGGGTTAATCCTCTACATCTCCCATAAATTTTTCCCTTGTGAGTACTTACCTAAAGGAACTTAGACGTGGGTTCAAGCCCCGCATCTGGCTCTATGCTGACAGCTCAGAGCCTTGAGCCTGCTTCAGATTCTGTGCCTCCCTCTCTCTCTCTGCCCCTCCCCTGCTCGTGCTCTGTCTCTGTCTCTCAAAAATAAACATTAAAAAAAAAAAAAAAAGGAACTTAGAACCCCTTTTCCTTTACAGGAGGCAATATAATGTAGCGAATGAGGGCAACACACTTTGTAAGAAGATATACTGAGGTTTGATTCCCAGCTCCAATGCTTACTTGCTGCTACCTTTCTCCATTTTATGTAAAATGTTACTGATAATAGTACAGTTCCAGGAGGTTGTTGTGAGGATTAAATGAGGTAAAATACATAAAACAATTTGCAAAGTTCCTAGCATAGTGTATGCACACAGTCAACAAATGGCATCTATTATTATACCTTACATTGTTAAGGTATAGCATTTCTCCTTCTGTTACACATTCTATGACAAGTAACACAGAGCACACACTAGCCTCTTCACATAAAATAGTTACTGATAAAAGATTGGTTTAATGAATGATTTTAAATATAAGCATAAAATATTGTGGTTATTGTTATGCAAGATGGCACTAATTATTATAATGGCAATGGAATAAAACGCACTGCTACTCAAGAATACATTAATTAAACAAGTGTCTCCCCTATTTACCTTCATGATTTAACAGTTAAAATTAGAGCAGTAGAGTAACATTACTGGAGCTAATAAGAATAACAATTAGATGTTCCATATTGCATTTGTGAGAGTTCCAGAGGCTTCTTCTTTTAAAACCAAAATCAAAACACACAAAAATACCACCCCAGAAACAAAAACACAAAAACCCCTTTTCTGAAGAGACGTTAGGCCTTTCCAATTTTAACAGATCCTTTGTTCAGCACTGGAGAAACTGGGGAGGACACAGCTGTCCTAGCAGCTTCCGTACAATATGGCGTCGCCCATTTATACACACCGACTGGGATTACATCCTCCTAGCCCGTCGCAGGACCGGAAGTGGTTTCGGCCCTAGTGGATCCGGGTGGGTGCGCGCAGGTGGCGGTGGAGGGTTCCAGCTCTTCAGCGTGAGGTGCCGCAGGTGTTCGGATTGGGGTCCCGGTCGCAGGTGAGTGAGAATCAGGGACCCGCGAGGCCTTTCACCTGCCTTCTGCGAGGGAAGGAGGGGGTCTCCAGCGCGGACTGAGGGGAAGGGTTGTGGAGCTGGCGATGTCACTGTCTGCGGGGGCGACTTATTGTGCGGACCCCGCCGTCCCCGAGCGACTTGGCCCAGCCCTTCTTCCCGCCCCGCCGCGGCCTCCTCGCTCCCCTGCCCCGCGGCGGTTCGGCACCCAGGTGTGCGACGGGGGCTCTCGTCCCGGGCCGCGGCCCCCCCACGCGCCCCCTCGAACCCCCTTCGTCTCTCTTGAGGAGCACGTACCAAACCTTCATGGTTTCTTGACCCAGTCGGCTCAAAAGGAGGCACCGCCCACAGCACCTGGCAACTCTTTGGGCGCCGCGGCGTGTTCCACGCGGCCACAGTGACGGTTTCTTCCCCGCGGTTCGTGGGGACCTGCCCCCGCCCCCGCTGTTACCACCCCTTTCCTCCCAGACCACACCCGCTGCTCTGGCCTTGCTGGGAGCCACCGCTTTCTCTTTTCGCATCCCTGGGATCGAAACTAGAACCCTAGTGATCAGTACAAAATTGATCCTGGCTCATTAAAATATAAGCAACCCCAGCCCTTTCTAAGCTTTTGATATACCGATTGGACGCAAACAGACTGTCTTAAGTACCCACACCTTGAAAACATTACATTATTTTTACGGTATTTAAAAAATTGTATTACGTGGATAGAAGGAACCTCAGGAGAAGATTTTGTTAATTATCAGAATTCGAAAGTGCAGAAGAGCAGTTTATTGGGGGAAGTAATGATTCGTTTCTGTCAAGTTGAGTTCGTTTTAAAAACGTATATATTCTTTTATATTTAGTTTAGGTGTAGTCCATGCATACAGTCTCTTAAAAAAATTCATGTAAGAAACTTAAACAAAGTGGATATTTGATCTCTTTCCATCTCCATCTTCTTTAACCTCTTAGCTCTAAAGTAAGAACTGTTACCAGTTTGGGATGCGTTTTTTTCACTTTCTCTTTCTTTACATTTAGTGCCAAGGTGTTTGTTTATAGAAGTTACATGGATGTAAGAGTTCATGTTAAATTTTTACTAATACATAATTTACAAATACACCATATCGTACCTCTTCAGCGACTTGACTTTTATATTTAAAAATGGACCTTGGAACTTTTTCTTGGTCCATAGGTAGAGAGACCTACCTTCTTCTTTCTACTTGCTCTGTAAATTCCATGGTATATTAAGATTTTACAGTATATGAGGTTCCAGAGATTGTTTACAGTTAGACACATGGCAGAGGACCTCCTTCCACATGTGTCTGTGTGCCCATGTGAACATTTCAAACCTACAGATTGAATTGCTGGGTGGGAGGGTGTGGACATCTTAAGGCTAAACTGCCCACCACCAGTGTATAATAATCTCTGTTTCCCTAGCTCTTTTAAACATGTGATGCTATCTGTCCTTTTCATTTTTGCCAATGGGTGGAAAGTGATTCTAATTTGTATTTCCCTGGTTACCAGTGAGACTGGGCGTCTTTTCATGATTGTGAGCTATTTGTGTTTCCTCTTTTGAGAAATGTCTTGTTTTTATTTTTTTTAATATATAGTAGTGTTTTATGTATTCTGGATATCAATCTTCTGTCATTATATCTGTTTTAAGTATGTATTCCCAACTTAGTGCTTTTTAAAGTTGATGCTTGTCTTTTAACTACGTGGCCTCTTTGTCAAACCATAGGTTTAAATTTTACATTTGAATGTATCAGCCTTTCCCGGTGCATATTTTGTATTTTGTGGCTGTCATTCCCTACCTGAGTGGTTCTCCAAGGGGAGAGATTTTGCCTTCCAGGGACCATTTGGTAATGTGAGGAGACATTTTTTGTTTGTCTAAAGTGGGGTCATCTACTGAGCAGAAACTAGAGATAACTGCTAAACATCTTATACTGCATAGGAAAGTCCTCTGGACTAAGATGCCAATAGTGCTGAGGCTGAAGGACCCTGTTTTACCCTAAGGCACAGCAGGATTTTCTCTTATGACTATATTCTCTCCTATAAACTCTTGTATGTTTGAGTTTTTCCTTAATTCCTCACACACATCCAGTGTGTGAGTGTGTGAGTGAACGGTGTGTGCATAATTCCTGTTTTCCCAACAGCATCACTCTGAATATGAAATCCATCCTTGACCCATTAATCTGAAATGCCACATTTGTCATTTACTACTTTCTCACACACACAATCTGTTTCTGGACCCCCTTTTGTTCTGTGGCCTGATTTTCTGTTTTGTGGGACCAATACCACAGTATCCTATGTCCAATACATATACTTTGATATCTAGTAGGATAAATACTCCCTTGTGATTATTGCTGCCATTTTATTGAAACTCATATACTTTTTCAGCTCACATACTCATTTAAACATTTGTGGGGCTAATCTTAGAATTTCTTCTCCCAACTTTTAGAATTAGCTTGTCAACTAGTTTTTTTTTTTAAGTGGCTTTATTGAGATGTAATTTATATAACTCACTGTTTATAAAAACCACTTCAGTGGTTTTTGCGCATTCACAAGTTGTGCAGCCATCACCACAATGTAATTTTAGAACATTTTCATCACCCTGAAAAGAAACCTGTGCCAGTTAGCAGTCGTTCCCCATCCCATTCCCCAGTACCTGAGCCCTAGGCAACCACTAATCTTTCTGCCTTTATAGATCTGAATATTTTGTATAAATGGCATCATACAATTTGTGATATCTTGTGACAGGCTTCTGTCACTCAGCATTAATGTTTTCAAGCCTCATCCATGTTGTGGAACGCATCAGTACTCATCCTTTTTTTTTTTTTTTTACCTCTGAATAGAATTCTGTCCTATGGTGTGTTCGGTTCCTAGGGCTACAGTAACAAAGTAACACAAACTAGGTGACTTAAGCTAACACAAATGTATTCTCTCACAGTTCTGGAGGCTAGACAGTCCAAAAGCAAGGTGTCAGCAGGGCTAGGCTGTCTCTGAAGACTATGGGGGAGCATCCTTTTTTGCCTCTTCTCCGCTTCTGGTGGTTGCTGGCAATCCTTGGCATTCCTTGGCTTGCAGCTGCAAACTCCAGCCTCCGCCTGTCTTCACAGGGCCTTCTTCCCTGAGGGTCTGTCTTTACATGCTAGTTCTCCCTGTGGGAGCCTGTTTCTGTGTCTCTCCTCCCCTTCACTCAAGGGCACCATTCCTATTGGATTAAAGGCCCACCCTACTCCAGTATGACTTCATTTTAACTTGACTATGTGTGCAAAGGCCTCATTTTCAATAAGGTCACATTCACACGTACCCCCGGGATTTTTCAGGGACACAGTTCAACCCATAACATTACGGATATGGTACATTTTATTTATCCACATCAGCTGAAGGACATGCACACTGTTTCTGCTTTTTGGCTATTGTGAATAATGCCTCTAGGTATGTTTTCTTTCTTGGGTACATACCTAGCAGTGGAATTGCTGGATCATATGACATCCCTATGTGTAATCATTTGAGGAGCCACCAGACTGGTTTTCAAAGCAGCTGCACCATTTTACATTCCTGCCATTATTATCTGTCTTTTTGATTAGAGCCATCCTAGTGGGTGTGAAGTGGTATCTCACTGTAGTTTTGATTTGTGTTTCCACAATGGCTTTTCTTGTGCTTCTTGTCCATATGTATATTTTCTTTGAAGAAATGTCTATTCAGATCTTTGTCTGTTTTTAACCAAGTTGTCTTTTTTGTTACTGAATTGTAAGAGTTCTTTATATATCTGAGATACATGGTTTTGCCAAATATATGCTCTGCAAAAATTTTCTCCCATCCTAGGATTGTCTTTTCACTCTTGATGGTCAATTCATTTTTAAAGAGTTTTTAAAAATTAAGTTGGCATTGCATTTAGATGTTATTTTGAATATTTCTGTGAAACAATCTTCTCCTTACGAAAAAACCAGTAATTATAGTACCTTTTGCAGAAGGTTGATGAAAGGTTAAATGTAGAAGGTTGTTGAAAGGATTAAGTGAGCAATGTATACACAATTGTATATAATGTGTGGTACTTAGCACGAGATATATGCTCTGCATGTGATAGCTCCTATAATATATCTCTGCCTTCCAGCCTTTTATATCTTCTATTTTTCTTCATATCAACATTTTCTATTTTCTTCATATCAATCCTGCACATTTCTGAGTTTATGCCTTGGTGTGTGTGTGTGTGTGTGTGTGTGTGTGTGTGCACGTGCACATGGTTGGTTTGTGCGTGGTTTTTAAAAACGGTATGTTGCTATTATGAGTGAGTTTTTCTTCATATTTTTGTAGTGGGTTTGGAAAGCTATTGATTTTATATTCATCGAACTTTCAAAATGATAAGTTGTAAAATTTATGACTTTTCTCCTTATGCAGGTGATTCTAATGCAGCCTTTCTGTTAGAAGCCATGGTTCTTTTTTCTTTTTCTTTTTTTAATGTAAGCTCTGCACGCAGTGTAGGATTTGAACTCATGACCCTGAGATTAAGAGTTTCATGCTCTTCAGGTGACTGAGCCAGCCAGGTGCGGCCCCCACCCCCACCTTCACCTGGTTCTTTGTCATTCTGCCTTCTTCTGCACTGATTTGAATCTTCTTCCAATCCTGGTCTACTGTTGAGTCCCCCAGTGGATCTTCCTGTCTCTTGCCTTACTCTTCTCCAGTCTAGCACCCACACAGCCACCATGGTGTTCTTTGAAATGGGAATCTGATCGTGACACTCCCCTTCTAAGTGTGTTACTGGCTCTCCATCACCTGTAAGGTTTTATCTTGTAAGGCAATTTTAGGGCCTTCATGACTCAACCTGTATCTACTCATTCCAGCATCATCTGTCTGTTTCCTTATATGTACATTATGCTGTAGCACAGCACTGCCCAAATATAATATGAGCCCCATAAATACAGTTTTCTAGTAGCCACATTAAAAATATAAAAAGAAACAAAGCAAACTTAATTTTAATCACATGTTTTATTTAACCCAGTACGTTCAACTGTTATTTCAACATAGGTATAAAAAAGCAATGTCGAGTTCATATGAATAGAAACTGTAATAGGAGTTCTAGGGGTTGGGAGGGATAGAATGGGAAGTTGGTGGGGCGCCTGGGTGGCTTAGTCGGTTAAGCGTCCGACTTTCGCTTAGGTCACGATCTTGCGGTTCGTGGGTTCGAGCTTCTCAGAGCCTGGAGCCTATTTCAGATTCTGTGTCTCCCTCTCTCTCTGACCCTCCCCTGCCTACGCTGGATAGAATGGGAAGTTGGTGTTTAATGTGTACAGAGTTTGTGTTTGGGATGATGAAGTTCTGGAAATGAATAGCAGTGATGCTGCTCAACATTGTGAAATGTGGTTAATGCCACTGAGTCATACCCTTTAAAAATGGTTAAAATGGGGGGCGCCTGGGTGGCTTCATCCGTCAAGCGTCCGACTTTCGCTTAGGTCATGATCTCGCGGTTCATGGGTTCAAGCCCCGCATCGGGCTCTGTGCTGACTGCCAGCTCAGAGCCTGGAGCCTGTTTCGGTCTGTGACTCCCTCTCTCTCTGACCGTCCCTTGCTCACACTGTCTCTCTCTCTCTCCTAGAAATAAATAAAACATTAAAAAAATAAAAATAAAAATTGTTAAAATGGTAAATTTTGTGTTACATACGTTTTACTAAAATAAACAAGGTCCACCTTAAAAAAATTGATGTGAAAATTGTCAATAAAATACTTTTACTTTTTTTGTACTGAGTCTCCACCATTCTGTATTTTACACTAGCAGTGCGTGTTCAATTTGCTTGAGCTTTTTCACTTATATGTGCTGCTCCGTGCCATCTGTGCCTGCCCTCTCACACGCTGGGTCCCCTGCCTGGAGGGCCTGTCTGCTGCCTGCCTGTGCCTCCTGGCCACCTGTGTGCATTCTTTAACACCAGCACTGCTTCCCCAGCGAGCGTTTTTCTGTTGACAGTACCCGCTCTCCTTCCTTCTGGCCACCCCGAGCTGTGTGTGCTTCTGTTGTTGTTGCTCTCTCGCTGCACTTCGACTTGCTCACTACATGCACGTCTCCTAGTCCGAATCCTGAATTGCTGAAAGCAGAGGGTACCTTTTAACTCTTTTTACCTGGAGTCTGATGCAATGTCTGCCTTATTGAAAGTGCTACATACCTGTTTGCTGAACGAATCCTTTGGGTAGAAAAACACCTGTGCAAAACTTCTCCACGTAAAAATGAATTAATACATTTTTTGAATGTTGTCAAGAGTTCCTTCCTATGGAGGAAGTTTTCCTGTGAAGCCTTTTTACATGGGCCACACATGACAAGGAATAAGTCAGGAACCTTACCATATGCTTGGGGACTTCATAGCTGAGGGAGCCCTTCTCAATGGAAGCCAATCAATAATATTTTTTAAAACCTTTTCTACGTTAATGTCACCTTATTTTAATGTTATGAAGTATGAAGATAGTGTGAAAGGCAAAAGTAAATAAAAACATGAATAAAAACGTGAGAAGATATTTGATATCTTTGAAAACAAAAATTCACTTATCTATGCAAAATGATGTTTAAGCTGAGAGGGAATGCACAATCAAGATGCAGATTGGTCTCAAAGGATGAAACATTTGGCTGAAACAAGACAAAGTTTAAAAGAAAGAAATGTAAAGTTTTGGATTTAAGTATAAACTATTATAAGTATATAAAGTGAGGAACTCGGTTTGGTATCAGTGCATTTTAATTTACCACAAACTTTATATGACCCACCATTGGGTTTCTTCTACTGAAAAACAGATCATTTGGTACAGCGTTCATAAAATATAGGGTCCAGACACTAGGAAGTAATAGTACAAGTGTCGTCCACACCGACTGGACCCTTTCACAAGTACCGAGTACCAACCTGGGTGCCACATTTTAAGAGATACATTGACAAACTTGGAGGTGTTCAGAAGTATCCGCCCACAGCAATGACCTTCCCAGATCACGGGAAGGCCGCTTGGATTAAGAAGAATGTTCAAAGGGGAGTCGTAAGAGCTGTCTTCACATATTTCACAAGCTCTGAGGAGGGAGCAAACACTGTTGTCACTGCAGAGGCCAGACTGCACATCAAAAAGCACAATTTCTAAGTAGGAAACTTTTGCAGAATACAAGGACTTTCAACAAAAACTCCTCTTAAGGTACTGAACTCTGTTCCTGGAAGTGTTCCAATAGAGACCAGGTTAAGGTCTG
Organism: Proteles cristata cristata; assembly: GCA_017311185.1. NCBI lineage: Eukaryota > Metazoa > Chordata > Mammalia > Carnivora > Hyaenidae > Proteles > Proteles cristata. Next base: position 365,426 of record JAESUZ010005085.1, read on the forward strand.
TTAAGATTAGCACAGAAAGGAGTTTAGACTTGTGCAAGAGTTTAATTTGGCTTCTAAATTTTAACCCTATGATTCTTTCTTTTCCTTTAAATAGGAGTTCTGTGGTATATAGTAAGAACTGACATTTACTGAACCCTAATGTCCTAACCAGTCCTGTGTTGTGGAGACTATCTTTCCCATTTTACCCATGAGGAAACTGAGACTTAGAGAAGTTCAGTGAATTGTCCAAGTTATACAGCTAGCAAGTGGCAGGGACTGAGTTTGAACCCAAGGCATTTGACTCTAGGGCCCACCTCCTTACCTCTACCTGAAGCTGCCCCCTGAATACGGTAACATATTTGTTTAATTCATTAAAAATGTGATTTATTTCTGGAATATAACCATGTCTTAAGTGTTAAGTGGGATACTTACACAACCTATCTTTTAAAAATCATGAATTTAAAAAACTTGTACTTTTCTAATTATGAATAAATAAACATACTTGCATAGAATTTGAAAAATCAAAATTATTTATAAACCTGCTACCCTTAGGGTTACTACTGTTATCAGTTTGATGTTCAATTACTGTGTCCAGTTTTAAAAAACAAACAAAAATAGCAGATTGCTTCAGTCAGGGGCAATGTTGAGGTGCTGAAGACTTTGGACACCAGAGCATGCCCTTCGAGAGGCGTCTCAGTCTGTTTGGGCTGCAAAAATAGAGCACCACAGACTGGGTGGGTTATAAAAAACAGAAATTTATTTCGCACAGTTCTGGAGCCTGGAAGTCCAGGATCAGGGTGGCGGCCTGGTCGGTCCTGTTAAGAGCCCCCCTCCACAAGGCAGACTCTCCACTTGGCACGTGGCTGAGATCGGAGAGAAGCAAGCTTTCCAAAGGGCGCTAATCCCATCTATGGGGCCTCTACCCTCGTGACCTCACCTCATTCTCATCAGCTTCCAGAGGCTCCACCTCCTAATACCTCACCATGGGGCATGGAGTTTCAACATACGAGTTTTAGAGAGGCACAAACATTCAGTGTATAACACAAGATTTGAGTTTTCTCACTTCTAGCCCAATATTGAACCACAATGCTTCTCTGTAGCATCGAGGCTCACTCAGTAAGGGGAAGAATACCTTCTTCACTGGAATAAACAGATTTTTGTAATATGATGATTGAAATAGAGATATTTATCATAAAATACAATACCTTGAATTGAGTTTTATTCATTCGATGAATATTTATTGTTATCAGCTCTGTGGCAGTTGCTGAATATAGATATAGATAGATATAAATATAGACATAGATATAGGTATAGATATAGACATAGACGTAGACATAGGTATAGATATATCCAAATATAGTACTGAAGAAACCAGGTAAGGTCCCTGTTTTCATGGGGTTTACAATCTGGTGAGAAAGACAATAAATAAATCAATAGTTATTCATCAGGCAGGCCAACAGGAAAAAATCAGAAACATCACTGAATTTTGGCAAATGTGTACTCCTGGGTAATCCAAGCTCCCATCAAGACACGGAATGTCACACAATTCTAGATAGTTCCCTCTTGCCTGAAATGCTCTTCCCTAGAATTTTTCATGACTGGCTCTTTTTTTGATACCCAGTGCTCAGCTTAAATGTCTCTTCCCTGTAACTCACCCTACCCCCCAGAGGCAGCTAGTGTTCAGATCTTTTTCTACCATAGATTAATTTTAGTTGTTCTGGAACTTTATATAAATAGAACCATACAGTATCTCTTTTGTATCTGGCTTCTTTCACTCAGCCTTATGTTATTTGAGAATTGATGCATGTATCAGTAATTCATTTCTTTTTGTTATTGCCAGGTAGTAGTCCATTGTGTGTGTGTACCAAGTGGACTTTTTTCTAGGGTTTGGCTATTATGAATAAAGCTGTTATGAGTGTACTTATATAAGTCTTTCTGTGGATAGATTTAATTTATCCAGCTTGGAACTCAGAGGACTGTACTAAATCTGATGACTTCCATCTTCCAACTCTTCATTACGTGGATGTTGAGATTCTCAGTCTGTCCTCCCTCTCTCTGCTGTGTTTTCTACATCTTTCTCTCTGCGCTACATTCTGGGTGAGTTCCGCAGATTTATCTTCAATTTCCTTTCTCTGTCTGATCTACTATTTAACCTGTCTGTTGAATATTGAACTTTTAAACAATTTTAGCAAATATTTTTCGTATCTAGAATTTCTACTTTTTGTCATCTCCTGTTCGTGTTTTGGATTTTATTTTCCTAATTTTGCTGAGTGTCATTAAAGTTCCTTTTTCAGATTTCAGATATGGATATTTTTGTTTGATTCTTCTGTGAAATATTTTTATTGGCTTTAGGGGTTTGGGTTTGTTTTTTTTTAATTTTTGTTTTGTTTTGATTCATTTGTGAGTGCTTTTCTAGGGACTGCTGGTCTGTTAATGTATACTCACGTACACACATTCCAACAGAATTCACTAATTCTAACCATTTTTGTTTTCGTTTTTTTGTTTTTCAATTTTTTTAATGTTTATTTTTGGTAGAGACAGAGACAGACAGAAGGTGAGTGAGAGATGGGCAGAGAGGGAGACACAGAATCCAAATCGGGCTCCAGGCCCTGAGCTGTCAGCACAGAGCCCGATGCGGGACTTGAACTCACAAACCATGAGATCATGACCTCAGCCAAAGGTGGACACTTAACTGGCTGACGCACCCAGACACCCCTTAGTTTTAGTTTCTTTAAAACTTAAGAGTTTTGTTTTGTGAGGATAATGTGAATTTGGGTGCTATACTGCTTCGCAGCATAGGTGTGAAAGTCTGCCTTCTCATGAGGAGCTCTTTTCATACTCTCAGCCTTGGGCAGGTGGCTGGCCTGGACCATGGTAGGTGAACCCGTTCAGTTTCCTGTTCATGGACGAGGCAGCGCTTCCCAGATCCCAGCTGTGCCCTGGGCCTGTGGCCTAAACTTCTGGCCAGGGAGTGACGATAGAGCCCAGGCCTGGGGCTGTCCCCTCCCCGTATCTCCCACCCACTGTGGGCTCCCTGTTTCCATTACTGGCAGCTGATGGTTTTCCTTCTTCTTTTTGAGTTTAACTCTGTATTAAAATTTTATCCTTTTGATGTTTTCTCCAGAATTTTGTATTGTTTCAAGTGGGAAAAGGAAGGGTTTTTTAAAACATCTTCTCAGATTATTTTAATGAGAAATTTGTGCAAATTCTTTAATCTCATTAAGCCTTCAGTAAAAGTCCTGAAGAGAATACATGAGTACTTAGCACTTAGTACTTCTGCAATAAAGTATGTTAAAAATAAGATAGCTATTTTATTATTTTCACTAGCAGTCTAATAATTGTGTAATTTCATTTTTTATCCGCCCCATTAATCCATGCCTACATGATTGTAGCCCAGGGTTGTTGTAAATATCAAATTATTAAAAAATAACTGTTGGGGCGCCCGGGTGGCTTAGTTGGTTAAGCGTCCGACTTTCGCTCAGGTCATGATCTCGCAGTTCGTGGGTTCGAGCCCCGCGTCAGGCTCTGTGCTGACTGCCAGCTCAGAGCCTGGAGCCTGTTTCAGAGTCTGTCACTCCCTCTCTGTCTGACCCTCCCCTGCTCATGCTGTCTCTCTCTCTCCTAGAAATAAATAAAATATTAAAAAAAAAAAATAATTGTTATTGGGTTGCCTGGGTGGTTCAGTCGGTTAGGCATCCAACTCTTTTTATTCTTTTTTAATGTTTTATTTATTTCTGAGAGAGAGAGACAGACAGCATGAGCAGGGGTTGCAGAGAGAGATGGAGACACAGAATCTGAAGCAGGCCCCAGGCTCTGAGCTGTCTGCACATAACCCGACGCGGGGCTCGAACCCACGATCTGTGAAATCATGACCTGAGCTGAAGTCGGATGCTTAATCAACTGACCCACCCAGGCGCCCCTAGGCATCAAACTCTTGATCTTGATATGATCTCGGGGTTTGTGAGTTCGAGCCCCACTTTGGGCTCTGTGCTGACAGCACAGAGCCTGCTTGGGATTCTCTCTCTGTCCCTCTCTCTTTGCCCCTCTCCTGCCAAAATAAATAAACGTAAAAAAATTATTGAAGCTTTGAAAAATGATAAAAATAGTACAAATTCAGTGGGAAACTCTCAGCCATAGAGAAGTGTAGGCAGTGTCCAGCAGGTCAGTGTGTCTCTGGGCAGTACAGATTTTAGGCCAGAGTCCACAGAGTCCATGGGGCCCAGAATGTTTTTGTTTGGTTCACACAGTGAATTTGTTGCTGACACTTAAAAATAGTGACATTTCACCTAAAGTTTATATACCTGACTTCTTTTGAATAACGGAGTTATGTCACTACACTGGGTCTGCTTCCCACATGGAATCAATTACTTTGTGCCAAATGGGGTCTGTCCCCTGATTGCTCTGCGTGACTGAGGCTAACAGCCACTTACCATTTATTGTTACACATTTACTGTCGTTATGTAAGTAGTACCGAAATAGTAGTGTATATCCATTTCTCTGTCAAAAATAGGAAAGCAAAAGGTAGATGGAGAAAACCCTGTGTTATAGGAGAGATGGAAGAGACTGTTAACATGGAGTTTTCCTGACTGAAACGATCTGCCATTCTTATTATTTTTTAAATTGTATAAAATAATTGAACATCAAACTGATAACTGGTTGCCTAAGGGTAGAAGGATTATAATTTCTTTCGATTTTTCAAATTCTAAACAAGTATGTACATGTTCCAACGCCCTGTTAATCCATGATTAAGTGAGCTCTGGGCAGCTGGTAGAACGCAGGGGCGAGTTCTTGGCTGAGAATGAAGACAGAGAAAGTACCAAAATGAAAAAGTTAAATATCACTTTTTCCATGTGGGAATTTGTAGTCCTTTTTTTTCTTTTTTTTAGTTTGTGGACCCATGGATTATAAGTGGAGCACTTTTTTGGGGAAAACATGTTTCCATACAGGTTTAAATTCTGCATATACATATATCATTGCCATTTGTTTTACAGATTGTGGAATTACTGATATGCTTTCCTAAATCGCAAAAAAGCTGAAGATGTCTAGATACTTAACGGCTTTGACAGTGACCACCCTCGTCGGTGTGGCCGTGGGGGGGTTTGTCCTGTGGAAAGGCATCCGGCGCCGGAGAAGCAAAGCGAGCCTTGACCCCTGGCAGCAGTGGCGGCAGCAGCAAGCCCCGGGCAGGAGGGAGCAGCCCCCCCCAGCAGGCGACCAGCTGCGCTCCGGTGCCCCTGGAGCCTCCTGGAAGGAGAAGATCCTCGAAGCCAAGGTGGTGACTGTGTCTCAGGAGGCAGAGTGGGACCACATCGAGCCCTTGCTTAGGAGTGAGCTAGAAGATTTCCCAGTACTTGGAATCGACTGTGAGTGGGTAAGTTAAAAAGCAAAAATAAATCATGCAAATCTTGTCTGCTTTTCTAACTAGGGACCTTGAATAGTCAAGTCGAGGATAAGATTAAAGGAGAATTCGCTTGTTCTCAACTAGCTCATAAATAGAATTTAGCAGAAGGAGAAGCTGCTTCTCTTGTCAGGAGAGGAGAATGCTTATAATCGTGGGGTCTGGAGTGAGACAGACCTGTACGAGTCCCATTTTGACCACTTCTTTATCCTGTGACTTCGGACAAGCTACTTACCTTCTCAGAGGCTCGTGAACAAACATCCCTATGTTTATCATAGGGATGCAATGGTAGCTTCCTCCCAGAGCCTTTCAAAGGATTCAGATTGACAAGCCCTGTAAAAGGTGCGGCATGATTTTCACATATAGTAAATGCTCATTCAGTATTAGCTACTATTAATATTTTTAATAGTATTTTCGTAAGGATGCCATGGAGAAGTTAGTTAAGGAGGTCTATTTAAATGGGAGTTACTACACAAGGTAGCATTTCAAGAGATAACATTAAAATTTGATATCCTGTTTGCTCTCAGCCAGTACTTTGCTGTTTGTTTGCAGCATCTCATTTCATTTCCACAGTAAATCCTGTGTAGGAGATCCTGTTGTTACCTTCACTTTACAGATAGGAGGAAAGAGGCTCAAAAAGGTAACCGCTGTCTGAGCCCAGGGCTTTCCTAACCATCTGGTTAGTTTTTCTAATAGTTCTTCTTTGGGGAGAGTTGTTACTTAGTTGTAATGAGGATCAGAGGGTACATTTCTTCCTCCCTCCTTCTGATTCACAGAGTGAACTTTAATCTCTATGAAACAGAAGATGTCACAAAACTATAAATAAATCGTAGTTATCATTTCTTGTTTATGTTTGTCTTATCTGAGATACGTAGAGTATGGCCCAGAGCCAGGAAAATATAATCAGAAGAGGCCCTAAGGAGAATGGCTGCCACAAAATCGGGTCACAGAATGGTAGAGGGTCTGCCATATGCCAGGGGTGACCACAAGAACACTTGACAGTGTGGGAAGGGTTTAGTCCTCACACAAGGCCTGACACCTGCTCAAGGTATTTCATCCTGTCAGCAGTAATAGTTGTTTCTACCCGTGATCATGGGCCAGCAGGACAGGAGGGACACTTCTGGTCTATTCTGTATAAGAAATTATATCATTTTAGGAATATTTAGTCCAACAATAGTAGAAGAACACATCACTAAACAGTGAGCTTTGGTAGATTAGGAACATTCACTTTTGCCAAACACCTTGATTTTCTAACTAAGTGAAGTATAACTGCTTCAGTGGGGTAGCCCGAAGTGAGTGGTTAATAATAGCAGTTGATTTAAGAATAATGTTTAATTACTGTAGCAGAGATGTGGACAAGCTGAAGTGGCAAATAATCCAAAACCCACTTCATTTTGGCTTTGGATAAGTATGAAGTCATGCTGGATGCCACATCTTCAGGTGTGATTGATTACGTTTCCCTGTTTGTTGCCACAGAAAAGCTTTATGAAGAAAACTATTTATTTCTTGGTCTCTCCATTCTTCCATTTGTATTTTCCTTTCTCTCTCTTTTTTAAAGTTTTTAATGATTATTTATTTTTGAGAGACAGAGCATGAGCAGGGGAGGGGCAGAGAGAGAGGGAGACACAGAATCCGAAGCAGGTTCCAGGTTGTGAGCTGTCAGCATAGAGCCCCACGCGGGGCTCAAACTCCCCAACTGTGAGATCACAACCTGAGCCGAAGTTGGATGCTTAACCTACTGAGCTACTCAGGCTCCCCTCCCTTTCTCGTTTAGTCACTTTTGTGTGCTTGTTTAGTTATTATTTTTGTTCTTGTCTAATACAGTGATTTACTAAAATGTTTACCTTTTTCTTTGCTCATTTTTTTCTTGTATCTCAGACCTTCTTTTTAGGATCATTTTCTTTAAGGTCATTCTTTAGAAGTTTATTTCTTCAAGGCTCATTAAACTAATTGTCTTTGTTCTTGTTTTGAAAGTGTCTTTATTTTGCTCTTAATTTGAAAGAAAGATATTTTCACTAGATACAAAATTCTAGCTTGGCAATTTATCATCATTTTCAAGACAGTATTCTGTTGTCACCTGGCTTCTGTTGTTGCTGTTTAAAATAACTCTCAGTCTAAGTGTTGATTCTTTGTAGGTAATCTAACTTTCTGTAGCTCCTTTTATTATCTCCACTTTGAGTTTATGGTTCTGAAGATTCAGTATGAGGAGGCTAAGTGTTCTTTCTGTGTTTCCAATATGGGATTCTGAGAGATAGGTGGAAATGAGGATTGGTATCTTCTACCAATTTTTATTTCATTATTATTATCTTAAACAAATCACTGCATTTTCTTTTTTAAAGCTTATTTATCTTTGAGAAAGAGAATGTGTGAGTGGGGGAAGGGCAGAAAGAGAGGGAGAGAAAGGATCCCAAGCAGGCTCCATGCCATCAGGGTAGATCCTGACGTGGGGTTTGAACCCACGAACGGTGAGATCATGACTTGAGCTGAAATTGAGAGTCAGACACTCAACCGACTGAGCCATCCAGGCGCCCCTCTTCTATCAGTTTTTGAATTCCCTTTGACAATTGTCTTTACTGTTTGTTCTTCTTCTCTCCCCACCCCGCCTTTTCTTTCTCATCTTCTCCCTCCTCTTCCTTCTTTATTGCTGTAATTTGATCAGCTATATTCTCAACTTTTATACTATCCTACATATCTGGTAATCTCTTATATTTAACATATCATAGTCTCTATGGATTTATTCTGCATGGTTTCTTTAGGTCTCTTTTACAGTCCCCTTTTTCTTTATTTAGTTTTGTCTAATCTGTTTTACTTGCCGCTGAAGTCTTTTTTTTAACCTTTTTATTGTAAAATAAAACACATCAAGAAAAGTGCCTGAAACGAAAATAGCTAAATGATTTATCTAAAGAGAACAGCTGTGTAACTAGAAACTAGGTCAGGAAATAGAAGATTGCTAGTACCCCAGAAGCTCCCCTTCTGACCCCTTATAATCGTTGTCCGCCCACAGTTATCATTACCCTCATTTCATAGTATTTACATTCTTGTTTTTCTTTATACTTTTACTAGTTATGCATGCATCCCTAAGCACTGTAACTTAGATTTGCCTGCTTTTTAAATTTAATAAATGTGAAACTGTCAACTATGTATTCTTTTGTGTCTGACTTCTTTTGCTCCAACATTGTGAGATTTATCTATAGTGTGTGTGACTGTAATTCTTTGCCATATAGTAATCCCTCGTATAAATATATCATGATTCATTTCATCCATTCTAATATTGATGGACATTTGAGTTTGTGGTTTGGAGCTCTTACAAGCAATGTTGCAGTGAATTTATGGACTCATTCTTATTAGGCATATGTATCTAGGAGTGGAGTCCTGCAATATAGAATTGTGTGTATGTTTAACTTATATGGGTAATGCCAAACTGTTTGCCAAGGCGGTTTTAACTAGTATACCCTCCAATCAGTATTGCACGAGTGTAGCCATTGTTCCAGTTGTTTTCAGAAGTGGTTACGCTGATTTAACCTCCCACAAAGACTGTCTTTGTCTGTATCGCATCAGTTGGTACTGGCAGATTTTTATTTATTTTTCATTTTTGTTTATTGTTTTGGTACTGTCAGATTTTTATTTTTATTTATTTGGTACTGTCAGATTATTTTTTTTACTAAACCATTTTTTAATGTCTGTTTATTTTTAGAGAGTGTGTGTGCGCATGCAAGTCAGAAAGGAGCAGAGAGAGAGGGAGAGAAAGAATCTCAAGCAGGCCCTGTGCTGTTAGCACAGAGCCCGACATGGGGCTCCATCCCACAAACTGTGAGATCATGACCTGAGCCAAAATCAGGAGTCTGACACTTAACCGACTGTGCCACCGAGGCACCCCCACATCTTCTTTTTCCACTCATCAGTTGATAGACATGGGCTGTTTGCATAATTTGGCTGTTGTAGATAATGCTGCTATAAACATTGGGGTGCATATATCCCTTTGAATTAGTATTTTTGATTCCTTGGATACTGCAGTTGCTGGATTAGAGGGTAGCTCTATTTTTATTTTTATGTATTTATTTTTAAATGTTTTTTTAAAAAATTTACTTCTGAGAGAGACAGCGTGAGCAGGGGAGGGTCAGAGAGAGAGGGAGATACAGAATCTGAAGCAGGCTCCACGCTTTGAACTGTCAGCACAGAGCTCGATGCGGGGCTTGAACCCACGAACTGTGAGATCATGACCTGAGCTGAAGTCGGACGCTTAACCGACTGAGCCACCCAGGCGCCCCAAGGTATCTCTATTTTTAACTGTTTGAGGACCTCCATACTGTTACCAGAGCAGCTGTACTGATTTGCATTCCCATCCACAATGCAAGATGGTTCCCTTTTCTCCACATCTCAAGCCAGTATCTGTTGTTTCTTGTGTTGTCGATTTAGCATTCTGACAGGTGTGAGATGGTATCTCATTATAGTTTTGATTTGCATTTTCCTTTTTAAAAAAAATTTTTTTTTAATGTTTATTTGATTTTGAGAGAGAGAGAGAGAGAGAGAGAGAGGTGAGCAGGGGAGGGGCAGAGAGAGGGAGACACAGAAAATCCGAAGCAGGCTCCAGGCTCTGAGCTGTTAGCACAGAGCCTGACGCGGGGCTCAAACTCAGACTGCGAGATCATGCCCTGAGCCGAAGTCGGTCGCTAACTGACTGAACCACCCAGGCGCCCCTGATTTGCATTTTCCTAATGATGAGTGATGTTGATCATCTTTTCATGTGTTTGTTGGCCAGCTGTATATGTCCTTTGGAAAAAATGTCTGTTCATGTCTTCTGCCCATTTTAAAATTGGATTATTTGTGTTTTGGGTGCCAAGTTTATAGGTTCTTGATATATTTTAGAATCTACCCTTTATCAGGTATGTCATTTGCAAATACCTTTTGCCTTTTAGTTTTGTTGATAATTTCCTTTGCTGTACTATAAAGTATTCATTTTATTTATTTTATTTTTTGATTGAGCATCATTTTATACTTTATTGATCATTTAGATATCTTCTTTTATGGAGTATCTGTTCAAGTCTCTTACCCCCTTTTTTTTTATTTGTCTTTTTCTTACTGATTTATAGGAGTTCTTTTTATATTCTGGGTATGAATCCTTTGTTAGTTAAATGTATACCTTAAATGTTTTATCCCATTCTGTAAATTGCTTTTACATTATTTTTTTAAGATTGTATTCAAAAAAAATTTTTTTAAGTTTTAGTTTTGTGATAGAGAGTGGTAGCAGGGGAGGGGTAGAGAGAGGGTGGGGCAGAGTATCTGAAGTGGGTTCTGTGCTGACTGCAGGGAGCCCATTGTGGGGTTCAAACTCACAAACCTTGAGTTGAGATCATGACCTGAGCCAAAGCTGGGCGCTTAACTGATTGAGCCACCAGGCACTTAGAATGTATTTTTAAGTAATCTCCACACCCAGCATGGACCTCAAACTCATGACCCGTGATCAAGAGTTACAGCCTCTAACCGCTGAGCCAGCCAAGCACCCAGCCTTTACATTCTTTTTGATGTTATCTTTTGATGATCAGAAGATCTGTATGGTACAGTTTTTGTTGTTTGTTTTTTTTTTTTTTTTTAATGTTTTATTTATTTCTAGGAGAGAGAAGACAGCGTGAGCAGGGGAGGGTCAGAGAGAGAGGGAGTCACAGACTGAAACAGGCTCCAGGCTCTGAGCTGGCAGTCAACACAGGGCCCGACGCGGGGCCCGAACCCACGAACCGCGAGATCATGACCTAAGCGAAAGTCGGACGCTTAACCGACTAAGCCACCCAGGCGCCCCTGTATGGTACAGTTTTAAGAAGTCTTATCGTTCTCCTGGTCATAAAGATATTCTCCTATATTATTTTCTTGGAGTTTTATGGTTTTAATCTTGCACATTTACAGTTCACCTGAAATTTGTTGTGTGAGTGGGGCTGTGAGGTAGAATCAAGTTTTATTTTTTCCTCATATGGATATACACTTGTCCTAGTACCATAAATTGAAGAGATAAACCTTTCCTCACTGCTCAGCTGTGCCCCTTTACCACAATACCTATTATCTGTATGAATAGATCTGCTTCTGGGCTCTCAAATAGCCTATTTTTTTTTTTTTAATTTATTTCTGAGAGAGAGAGACAATGTGAGTAGGGGAGGGTCAGAGAGAGAGGGAGACACAGAATCTGAAATAGGCTTCAGTCCCTGAGCTAGCTGTCAGCACAGAGCCCGACGCGGGGCTCGAACCCACAAGCTGCGAGATCATGACCTGAGTCTAAGTCAGCTGCCCAACTGACTGAGCCACCCAGACGCCCCTCAAATAGCCTATTTTTCTATTCTTACACCAGTAATCACAAACTATCTTGGTTACTGTTGTTTATCACGACTCCTGTTATCTAGAACAGCAATACTTGCCATCTTGTTCTTTTTCCAGAACGTCTTAGTCTTAGTTCTTCGTATTTCGTTATACATTTTAGTACCTGCTTTTCAGATTCTACAAAAAAAAATTCTTGATATTTTGATTGAGATTGTACTGCATCAGTAGGTCGATTGTGAGGAATTAACTTCTTAGAATATTGAATTTTCTAATCTAAGAAAGTTCATTTAGATCTTTAATTTCTCTTAAAAATATAGTTTTCTGTGATTTTGAAAATTCTGTTACAAGTGAAATCTTTAAAAAATTTTTGTGTTTCTGGTATATGGAAATGCAGTTGATTTTTATATATTTATCTTATATTAAGGACCCTTACTAAACTCATTAATTCGAATTACTTGTAGATTCTTTTGGATTTCTGTGTACCCTCTTATATCATTTGAGAAATGACAATTTATTTCTTTCCAGTCCTTACATTTTTTGTTTCTTTTCTTGCTTTACTAGGATCACGGTGTTATGTCCAGTAGAAGTGGTGACAGTAGGCATCTCTGACTCATTCCCTATCTCAAAATGACAGCTTTCAGAGGTGCCTGGGTGGCTCAGTTGGTTAAGCGTCTGATTTCAGCTCAAAGCATGATCTCACAGTTTGTGAGGTCAAGCCCCACATTAGGCTCGCTGTTGTCTGCACAGAACTCGCTTCAAATCCTCTGTCCCCCTCTCTCTCTGCCCCTCCTCTGTGCTTGCTCTATCTCAAAAATAAATAAACATGAAAAAAATTAAAAGAATGAATAAAAATTGTAAAAAATGACAGCTTTCAGCATTTCATATTGAATATGTTATGTGCTATATTTGACTAGGCCAGCATGTGTTTGTAGATCCCTTTACCAGATTAAATACATTGAATTCTATTAATGGTTTGTTAAGAGTTGTTTTTTTTTTTAATTATGATTAGATGTTGAATTTTATCAAGTCCTTTTTCTGCATTTCTTGAGATGACTATGTAGTTTTTCTCCTTTATTCTGTTGTTGTGGTGAAATATATTGATGTTTTAATTTCTGGAGTAAATCCAACTTGGTCATGATGTCTTTTTCTTTTTATACATTGCTGAATTCATTTTGCTAATGCGTTTTAGGGGATTTTTTAAAAACTTGGTCATGACGGATATTGGCTTATACTTTTCTTTTTTAGGAATGACCCTGTTCAATTTTGATTAAAAATTATATTGACCTCAGGGGTGCCTGTGTGGCTCAGTTGGTTAAATGTCCCACTTCGGCTCAAGTCATGATCTCACAGTTCATGAGTTTGAGTCCCACACTGGGCTCTGTGCTGACACTCAGAGCCTGGAGCCTGCTTCGGATTCTATGTCTCCTTCTCTCTGCCCCTTCCCCACTCATGCTGGCTCTCTCTTTCTCTCAATAATAAATATATATTAAAATTTTTTTTAAAGTTATATTGGCCTCAAACAAATTAAGGCTTTCCTTATTTTTCTGTTCTCTGGAAGAATTTCTATAAGATTGTCATTCTTTTTGGGGCACTTGTGTGGCTCAGTCAGTTACACGTCCAACTCAATTTTGGCTCAGTTTGTGATCTCACGGTGGTGAGATTGAACCCTTCATTGGGCTCCATGCTGAGCGTGGACCCTGCTTAAGATTCTCTCTCCCTTTCCCTTTCCCCTGCTTGCACACATGCTCTTTTTCTCTCTCTCAAAAAAAAAAAAAAAGAAAAGAAAAGAAAAAGAAGAGAAAATAAAGATTGTCATTCTTTTTTACTTAAATATTTGATTAGAATCTACTGGTGAATCTGCAGTTATTTTTTTAAGGGAAGTTTTGAAATATGGATATAATTTTTTAATAGTTTTGGGGATCTTCAGATTTCCTATTTCTTCATATGTTTAAAAAAATTATTTATTTATAACTAAGTAATCTCCACACCCAACATGGGGCTTGAACTCACAACCCTGAGATCCAGAGTGGCATGCTTTTCCAGGTGAACCAGCCAGGTGCCCCATCTTCACGTCTGTTTTGATAGATTATATTTTTCATCTAAATCTGCTTTCAAATTTTAAAATTATGGGCATAAACATATTTATAATATCTTCAGGTTGTTTTCCCCAATCTGAAAGATGTCCTTCTTGACATCATTTATTTATGCCTCCCTCTTTTTTCTTGATTACTCCTATGGGCTTATCAATTCAATTAGTCTTTTTGAAGAAGCAACTTCTCACTTTGTTGATCATTCATAAAAAAATGAATGTTTTATTTCATTGATTTTTGCTTTTTCTCTCTTATTTTTTTCTTCTTCTACTAGCTTGGGTATAGTTTGCTGTTCTCCATTTATTCTTCAAACTAATTGACTTCCTACTATACTGTGCCACGGAAACTGATCAAGGTGATGCCCTTTTTTGTTTTCTAATCCAGTGGACACTTATTTAATAATCCAGTGTTATTCCAGCTGTCAAAAACACCTGCACAGTTCCTGCGTAAGATGTTGTTCTTGGCTTTCATGCCTTCACACTCTTCTGTTTCCTGTCATTCTGATCTCCCTTTTTTCTCACTTCTAAATCTTGAGGTGGTTTAGGCTTAGTCTCTTCTCTGTCCACCCCAGGGACTGCAAACTCACATGCCTACAAAGTCCAGACAGGAAATATAAATGAATGATGTGGAGTGATTGTTTGCATATTTGAATATTTGCATTTTTAAAAGAAATATGCTTCCTCCCTTTTTTCTTTAAATATAGGGCCTCTGTGATCTATCTTTTATTGTCCTAGTTTTAATAGAGACATGGATCCCAAGAAATATTTCTATTTATTAGAAAAACAGTGGTTATACAAACAATGGCAAATGGAAAATGACAGTGGCTTCAGTATTGAGAAGATATTATAGTGAATTAAAGAATTCACGGTATATATAAATGAGGAAGCTGCTGTATAGTTCAAGCCAAGTGTTGCCAGATTATCCAGTTAAAGCTTTAAGGAGTTTTTTCTAATAGATTTTTTAAAAGTGTGAACTTTACTAATTTTTAAATTTTGGTACAAGTTTTTAAATAAATGGAAACCAAAATAATGGAAACCAAAATAATGATAATATTAAACATGTCTGTGGATCAGCAGATGTGTCCATGGACCACAAATTTATGTCCTCCAATCCACATTCTTTTCTTCAGTGATCTCCTCTACTTTATAGCTTTAAATACCATTGATATGCGATGGCTCTTAAAATTACAACTCTAGGGGCGCCTGGGTGGCTTAGTCGGTTAAGCTTCCGACTTTTGCTTAGGTCATGATCTCACGGTTCGTGGGTTCGAGCACCGCGTTGGGCTCTGTGCTGACTGCCAGCTCAGGGTCTGGAGCCTATTTCGGAGTCTGTGTCTCCCTCTCTCTCTGACCCTCTCCTGCTCACGCTGTCTCTCTCTCTGTCTCCTAGAAATAAATAAAAATATTTTAAAAAAAAATTACAACTCTAGCCTTTTATATCTACCTGTCTGCTTGATGTCTTCCCTTCAATGGCTGATAGCCATCTCAAACTTACCATGTTCCTAACAACTCTTTTGAGTTTTCTTCCCAAACCTTTATTATCCTTAGTCTTCTCTACCTTTAAGATGAAAATCAGGGAGACATACTCCCCACTAAAGGCTGACAAACAAAAACAATAGGATTGAAAGTCAGACACAGACAATTAGTGTATGCTGAGTTTCTTCCGTGCAACATATGTAGAAATTCGGAGAAGTGGTTGCAGAAATAGCATACCATGCTACCAGATAGAGGCGTGGGTTTCCACATCCGCCTGAATGACCTGTGGTAATGTACAAGTATGTGTAAATCACTTGTACATGAGGTTTCTGCCATGTTTGAGAAGCTAAAACATGCCTTTCTCTTGGGAAGGTGGGGATCGACACGTTTATCTTTCTGGCTTCTGGCTCCTGCCTGATTTTTTCTAGAGCCTCTGGCTACAGATGTCCTCACTTAATGGATGCAAATAATTGGTGAAACAAAGATTGAATGAAGTGAAGGTCATTTTCCAAAGAGCATTGTTCTACAGGCTGGACTTGGGCTTCAAGCCAGCCAGAGGTCTACTCCCCCTTTTCCTTAGTATTAACCCTTAGTAGTAGGTTAATCTGACTACTTCTCCGCCTCTCCTCTGCTTCCTCCCTAGCCCAGGCCTCAAGGGTCTCTCATGTAGACCTTTGTGGTACCCTCCTGACTGGCCTCCCAGCTTGGACTCTTGTGTATCTACAGTCCCTCCCCCATAGAGTAACCAAACTGAACTTTTAAAAATGAAAATCAGATCATGTCAGTCCTCTGCTTAAAACCCTTTCATTGCTTTCAGTAAACCGAGGTGTCTTAATTACTTAGCGTACTTAGGGACTTACATGCTTTGGCCTCTCTCTGCATCTCTGATTTGTTTCCTATTCTCTTCCCATCCTCCTATTTTTTTTTTTTTAATCATCCTATTGTTACTTGCTGGCCTCATTAAACCTTTATTCTGTCACTAAACATGATAAGCTCATTCACGTCTCAAAGCCATGGTCTAAATTTAACTGAAACATAAACTCTACAGACTAAGAATGCTTATTAATCTGTTCAAGCCCAGAAGACAGTCCCGGATAATTCTTTACTCTCTGCCGCCATCAAGGGGTCATTTAAAGAATTGTGGGCTTTTCCAAAAAGTTTGTTCAGCTCTGGACTTTTAAGAATCCTGAAGCCAAAGTGGGTTATCCACTGGCCCTCAGAAAAGAGATTCTTTAAACCAATGCTCTCTAAGTGAATCACTGGAATACAGAAAACATTTCCATACAGAAATTTTGTCCAAAGTTTGATGCTTGATGGCATCATTTGTTAAAAGTTTTTACTTTTGTGTATGTTTAATATTGTCTGTGACATATTAGTATATTACTACATGTTTATAATGTATAAATGCATATATATATATGTTATGTGTGTCACAGGCATTTTATGAGTTGACTAATCTAAAAAACAAAAATCAGAACACTGGATTAAATAATGCTAATGAAATTTAAATGTATCTTTTTTGTTTTATTGAACATAATGTTGGTAAGCCAAGGATTCCATTTTTTCCCATAAATAGTAAGTGACATCAAGGCAAAAAGATACAAGGAAGCAAAAGGGGGAAATATGAGAAATAAAGACTAGATTAGATGTCTGATTCTTTAAGCCAGATTGACTCTGCTAAATGCATTATTCTTCCAATTACACATTCCATATAAATTGGGTACCTATTGGAATCGTAAACATTTTAATTCCTAGTGGAAAAACTTTATGTAATACATTGGCTCTTAAGCACAATCCAGAAACAGTATTAAAAAGACGATTTACTATCTCATTATTTATTTAAAGTATTTTAGACAATGGAACATGACTGAAAAGATGTACAGAAATCCAGCCTTAGGAATTTGCAGTGAATATTATATGAAATTAACATGCTAAATATTAGAAGAAGAGATGTATGGCTTTTTTCTTGGAGAGCTGGTATATGGAGGAAGGGACTTCTTCACTAATTAAAAGGTAATTTAATTTAGCCACATCTGAATGAATCGTTATAGAACAGGAACAAGTAGTCAAGTTTCTGGTAGGTCTTCTTTGACCTTGGCTAAGTCCTAAGAAATAGACACATTAGAAATCAAACTGGCGTGCTTTCACTTGATGATATGGAAATAACCCTCACTGGTAAAGCACTGCATGAGAAGGGAAATCCTAACCATTTTGTGAGTTGGGTCATGGTTTTACTTAGTGAAGTAGAAGTCAAAGATAAGGGCTCTCTGGATTTTGTTTTTAACAGCAGCTCTGTGATCTTAACTCTTTCCTTTCGATGGTTTTGGTGACCTCACCTCCGAAATATCCTACCTCTGATTACTTGTAATACTTTGAATCACTCCTTTGATATTTACCATGTAGTTTGTGTGGATTGTACCCTACCAATAAGGCTCTAATCCCTAAGGCAGGTTCCATCTCTCACATAACTTTATATCCACGGCGGCATCTGGTGCAGTGCGTAGGCCTCAGACATGGCAGTGAGACAACTGCATTGCCCAGAGCAGGGTTCCCCACTATGAGTATTTTAGGCTGATTCATTGTCAGAGAGCCTGTCCCATACATTGTAGAATGTTTGGTAGCATTCTGGCCTCTACCTGTTAGATACTTGTGCACCCACCCCCCAAATTATGACAACCAAAAATTTCTCCAGACATTGTCATATGTTCCTGGGGTGTGGGAAGGGGGTGCAAATGAATCTTGGTTGAGAACTCCCCTTCCAAATTTGGGAATTGGGGTTCTAGTCCTAACTTTGTCATTATCCCTCCTTGTTCAGGCAAACTGCTTCACCTGTAGGTCCTAATTTTCCTGTCCTGGAAAATGAGAAGGATTGGAATTTATTGGATGTTTAACCTGGGTTCAGTGAATAGCTTTAGAGGACTTTTTAATAATGTGAATTTTGTGTGTAAATTTTTCTGGGAATGACTTCTTACCTTCCAGCTTTTGTCTCCAACTTACCTGTTACCTCAAAAAGATTAAAACTAGGTCAGTTAGGGGTGCCTGGGTGGCTTAGTCGGTTAAGCGTCCGACTTTCGCTTAGGTCATGATCTCGCGGTTCATGGGTTCGAGCCCCGCGTCGGGCTCTGTGCTGACTGCCAGCTCAGAGCCTGGAGCCTGTTTCAGTCTGTGACTCCCTCTCTCTCTGACCCTCCCTTGCTCACGCTGTCTCTCTCTCCTAGAAATAAATAAAACATTTAAAAAAAAAAAAAACTAGGTCAGTTACTATAAAGTTATTTTCATCTCTTAAGATATAAGGATTGTAGCTTAGGCTCAGTATACATTTTTTTTCTTAGCACCATTTGTGAGGATAAAGCGCTGAGAAAACACCTTGGGCTACCAGGATTTATTATGTTGGCAGGTACCACTTACTTCTGGTACTGTGTTTCCTACCTCTTTTCAAAAATTGGATCTTGAGGCAGTAACGATAAGGTAAATGAGTAGGTAAGGTAAGGTAAGTAAGTAAGGTAAACGCATGCACGTTGGAGAGTCTCGGTAATGAATAGGACGTGTTTATCATTTGGCGTTCTACATAGTTTTTTTTCACCTAGACTTTTAAAACCAGTATGTTTCACGTGACTTGGACACCACTCCTCTGTGTCACCGTTTATGGACTACTCACATTTCAGGCCCACATTTGGGCCCTCAGTAACTGTTGTTTAGGCTGCTGCCTCACAGAGTCCCTTGGGCTTGTTAGCATCAGCTCATCCTTCGATTTGAACCAAAATTTGGCCGGCCGCTTCCTTTGGGAGTTAAGGAATTACTTCTTAGACTTTCTTTTGCCAGTTTCATGTTGTACTTGGTGCTGTGGTGGGACACGAACTGTGACCCTGTTTTCCTCCGTTGCAGGTGAATTCGGAAGGCAAAGCCAGTCCCCTGTCACTCCTTCAAATGGCCTCCTTCAGTGGCTTCTGTGTCTTGGTTCGCTTGCCAAAGCTGATCTGTGGTGGAAAAACGCTACCAAAAACATTATTGGATATTTTGGCAGATGGCACTATTTTAAAAGTTGGAGTAGGATGTTCGGAAGATGCCAGCAAGCTGCTGCAGGACTACGGCCTCGTTGTTAAGGGGTGTGTGGACCTCCGGTACCTAGCCGTGAGGCAGAGGTATGCTTTGTATTAGTGCTTCCATCTCAGATACTTTAGCAAGGTGTGCAGATTACTGAGAACACTAATGAAGCGCTGACATTTTTTAGAAGCCTAGAGGCTTCTGAGACACATAAGAACTTGTGAGGAAGTATTCCAGTTTCTGAGAAGACTTTAGTTACCCAGGAATGGTTTTTTCAGATGAAACATCGATAAGGTGCCACCCTGAGCTACATGTTGTAAGCTGATGGCCCACTGGCTAAATTAAGACTGTAGATTTTGTTTTTTTCCCATATGATATATTTGGGGATTTTTCATTTAAATCTAGAAGATTTAATGTAAAAGTCTGTATTTTGGACTTCTTTTGAAAAATCACATGGTTTTACTATGGGAGGTCAAATGGTTCTAGATGGTAACAGGTCCTGGGAAGCAGTTGGCCTCCTTAGATGCGCCTCCTCTGTTGAGCTCATCCTAGTAAGCATTTGAGTTTACAAACTCTGCTTTAGGCCAAAAAATGGTGGTCGTCCTAATCCTTTACTGGGAGGAAGAAAGATTTCCCTTTCCCTTGGAATTCCGTTCGTACAGAAATTCTACCCTAACTTGTTTGTCAGGGAGTCGGAAATATCTTCTCATGTATGTATATGGGTCCTCATTTCAGGAATGTAGAGTGAAGCAGCCTCTCTCCCTGCCTCACATGACACTGACATTAAAACTCTGGAGGATTTGTTAGACTAAGAAGAGGCCTGATTAAAATCTCTTCTTATTGTAATTTTTTAGTATAAAAAAGGAAGTTTTAGTTTAGTTTAGTAGTTTGGCTTATGTAAATAAGACTCTTGTAATTTTTTAAAGTAATATATTAAAATATTTACGGTAAAAAAATTTTAAATCTGTAGAAGTATTTGGAGGGTAACAGCAAAAGCCACCATTCACCAAGCCTTCTTCCGTGGGCCCTGCCTCCCCAGAGGTGCCCACTGTCACTCTCTGCTGTGACAGGCGGTGGATATAGTAGCTAAGAGGGTTTTTGTTTTGTTTGTTTTGCTTTGTTTTAAATAAATTTTCATAGGGGCGCCTATGTGGCTCAGTTAAGAGTCTGACTTTGGCTCAGGTCATGATCTCGCAGTCTGAGTTTGAGCCCTGCATCAGGCTCTGTGCTGACAGCTCAGAGCCTGGAGCCTGCTTCGGATTCTGTGTCTCCCTCTCTCTGCCCCACCCTGGCTTACACTCTGTCTCTTTCTGCCTCTCAAAAATGAATAAATGTTAAAAATAGGTAAATAAACAAATGAATACATAAATAATTTTTCATAAATAAATTGTTATTAAAAATTTTTTAATGTTTATTTTTGAGAGAGAGAGAGAGAGAAAGCATACAAGCAGGGGAGGGAGAGAGAGAGAGAGAAAGGGAGACAGGATCTGAAGCAGACTCCTTGCTGACAGTACAGAGGCCAACTTGGGGCTCAAACCCACAAACCAAGAGATCATGGCCTGAACTGAAATCTGACACTTAACTGACTGAACCACCCAGGTGCCCCTCGCAGCAAAGAGCTGACCCTGGAGGGGGCTGTGGGCTGGCCACTTACCAGCTGCGTGGCTTCGGGCAAGTTCCTGAGCCTTGCTGTTCCTCACTTACCTCTTCTGCAGCAATGATTATGTTCCCTCCTCCTAGGACTGGTGCAAGAATTACATGAGTTAAACTGTGTAAAGAGGGGCGCCTGGGTGGCTTAGTCGGTTAAGCGTCCGACTTTCGCTTAGGTCATGATCTCGCGGTTCGTGGGTTCGAGCCCTGCGTCGGGCTCTGTGCTGACTGCCAGCTCAGAGCCTGGAGCCTGTTTCAGAGTCTGTGACTCCCTCTCTCTCTGACCCTCCCCTGCTCACGCTGTCTCTCTCTCTCCTAGAAATAAATAAAACATTAAAAAAAAAAAAACTGTGTAAAGAGTCCAGAAATAGTGTTTCACACAGAGACAGTGCTGTGTAAATTTCCGCCATCACTGTCATTGTCTTCGTCACTGCCATCTTCAGCGCTATCATCCGACTGGTTCGTCCTTCCACATCTCTGTGGGATATAGTCCTCTCTGATACTTAGAAATTAGAGGGGCACCAAATTCTCTGTTTGACTGAGCACAGAATGGTCACATGTCACAATGAGAAGTTGGCCAAAACTAAATATTACCATGAACTTCTCTGGAAATAAGAATGAAGTATTTATCAGGCCTTTCGGTGTCTAATGAAATTTTACTAAAAATGTAAAAATCATTGTTATTTTATTAAAAATGTTAGTAAGTTTTAAGTTTTTGATATTATAGTTTAGGAAATTTGACATTATGTGCAAGAATTATAAAGATATAAAGTGTTGTATGTAAAGATTTGGGAATCTTTCCTAGTGAAATTTTGAAATGGCAAGGTAGCATCTTGTTTTTAATTCATCCTCAAGAAATGTGAGACCTTTCCAAACAGGACATTTAAAAAAAGATTAATGACCTAAATGGAATTAAATAGCTTAAAAACAAAGTACTGTCCATCAGTGAGGATAATGATCTCAAGAATTGTGGAATATCTATGCCTGAAAAATTACACGGCTATTAAAAAGAATGAAATAAGTATATTTATACTTATTATCATGGGTGGAAGTCTCTGATACATTAATAGAACAAGTTTACAGCAAAAACAAAAACAAAATTCAAAAACCAGTATCTCTTCCTCCGCCTAACAATCTGTCTATTTGTGCATAGGAAAAGTCTGGAGGGGCCACAGCATACTGTGGACAGTAATCATCCCTGAGGAGAGGAAGTACGGGGCAGTGGGCTTTCACCTTTCACCTGCTAGGCTTCTCTGTTGTCTGACTTTTAATAATAAGTATTTATTACTTTAAAATTTCTAATAAAACAAAAGAAAGGTTCATGTCACCCCCAAATCCTTAATTTTCACTGATTGAATAAGGACATTATGTATTTTCCCTGAGTATGTCTGGACCTGTTTTTGCTTTTTAATCAGTGCTGCCTTTTGGGGGTAATGAAATCCATCCATTACTGCTTGTTTTTGTAGAGAAAGGCTTTCTTTTCTTTATCATTTTAAGGATGTCGTTTCCTCCAGTACCTGAGAGAGTCCTGCGTGTCGTATCCATGACGTGCACCCCCACCGCCAGACTTCCTGCCTTAAACTTCTGGTCTCTCACTTGGTGGCCAGGACATCACCTCCACTTGTGTAGACCAGTGTGTTCTTAATTTCACATTTATTTCCTGTTAAGAACCTCCAATCCTTGGACAAATCAATTTTTCCACCACCCTGCAGCTATTTTAATCATAAAGTGTTTGAATGACCGAAAGGTTATTTGGGGTTTTTTTTTTTTTTTGTACCTTTGTACCTTCATCTGCTCAATGAAAATAGCATTATCATTTTTTCAAATTTGAAAAGGGACTATGTAAACACTAGCCAATTCAAATATAGAAAAGTATAAAGAAGGTCTATAATCACCATAAATCCCTAACATATGATTGATATCTTTCTAGTTATCCCTTTCTGCTTTGTCCCTCTCTTACCGGGAATCACACACACAATCTGTTATGTATATGTATATATTTACATGAACGATATCATGTGTTTTCTCCCACAGGCTCTTTTTACTTAACTAATATGTCAACGACATCCTTTTTTTTTTTTTTAAATGTTTATTCATTTTTGAGAGACAGAAAAAGAGACAGAGCACGAGTGGGGGAGGGGCAGAGAGAGAGGGAGACACAGAATCTAAAGCAGGCTCCAGGCTCTGAGCTGTCAGCACAGAGCCCGATGTGGGGCTCGAACCCAGGAACTGTGAGATCATGACCTGAGCTGAAGTTGGATGCTTAACCAGCTGAGCCACCCAGGTGCTCCATTCTTTTTTTTTTTAAGGCTTATTGTATTTATTTTTGAGAGAGAGCGTGTGAGTGGAGGAGGGACTGAGAAATAGGGAACAGAGGATCTAAAGCAAGCTCCACGCTGCCAGCACAGAGCCCAGTGTGGGGCTCAGACTCCCGAACCATGAGATCATGACCTGAGATGAAATCAGGAGTCGGATGCTTAATTGAGCCACCAGGCGCCCCCTGCTACAATCTTTTTTTAATAGCTGTGTGGAATTTAATTGCATAGATATTTAACCAGTCTTTTGTTGATGGGCATTTACCAGTTCTTTGCTACTATAAATAGTGCTGCAGTGAAGATCATTTTAAGTACATTTATTCTTAGGATAAATTCCTAGAAGTGGAATTCTGGAACCAGAGAACTTTCATGGTCAAAATTTTAATAACTGTTTATTGTTAAACTATTTTCCATGAAGATTGTAAAAATGGACAGTTCATGAATTTTAGACCACACTGATTCTTCACGTTCTACCAATAGTAGATAATTATTTTTATTTTTATTATTATTTTTAAAAAATTTTAACGTTTATTTATTTTTGAGAGACAGAGAAAGAACAGGAAAGGGGCGAAGAGAGAGAGAGAGAGACATACACACACAGAATCCGAAGCAGGCTCCAGGCTCTGAGCTGTCAGCACAAAGCCCGACATGGGGCTCGAACCCACGAACCGTGTGATCATGACCTGATCCGAAGTCAGACGCTTAACCGACTGAACCACCCAGGCGCCCTGATACAGTTATTTAAAAAAATCTTTGCAATCTGGTCAGCAAATAGTATATAATTTTTATTTTATTTTGTTTGATGTCTAGTATGCTTGAGTATCTACCATCTGTTTTTGGCCATATATGCCTTTTTTGATTTGCCTGTTCTTCTTTTGCCACTTTTTTTTTTTTAATATTTTTAATTATTTCTGAGAGAGAGAGAGAGAGAGTGTGTGTGAACAGGGGAGGGTCAGAGAGAGAGGGAGACACAGAATCTGAAACAGGCTCCAGGCTCTGAGCTAGGTGTTAGCAGAGAGCCTGACGCAGGGCTCGAACTCATGAACCATGAGATCATGACCTGAGCCGAAGTCGGACGCTTAACCGACTGAGCCACCCAGGCGCCCCTTTTGCCAGTTTTTAATACATGACTTATTTCCTTGTAGAAACAATTTGATCTGTAATGGGCTCAGCCTGAAATCACTTGCCGAGACGGTTTTGAACTTTCCACTTGACAAGTCCCTTCTGCTTCGCTGCAGCAACTGGGATGCCGAGAATCTTACAGAAGACCAGGTACTTCTTTTTCGTTTGTTTGTTTAAGTTTTTTAGTTTATTTATTTTGAGAGAGAGAGCACAAGTGAGTGAGCAGGGGAGGAGCAGAGAGAGGGAGAGAGAGAAAGAATCCCAAGCAGCTGCCAGCACAGAGCCCTACATGGGGCTCAGTCTCACGAACCGTGAGATCATGACCTGAGCCAAGATCAAGAGCTGGACACTTATGCGACTGAGCCACCCAGGTGCCCTGAGGACCAGGTACTTCTTACCAGAGTAGTTACAGAATGGAAGAACCATTGCTTATGACGTATAGTTGTTTTTAAAATTGTAATCTTCAAATGTAAGTATTGGGTGGAAATACTTTAAAATAGACTCATTGAAGATAACTGTTGTATAGTATATAAATGGTACTTAAATAGCAGAGTAAGAGTCCCTATTCTGTTTTATTTTGTTTGAGCATTTACTATATGGCAGGCAGCATTTCAGAAAATGTAATTTTTAAAATGATGAATACAAATGCATAATTAGAAAACCAAAGTGTTATAAGACTTATTATAAGAAATAGTAGTTCCCTGTCTTCCTCCCCCTCAGTGGCAACCAATTTCATTTATTTCTGGTAATTACCATTATATTTTTAAATTATGTACATATATTACTCTTTCTTATTTTTATACTGTCTTTTGACTTCTTACCA
Organism: Proteles cristata cristata; assembly: GCA_017311185.1. Lineage (NCBI taxonomy): Eukaryota > Metazoa > Chordata > Mammalia > Carnivora > Hyaenidae > Proteles > Proteles cristata. The sequence goes on from JAESUZ010005085.1 coordinate 390,625, forward strand.
TGCAAGACGTGATTTAGTACTCTTGCATTTCCTCTGTCTCCAGACAAATACTGAGTCCCTTTTCCATCGTCCCAATATAGGTAGATCATCATTTTCATCAGATTAATATCTATTCATGTTGATATTATTGATAGCTGAGCCACATAGTAAGCTGCAGTTAAGTTTTTTCCTTACACAACTTTTTGTTTTCCTAGGAGTAATAATTGTACTTCTGTTTGGTTTGTTTTCTATATACCTGTTAACTCTTTCAACCCCAGACTCTTTAACGGAACCCTCCATCTTTTCTCGACTGGTTCAGACACAGGAGGTGACTTACTTCTCTTGCTTTCCCTTGGAGCTGTCCCTTCCAGAGCCCTCTGTCACCCTGCTCCTTTCAGGAGCCCTGCCACCTTGCTGTGACCCTGGAATCTGCATTTACCCTCAGCCTGGGGATTCCCTTCACCTTTCTTCTGCAGTGATCCTCTGTCTTCCAAATTCCATGTCTTTTCCCTTTCTTATCTTGGGGTACATTAAGAAAGGGAGCATGGGAAGTTAATATATGACACCTCGTGTGTCTGAAAAGATATTGGCTTCCCTCTATTAACTGATAGTTTGGCAGAGTACAGTATTTTTCAGGGTGAAAATCATTTTCCTTCAGAAATTTAAAGGTAAGGTTCCCTGTCTTACAGCTTCCAGTATTGATACTAAGTATATCACTTGTTTTTCTTTCTGGAAAATCTTCACTTTATTTATTAAAATCCATGATGATATAAATTAGTATGGGGTATTTTTCATTATAGCATTAGATTTCAGTGGACCCTTTCAACCCGGAAGCTCATGTCTTTTAGTTCAGGGAATTATTCTCATAATATGTCTTTGAAAATATCCCTCCCTTCTGTTTCTAGAACTCATATTATTTGGATATTGGACCCTTGAATTGATCTGCTGATTTCCTAAGAAAAATATTTTCTCTCTGATTTTTCTATCTGTATTTTTTATTTTACCTCTTGGGAAATTTCCTCAAATTTGCCTTCTGACATTTCTATTGAATTTTTAACTATCCCTATCATAATGTTAAGTGACAAGAGATTCTTGGTCTCCTCTGAATATTCACTTTTAAAATAACTTATTTTTTGTTTAGTGGATATAGTATCTACTATTATCTTAGAATATTAAGGATTTTCGAGGTTTTCTTCTGCTTCCTATATTGCTTTGTTTTCCTCTGAGTTCCTTATTTGAAAGGTTTTATTTGGTCTTTGACTTTCACATTAAAGATTTTTCTTGGAGCGCCTGGGTGGCTTAGTCGGTTAAGCGTCCGACTTTCGCTTAGGTCATGATCTCGCGGTTCGTGGGTTCGAGCCCCGCGTCGGGCTCTGTGCTGACTTCCAGCTCAGAGCCTGGAGCCTGTTTCAGTCTGTGACTCCCTCTTTCTCTGACCCTCCCCTGCTCACGCTGTCTCTCTCTCTCCTAGAAATAAAAAAAAAAAAAAAGATTTTTCATAAATGTTTAGATCCTTGGCTGTCCATTCATAGTTAAGGACACATTAAAAGCTGTTCGTTTGGGGCGCCTGGGTGGCTTAGTCGGTTAAGCGTCCGACTTTCGCTTAGGTCATGATCTCACGGTTCGTGGGTTCGAACCCCGCGTCGGGCTCTGTGCTGACTGCCAGCTCACAGCCTGGAGCCTGTTTCAGATTCTGTGTCTCCCCCTCTCTCTGACCCTCCCCTGCTCACGCTGTCTCTTTCTCTCTCTCCTAGAAATAAATAAAAATAAAAAATAAATAAAAAATAAAAAGCTGTGGGCACATCAGCTGATGAATGCATAAATAAAATATGGCATAGCCTTACAATGGAGTATTACTCAGTACTAAAAACGGTACATACTCTGACAGGGATGGGTCTTGGAAACATTATGTTAAGGGAAAGGAGCCATTTGCAAAAGATCACATTTTGCGTGACTCCATTTTTGTGAAATGTTTCAGAATATACAAATCTATAGACACAGAAAATAAACTAATGGTTGCCCAGGGCTGGGAGAAGTGAAGAATTACTGCTAATGGGTATGAGGTTTCCTTTTAAGGTGATGAAAGTGTTCTAACATTGATTATGGTGAATGGTTGCACAATTCTGTACGTTTGTTAAAAATCCTGAATCTTGCACCATATGTAAAAGACATTTTTGGAACAATTGGAGACATTAGACTAGAACTGTATGTTACTGTATTTTTGCCACTGTTAAAGTTCTTGGGTGTGGTAATAGTGTGATTATGGTAGAGGAATGTTCTTGTTCTTAAGAAATAGACACTGATGTATTTAGAGAGGAAGTACCATAATAGCTGCAACTTCATGCTGAAATGTGTTCAGCCAAAAAAAAAAAAAAAAAGTGTGTGGTGTCCATATTATAAAGAGATAAAGTAAATGTTGACAATTGTGAATGTCAGGGGGCATTATTATTATTTTAACGTTTCTTTAATGCAGTAACTTTTTAAAAAAATTTTTTTTAATTTTTTTTTTTTTAATTTATTTTTGAAAGAGAGATAGAGACAGCGTGATCAGGGGAAGGTCAGAGAGAGAGGGAGTTACAGAATTCGAAGACAGGCTCCAGGCTCTGAGCTAGCTGTCAGCACAGAGCCCAATGCGGGGCTTGAACCCATGAACTGTGAGATCATGACCTGAGCTGAAGTCGGACGCTCAACCGACTGAGCCACCCAGACGCCCCTATTTTAACTTTTCTGTGAGTTTGAAAATCTTAAACCTAAAAAGTTAAGGAGGAAAAGTTAATTGCTATCAAATTTGAAACCAAGTTGGTGATCCTTATTGTGAGAATTCAGAATTTCCAAAGTTTCTTATTCATGCTTTATTTTTATGTTTATTTTTTGTTCTAATTATGAACATAACACTAAATGAGATCTTAGAAAATATAGAAAATCATATTTAAATTTTAATTTTTTTTAATGTTTATTTATTTTTGAGAGAGAAACAGCATAAGTGGGCAGAGAGAGGGAAACAGAGAATCTGAAGCAGGCTCCAGGCTCTGAGCTGTCAGCACAGAGCCTGATGTGGTGCTCAAACCCATGAACAGTGAGATCATGACCTGAGCCAAAGTGAGATGCTTAACCAACTGAGCCACCCAGGCGCCCCTTAAATTTGCATTTTAAAAAATGGAGAACACAGCAAATATGGCCAGTACTTTTGGGCCAGTGGGCTTTATTATCAGTATCCAAAGATTAATAGTCATATATCAGTAACTGGAAATCTTTTTTATCAGGGTACTCAGTTTCTCCAGAGATGAACCAACTAGTCTTCTGCCTAAGGGGTATAAGTCCCCCTGCTTATATTCTGGTAGATGAGTGGGGAAAGGTGCTGATAGTTTTACCAGTCATTATGTAGACTTTACTATAATCCCTTTTTCAGATGACACTTTGCTCCCACCGTGTACCAGACCTGGTATTACTAGATTCAGGTCCTTTGTGAGTTAGCCCATTATACGACTTAAACTTTACTCTTTGGAGGGTTAGAGGAGTAATTGCCAGCCCTGTGGTATAAAGAAGATCTAGGGTTCTTTTTTTCTTTTAAGTTTATTTTTATTTATTTTGAGAAAGAGATAGAGAGTAAGCAGGGGAGGGGCAGAGAGCAGGGGGAGGCAGAATCCCAAGTGGGCTCCTGCCATCAGTGCAGAGCCCAGTTTGGGGCTTGACTTCATGACCTGAGATGAAATCAAGAATTGGGCACCTAACCAACTGAACCACCTAGATGTCCCTGGTTCTAAGTGTTCTTTATGGAGACTTTCACCTTGTTTGCATGTTCTCACCCCTGCTTGTACCCTTACTTTCACAGATACCTGATGCTTCCCATTCCTTATGCTTTGCAGTTCTCTGTGGCTCAAATTAGCTTAATTCTTGGATTTTTGGCTTACTGTAGACCTAGGTTTTAGCCTTCTCTTGTTTTCTGAGTCAGTCACTGCTTGTTCACCCTTCGAAAATGTTGTTTTTGGAAAGATTTAGCACAGCTGGTCCATTATGGTTAATATCCTCCCTGAGATATTTTTGAGAGTTTTGCGAATCAAATTATCTGAATTTGTTTTTTGCAGCTGTTTCTCACTTTCTATGACCCTGAGTAAGTCACTTCTTTGTGCCTTGGTTCCTTCCTTCCTTTCTTCCTTTCTTTTTTTTTTTTTTTTTAACAATTTTAAGGTATAACTAACATACAGTAAAATTCAGCCATTTAAAGTACATATTTGGGGGCCTGGCTGGCTCAGCCAGTAGAGCATGTGACTCCTGATCTCAGAGATGTGAGTTCAAGCCCCACATTGGGCATGGAGTCACCTTAAAAAAAAAGCATACAGGGGCACCTGGGTGGCTTAGTCGGTTAAGCGTCCGACTTTCGCTTGGGTCATGATCTCGCGGTTCGTGGGTTCGAGCCCCGCATCGGGCCCTGTGCTGACTGCCAGCTCAGAGCCTGGAGCCTGTTTCAGTCTGTGACTCCCTCTCTCTGACCTCCCCTGCTCACGCTGTCTCTCTCTCTCTCCTAGAAATAAATAAAACATTAAAAAAATTTAAAAAAAAAAAAAGCATACAAATCAATGGATTTTAGTATTTTTACAGAGTTGTATAACCATCACCACAATCTAATTTTATAACATTTTGGGGTGCCTGAGTGGCTCAGTCAGTTGAGCTTCCATCTCAATTTCGGCTCAGGTTATGATCTCACAGTTTGTGAGATTGAGACCACGTTGGGTTCTGTGCCGACAACCCAGAGCCTGCTTGGGATTCTCTCTCTCTCTCTCTCTCTCTCTCTCTCTCTCTCTCTACCTCTCTCTCTCTTTCTCTCTCTCTGCCCCTCCCCAGCTCGCACTCTCTCAAAATAAACAAACATTTAAAAAAATACTTAAAAAACATTTTTATCACCCCAAAAAGAAACTCCATACCCATTAGCAGTCACTTCCCATCCTACCCCCGCTCCTCCTCCCACCACTAGGCAACCACTGATCTACCTTTTGTCTCTATAGATTTGTCTGTTTGAGACATTTCATATCAATGGAATCATATAATATTTGATCTTTTGTGATTGGCTTAACTTACCATGTTTTTGTGGTTTATACATGTTATAACGTTTATTGGCACTTCATTTCTTTTTATTCTAAACAATATTGTATGGATATACACTACATTTTGTTTATCCATTCATCAGTTGGTAGAGATTTGCATTGGTTTCAGTTTTTGGCTGTTATGAAAAATGCCACTATGAATATTTGTGTATAAAATCTTGTGTGGACACATGTCGTAAGTTTTTACTTCTCCTGGGTATATACTTAGAAGTGGAATTGCTGGGTCATGAACTTTATGTTTCACTGTTTGAGGAACTGCCAGACTGTTTTACAAAGCAACTGCACCATTCTATAGTCTCACTAGCAATGTGTGAAGGTCCCAATTTTCTGCATTTTCACCAACACTTGTTATTGTCTTTCTTTTTGGTTAGAGCCGTCCTAGTAGGAATGAAATGGTGTTTCATTGTGGCTTTGATTTACATCTCCCTAGTGACAAATGATGCTGAGCGTCGTTTGATGTGCTTATTGGCCATTTAAAAATATATTATAGAAATTATACATTATAGAATATATATTATAGAAATATCTAAATCCTTTGCTCATATTTTAATTGAGTTGTTTGTCTTTGTATTGTTGACTTTTAAGAGTTCTTTATATATTTTGGAGACTAGTCCCTTATTAGATATATAATGTGTAAATATTTCCTTCCATTCTTCAGGTCATCTCTTCACTTACTTGGTGGGGTCCTTTGAAGCACAAAAGGTTTTAATATTGATGAAGTCCAATTATCTGTTTTTTCTTTTATCATTTATATTTTTGGTCTCATATCCGAGAAATCATTGCCTAACCCAAGGTCATGAACATTTACCCCTATGTTTTCTTCTAAAAGTCTTAGATTTCAGCTCTTATATTTAGGTTTATAATTTTTGTTTGGATCCAGCTTTATTCTTTTACATGTGGCCACCCAGTTGTCTCAACACCATTTGTTGAAAGTGCTTTGGTTTTCTTATTTGAAAACAGTTTGTTAAAAAGTCCTTTGAGCTCATCACATTCAAGCCCTGTTTCTTTGAGAGACAGCGTGCTGATAGATATGTAGATTGTTGAGTCTAGGTGGAAAATTTTATCTAAACCTGTTTATTCTAAAAGCATAACAAATCCTTCCTAATAGTATTATTTATCAGGCTTGGTTATTAAAGGTAAAGTAAAGGAATTTTAAAGTCTTTGCTCTCTTTGTTGGGAAAAGCTATTGATTATAGATGTAACTACTTTTACTTATGACCAGCCTTCCTGTCACCAGTTGCTTGGGAAAATGACTTACCATTATTAAATAAATAGATTCCAGAAATGGGCCCTTGTGACTTTTCATTTGAGGCCCATGCTTGAAACCTATTTGTTTTCCTTATTTCCATATCTTATTAACAATGGTAGGTTGTTTCTGATTGACAGTCGCACAGGTCTCTTAATGAATCTTGCTTTCAGGTGTTCTAGAGGATAACCACCTCCAAAGTGAATTTCTTGTACTAGTTGTCAGACTTGTGGTAACTACCCTCACCTAAACTTGAGAAAAATCTGTCCATCAGGTTTGGCAGCAGATAGAAAGAAACTTCACTGATTTACATATAGATTAGGATTTTTGAGCGTTTAGAGTAAGGCACTATTTTTGCTATTTTGGTTAAGCACAGAGATAGGAAAGAAACCCGAAGATTCGTTATACTATTCAGTTTATTGTCGTATAGTCTGAAATGTCTCCTAATAAAAGGTTGTTGAGAAGTACATGGTGCTTAGGGTATCGTACATCTTGAGTTAGAACCCTACAAGTTGTCTGCGTCTTTGTGATTGAGTTGGAAATTTGGAAATTGCTTCTTTGGTTTGCCTTCCAGATTCCACTGATCTCTGACTTTTCTCTTCAGGTAATTTATGCTGCCAGGGATGCCCAGATTTCAGTGGCTCTCTTTCTCCATCTTCTTGGATACCGTTTCTCTAGGAATTCAACTCTAGATGAGAACGATGGCCCCGCGGGCTGGAGGAAAGTCTTGGAGCAATGCCAGAATGTGGTAGACCTCCCGTTCCGAAGCAAAGGAGTTAGCCGCCTGGAGGAAGAAGTTAATGGGGAAGCAGCAGAAGCCCAGCAGAAGCCAAAAAATAAGAAGTCTAAGATGGATGGAGTGATGCCAGGCAACCACCAAGGGAGAGACCCCAGGAAGCACAAAAGAAAGCCCCTGGGGGTGGGCTACTCGGCCAGGTAACTGAGTTGTTCCCTGCCTGCTAGACACTCAGAGGCCCAACCTGCGGCAAAAGGCGCGATGCCTCATCTTGGGTCTGGAGACAAGGTTGTATGCTAGGGTAGCAGAGTTGCTGTAAGGGTTAATTTTATTTTTCCTTTCCTTCAAGGACATTTGGAGCTGTCTTTTGATCTATTTGTGTATTTTCCTCCTTTCCCCCTTCTTTTACTTTTTAATTTTTAGACAGTTGGAATGGGAATAGGGAGAACTTAACCTGTCTTTGTCACTGATCCTGGTATGACCTTACTTAGACTTGGTACTTCTCCAGTTATAAGTGAGGGTGTAATTATTACTCCTTCCTTGCTTGGGATAGCTGCGAAAATGAGTAACCTGAATTACCTCATACATTTCAGGAGAAATGCATCATCTGATTTCCTGTTCATTTGGTATTTGATTATTTAGAATGGCATCCAGCTCTAAGCCAATATTATTCTCTAACCAGTGAGAGTTTCTCTGTACGACTTAGGCCTCGATTGCAGAAATATGACTAATAAGTACTTTGGAGTGGAAGCTTGGTCCCTGTAGCAGAGTGCCTTTAGGAATCGGATGATTAAATTGAAGCAAGTATTGTGTATGAGCCAAAAATAAACCCATGTGGCCCTCATTACTTTAGCTTGAAATTCCTTAATTTTAATTTACTTTGTTTAACCCAATGGTAACCCTGTAGAGCAGTTTCTTGGTGCTTGTTCTTGTTCACTTTCACAACAGAGCTGTGTAAATACTACGCAACTTACTCCCTGTCCGTAAATATAAAGACTAGCTAAACAAATTCATTTTTAGTTCCTAGCCCCATGCAGATGGAGGAGCAAACATGATTTTTTGCCTACTTGTTTTTTCCCATAAATGTGATGTTTGAACCTCGTATTGAGAGGAGCTGGGGTCACTCAGAAGACAGCGTGGGAAGGCACCTGGTACCTTGACCCATAGTTAGCGTTCAGTTTTAGATTAATCTCTCCCTTCCCTGCAGAAAGTCACCACTCTACGATAACTGCTTCCTCCATGCTCCTGACGGACAGCCCCTGTGCACTTGTGACCGACGGAAAGCTCAGTGGTACCTGGACAAAGGCATTGGAGGTTTGAGACTCACCTGTCCTATGTCATCTACATTTAGGTGCATGTGGGTCCCGGCAGGAGAGGGGAGAGGGACAAGGGGCAAGGAGGGATAGAAGAAGGCAGAGGAACTTGAGACAAGTGAGACGAGGGTGTTCAATCGTGACTTCTGTCTGCTAGACACTCAGAGGCCCAGCCTCCGGCAAAACGCACGACGTCTCATCTTGCGCGTGGGGAGAGGGTTGTGTGGTAGGATAGTAGAGGTGCTCCAGGGGTGACTTTCCTTTTCCTTTCCTTCAGGGACATTCGGAGCTGGCTTTTGATCTATTTGTCTATTTTTCTCCTTTCCCCCTTCTTTTACATTTTACGTTTTAGACAGTTGGAGAACTAACATAAGGAGAGCTTAGCCTAGCTTTGTCACTGATCCTGCTATGACCTTAGACCTGTAACTTCTCCAGTTATAATCGTGACCTCTGAGGGGCACAGCAGAGAACAGTTCCCATCCTGAGGGAGAGGCAGGCAAACGCTGACCTTTTTTCTTGTCTCTAAGAGCTGGTGAGTGAGGAGCCTTTTGTGGTCAAGCTACAGTTTGAACCTGCAGGAAGACCCGAATCTCCAGGAGACTATTACTTGATGGTGAAAGAGAACCTGTGTGTAGTATGTGGCAAGAAAGACTCGTACATCCGGTGAGTGTGGGGTCCAGCCACCCAGATTGTCTGCCTCTGAAGGGATTAGCCTTTGCAGCCACATACGGAACCCTCAGGGGCCTTGGGTGAATCTGTCCACTTCGGCTGAAAGACTTGTCCCTGGGGGTCATCCCGGTTTTCCTGAGAACTTCCACTGAACTCTGTGTGGCCTTGCTATAGTGTCCCCACCTATCCTGAGCCCACTTCTTGGTTCGAGAATGTAACACTCAGTGACAGTTGGCCATGAAGAGAGTGATTCTTTTTGCTTATAGAAAGATCAGAGACCATTTCCTTCTGAAGCTGCCTTTCTCTGTGTGTTCTTATACTCCTCCCTTGAGTGGCCCCCAACTTTCTGAGCCTTGGTACCATTCGTGGGGCACAGGCATGCCTCAGATAATAGATTTCTGCTCTCTGGCTCCAGGCCACCATAGTAAGGCAAATACCGCAGTAAAGTGAGTCAGGAGCGCCTGGCTGGCTCAGTCAGTGGAGTGTCACTCTCGAACTCGGGGTTGTAAGTTCAAGCCCCACGTTGGGTATAGAGATTACTTAAAAATACAGTCTTATGGGGTGCCTGAGTGGCTCAGTTGGTTAAGTGTCCAACTTTGGCTCAGGTCTGGTTTCACGGTCCATGAGTTTGAGCCCCATATTGGACTCTATGCTGACAGCTCAGAACCTGGAGCCTGCTTCAGATTCTGTGTCTCCCTCTCTCTCTGCCTCTCCCCCATTCATGCTCTGTCTCTCTCTCAAAAAATAAATTAAAATTTTAAAAAATAAAATAAAATCTTAAAATAAGCAAGTGAAATGAATTTTTTGATTCCCCAGTGCATATAAAAATTACATTTACACTACACTCTAGACTGTTAGTTGTGCAATAACATTATGTCTAAAAAAACAGTGTATACATTTTAACTTAAAAGTATTTTACAGACACCTGGGTGGCTTAGTCGGTTAAGCATCTGACTCTTGATTTCAGCTCAGGCCATGATCTCGTGGTTTGTGAGTTCGAGCCCCATGTCGGGCTCTGCACTGACAGTATGGAGCCTGCTTGGCATTCTCTCTCCTTTTCTGCCCCTCCTCCACTTGCATGCTTTCTTTCTCTTTCTCTCTCTCTCTCTCAAAATAAAGAAATAAACATTTAAAAATATATTAAAAAATACTTTATTGCTGGGGTGCCTGGCTGGCTCAATCAGTAGAGCACATGACTCTTGATCTTGGAGTCATGAGTTTGAGCCCCACATTGTGTATAGAGGTTACATACATACGTGTACACATATTGCTAAAAAATGATAACCATCTTCTGAGCTTTCAGTGAGTTATAATCTCTTTGCTGGAGGAGGGCCTTGCTTTGATGTTGATGGCTGCTGACTAATCAGGGTAGTGACCACTCAAGGGTAGGGTGGCTGTGGCAGTTTCTTTTATTAATTATATTGAGAGAGACAGAGCTTGAGTGGGGGAGGGGCAGAGACAGAGATGGAGACACAGGACCTCAAGCAGGCTCCAGGCCCTGAGCAGTTAGCAAGAGACCATCATGGGGCTCAAACCCATGGACCGTGAGATCATGACCTGAGCTGAAGTTGGTTGCTTAACCAACTGAGCCACCCAGGCACCCCAGCAGTTTCAAGTAAGAAGACTATGAAGTTTGCTGCACTGATAGATTCTTCTTTGACAGACGTTTTCTCTGTGGCATGTGATGCTGTTTGATAGCATTTTGCCCGCAGTAGAACTTCATTCCAGGCTGGAGTCAGCCCTTTCAAATCCTGCACTGCTTTCTCAACTAAGTTTATGTAATATTCTAATCCTTTGCTGTCATTTCAACAGTATTTGCAGCGTCTTCACCAGGAGTAGATGCCACATCTCAAGAAATCACTTTCTTTCCTCATCCTTAAGTAGCAACTCCTCCGCAGCTAAAGTTTTGTCCTGAGATCGCAGCAACTCAGTCCCGTCTTCAGGCTCCACTTCTGATTCTAGTTCTCCTGCTATTCCCACCACCTCTGCAGTGACTTCTTTCGCCTACGGGCTGCAGAATAGATGCTGTGCCAGCAGACACGAAAACAGTATTAATGTTGTATAGCCCCATCAGAGCTCTTGGGTGACCAGGTACACTGTCAATGAATAGTAACATTTTGAAAGGATTTTTTTTTCCCTCTGAGCAGTAGTCTCGACAGTGGGCTTAAAATATTCAGTAAGGCATGTTGTAAAAAGATGTGCTGTCATCCAGGCTTTGTTGTTTCACTTAGAGAGCACAAGCAGAGTAGATTTAGCATCATTCTGAAGTGCCCTAGGAGTTTTGGACTGGTCCGTGAGCATTGGCTTCCACTGCAAGTCACCAGCTGCATTAGCCCTTAGCAAGAGAGTCAGCCTGTCTTCTGAGGCTTTGTACCCAAGCGCCGACTTCTCTCTAGCTCTGAAAGTCCTAGATGGCATCTTCTTCCAGTAGAAGGCTTTTTCATGCACATTGAAAATCTGTTGTTTAGTGCAGCCACCTTCGTTAATTATCTCAGCTGCATCTTCTGGAGAACTTGCTGCAGCTTCTACATCAGCACTTGCTGCCTCACCTTGCGCTTTCGTGTTGTGGAGGTGGCTTCCTTCCGTAAACTTCATGAACCAACCTCTGCCAGCTTCAGACTTTTCTTCTGCAGCTGCCTTACCTCTCCCAGCCTTCACAGACTTGGAGAGTTAGGGCCTTGCTCTTCATTAGGCTTTGGCTGAAGATAACATTGAGGCTAGCTCGATCTTCTCTCCAGACAACTAACCTCTCTCCATATCCACAGGAAGGCTGTTGCATTTGCATAGCATTTATGTGTTCACTGGAGCAGCATTTTTAATTTCCTTTGAGAACTTTTCCTATGCATTCGCAAGTTGGTTAACTAGTTCCAGAGGCATAGCGTTTGGCCTGTGTTGGCTTTCCACACGCCTTCTTTACTCAGTGTAATCATTTCTAGCTTTCGATTTAAAGTGGGAGATGTGCAGCCCTTCCTTTCACTTGAGCATTTAGAGGCCATTGTAGGGTTATTAATTGGCCTGATATCAGTAGCGTTGCATCTCAAGGAATAGGGAGGCCCCAGGAAAGGGAGAGAGACAGTGGACTGGCCATTTGGCAGAGCAGTCAGAACACACACATTTATCGGTTGAGTTCGCTATCTTAATGTGGGCGTGGTTCATGGTGTTCCCAGAACATTCACTGTAGTAATACCTGTGATCACGGACCACAGATCAGCATAATGAATATAATAATAATGAAACGGTTTGAAATGTTGCAAGAATTACCAAAATATGACACAGAGACACAAAGTGGGCAAATGCTGTTGGGAAAATGGGGCCAAGTAGACTTGCTTGAGGCAGGGTTGCCACAAACTTTCACTTTGTGAAAAATGGAATACCTGCAGAGTGCAGTAAGATGACACATGCCTGTATTTAGATGACCCAAAAGCACACTTTGGGTTTTCTCCCCGGCTTCTGTGGAGTAACTCACTTTCCTACTTTCTCCTCTTACAAAGTGAGATGAATAATTGTTGCTCTTAAGAGTTTTTCCTGAGGGCCTAGTTCTCCTTAGAAAACAATGCTGGGCCTTGATGAGCCTGGAAGGAAATAGTCTGAGGGAGGGATTTCTCAGATGAAGGAAGTCGGTTGTTTCAGGTCACCAGTCTTCCATATTTAGAGGTTACCTGCTACATGCTTCGAGAGAGTTGTTTTCTAGATGTTAAAGGCCATTAGTATTTTTTTTTTCCTTTCTCTAATACGCTTCCTTCTGGGAGTACAATCTTGGAAAAAGTTGTTATTAGCCTCCCTCGGCCATGGGCCTGCCGCTGACTCTTGAGAGCAGATAGTATGAACTCTCTTCTAGGAGAGAGGAAACTGAGGCACAGGTAGCTAGGCAGCCCGAGAGTGGAACAGGTAGTATTGCCTGTATGTAATCTCTGTCGGCTTGTGGTGCCCGGGGCTGCTCAGTTGTGTTTAGGCTCAGATGAGACTCCAGGGGCCCACCTGCCAGCTCCACATGTGTCCTGTGTCATCTGCTAATGAACGCTGCCTTCTGGGTGGGCTTGGCAGGAAGAACGTGATTCCACATGAGTACCGGAAGCACTTCCCCATTGAGATGAAGGACCACAACTCCCACGATGTGCTGCTGCTCTGTACCTCCTGCCACGCCGTCTCTAACTACTATGACAACCACCTGAAGCAGCAGCTGGCCAGGGAGTTCCAGGCCCCCATTGGCTCTGAGGAGGGTCTGCGCCTGCTGGAAGACCCCGAGCGCCGGCAGGTACGTTCTGGGGCCAGGGCCCTGCTCAACGCAGAAAGCCTGCCTGCTCATCGGAAGGAGGAGCTGCTGCAAGCCCTCAGAGAGTTTTACAACACAGACACCATCACGGATGAGATGCTTCAAGAGGCTGCCAGCCTGGAGACCAGGTACAGTCTACAGTTCTGGTCTAAGAAGGGATTGAGGAGTAACCCAGTGCTAACCCAGTGCATTAACCCTGACCACTTAGTGAGGTTGCTTGCTTGGGGCGCGGCGGGGGTGGGGGGGTTGTCGTACATAGCCTTGTGTTATACTGTCATATGTCTAATGGCTTAAAAATACCATGGGGCTGGGATAGTACAATCTTTTCGAGAATTTCCTTTCCATAGGAGACTTGCGTTCTGTCTTGGCCCTTTTAAGGTCCTATATGTCCAGTCATTTTCATGATTAGGAGGTGAGTTCAACCGCAGTGGGGTTGTGCCTTAGAGGTTCTGTGCAGAAGTGAATCCTGAAGCCAGCACAGAAGAAGAAAATAATACTCAAAGAATACCCTCAGATCTCTGAAGTTGCCCACGAGCATGACGTGTGTGGTTTTGTGTCTCTTACCTCATCCAGATGGGTGGGAAGTGAGACCAGTGGCTTCATGTTTGCTGTCTCACCTGGACTCAGGGTACTGGCCCACTGATTGGAATATTGGCTAGAGTTGCTCTTATCATTTAAATTACTTTTCTCCTTTTCCCTTCCTTCTTTGGTTTCTCTCCTTCCCCACAAATACATGGTTGAACTTCTAGGATTTAACTCGATGTTCCTAAATGAGAAGCTTCTGGTCCTGAGAAATGAATGGGCACGTGGCTTGGGTGGAAAAACTCCTGTGTCACCTGCTATAGTTTTGCTTACCAACTGTCTCTTTTCCAGAAGTCCTAGGGATTGAAATAATTGAGCTGATAAGTTCACCAAACAGATAGTGATGCTGTTTGCTTATAGAGTTTTGTTACCAAAAAATGTTAAATATGGCAACAAACAATTATCAAACAAATATCTCTGGAAATCTTAATGTGTTTAACCCAGCTAATAAAGTTTCTATAAATTGCCTTAATTAGTTCTTATCACAAACCCATGAGATAGGATTTAGATTTCTTACTGGTAACTGCTAGCATTATATCTTGCCTTTTTTAAATCTTTCAAGGTTAATACAATATTACTGAGTTTTATCCTCATAACTACCTTGTGAGGTTGTAGAGTAGATGTTATTTTCCAAGTTTTATGTTAGCTACCATGAACTAAATAAAGCTAAGTAACTTTCCAGGGTCCTGTGAGAAATTAAGGTTCCTTTAACCAGTTCCCAGATGTATTTGCTGAAACAGGTAAATGTTCCCCTTTCACCACAGACCTTTGTAACAAATCACCTTGCCGACTTAGATAGGAGGATGCTGGACTTGGATGTCTGGGACTGAGAAGAGCTGTTTGGGGAAGGATAGGCTAGTTAGTGGCACACTGGTGAGCTAAGCAATAAATTGTCCACAGATACCCGGAGGGCGCGAGCGCTGCTAGAATGGGGGAGAGGCAGGGGGAATTGAGAGGGGGTTGTGGATGTAAGGAGGTGAACTGAGTCCATGGGGTAGTAGCTTCCTTGAGAAAATTAGTCTTTACTCAGGAGGTAAACACACTGTTTGCGGCAACAGAACAGGTTTTAAGGCCCCTCTGCTGAGTTAGGAAGGAGGAAGGGATTGATTTTCTCATTAAACAGCACCAGCTGCACAACTGAATATTTCATGGGACCGAAACAGGTCTCGCGTGGATGTGGTTTGGCGTTCTTTTTTTTGTTTTAAGGTTTTATTTTATTTTTTTTAAAGTTTATTTATTTATTTTGAGAGGGAGAAAACAGCATGAGCCGGGGAGAGGCAGAGAGAGAGAGAGGGAATCCCAAGCAGGCTTGCTCCATGCTATTAGCTCACAGAGCCAACACAGGGCTCAGTCCCCTAAACCGTGAGATCATGATTTGAGCCGAAATCAAGAGTCGAATGTTTAACCAACTGAGGCACCCAAGTGCCCCTAAGATTTTATATATTTATTTATGTTTATTTATTTTTGAGAGAGACAGAGAGTGTGAGTGGGTGAGGTGCAGAGAGCGGGGCCAGGGACGGAAGAGCCGAAGCAGGCTCTGCACTGAAAGCAGAGAGCCTGACGTGGGGCTCGAACTCATGATCAATGAGATCATGACCTGAGCCGAAGTCGGACACTCAACCGACGGAGCCACCCAAGGTGCCCCAAGATTTTATTTTTTTAATTTTTTTATTTAAAAAAAAATTTTTTAATATTTTATTTATATCTAGGAAAGAGAGAGACAGCGTGAGCAGGGGAGGGTCAGAGAGAGAGGGAGTCACAGACTGAAACAGGCTCCAGGCTCTGAGCTGGCAGTCAGCACAGAGCCCGACGCGGGGCTCGAACCCATGAACCGCGAGATCATGACCTAAGCGAAAGTCGGACGCTTAACCGACTAAGCCACCCAGGCCCCCCAAGATTTTATTTTTAAGTAATCTCTACAGCCCTCATGGGGCTGTAACTTATAACCCCAACACGAACAGCTGAAAGTTCCACCGACTCAGCCAGCCAGACAACTCCGTCTTTTTTTTTTTTTTTTAATTGAAGTGTAGTTGACAGAGTCACACAACATTACATTAGTTTCAGGTGCACAGCAGTGATTCAACAGGTTTATATGTTATGCCATGCTCATCACAAGTGTAGCTACCATCTGTGACCATGGAACACTATTGCAGTACCATCACCTGTGTTGCCTATGCCGTATGGTTTGGCATTCTTTCTGTGAGAAAGAAGACACTAAAGAAATGTACCACCTCACCTTTTACATTCAAGTATTACAGTGCTAGAAAAAATTGGGACATGTGGGGTGGTTTAACAGCCCTATATAGATACTGAGTATGGTTCAGAATGAATAATTTAAAATTTTAATGTTTGTTTATTTTTTGAGAAAGAGAGCACGAGCAGGGGAGGGGCAGAGAGAGAGGGGGACACAGAATGTGAAGCAGGCTCCAGGCTCTGAGCTGTCAGCACAGGGTCCGATTCAGGGCTCGAACTCATGGGCCAAGAGTTTAAGCCCTGAGCTGAAGTCAGACGCTTAACTGACTGAGCCACCCAGGCGCCCCTAGGAAAGATGTTTTAGAAACATTAATGTAGCTGACCCTGTAGGAGTCCAGCAACCTCCTCGCACGCCCTTGCCTCAGCCCCTGGGCCCGCAGCCTGAGGAGCCATCTGTGAGACTGTCCTGGGCTTGTCTCGCTCTGACCCTTGTACTTTGTGTCTCGCCAGGATTTCCAATGAAAACTACGTCCCTCACGGGCTGAAGGTGGTGCAGTGCCACAGCCAGGGCGGGCTGCGCTCCCTCATGCAGCTGGAGAGCCGCTGGCGTCAGCACTTCCTGGACGCCATGCAGCCCAAGCACCTGCCCCAGCAGTGGTCCGTGGACCACAACCATCAGAAGCTGCTCCGGAAATACGGGGAAGACCTGCCCATCAAGCTGTCGTGATAGCTGCTCTCCTCCCAGGCAAGGACAGCTGGGACGCTGAGCCGAGGTGGGAAAGTCACCTCTCCCCCTGTCACTGATTGTCAGAGCCTAGTGGCACAACTCAGAATGCTAACCCACACTGGTCTCTGGATGCCTCTGGTGGGGCAAGGCTGTGGCTTCACAGGGAGCCTCTGGGTTTGAATCTTAGTTGGGCAGGGTGAGAACTTTTTCCCTCCCTCTTACTGTATTTTTTGTGGACAAAAGGGCCAAAGCCTGTATTTTACTTTCCTTCTTTTGCTTCCCCTGTACAGACACAGCAAATGAAGGATTCTTCCCTGAAGTGACTTGTCAAGTTGCTCAGGTTTTTAATACATCTCTTTCCTGTGCAGTATGTTGGTTTTTCTGCAACAGGGGCGGTCAAGGATTTTAATCCCACCGGGACAGGAGGGGGGAAAACATTCTTCCAGAGGCTAGAGAGGTGAATAAGGAGCCAGATTCGTTTTTCCAGTTCAAGCTCATCTTCATTATAAATTCCTTGGCTTAATGCTCTCCCACAGCTCACCTGGTTGAGATCCAGCCCTCTAGGTCACTTCAGTTTCTTTCCATACTTGAGAATGCTCCGCTTTCCACGTCTAGGACCAAAGCAGCGACTTCCTGCCATATGCTTTCACCCGAACACTGGAGGAAATCCTTTGCTGGAAGTGGGCCTTGAAGCTGGCTGGGGCAGAGAGAAGCAGGAGCAACCATCTCTCAAGAGAACTCTGATACCTGCTCGGCTTTCCCTTTCATGCTGTTTGTTGTCTGTCTGATGCAGTCCTGTCCGGAACTGCAAGGTTTTCAGCTTAATCCCTTTCTGAGAGGAAGATTATCTTCTGTCAGAATCAGTATCCGGCCCCTTCCGTGTTCTGTGTTCCATCAGATTTGTAACACTGACCTCTTCTAAGCACCTAATTCTCTCCTGGAGTCCTTTGGTCAGGCTGCCTTGTGAGGCTTTGTCCACCTCCCCTCAAGCCTGGGCCTCCGTTAACCTGTTCAGATGTTCAAAACGGTGATGTTTCATCTTTTTATGTGAGGCCGCCACTTTGAGCATGAAATCAAGTTTTAGTAGTGATTAGTATATTTTCTAAAGTTTTAGGAACACTTTTTTACCCTACAAGATCTTAGAAACTTGAAAAAGAATTTTATGGCCAGAATCCAACAGGAGCTGTTTTGAAATTGTGCCCGAGTTGGTGATGGTTGTCCTAACACTGATAAATAAAACTTCTAAGCACAAAGCTCACTGAATGTAAATGTAAGCCTTTTTTTTCTTCACAGCTTTATAGACTCGGTAACTATTCTTGGGGGAGGGGATATCTGTCCTTCAGGTGCCTGCCGTGTTGGGGGGGGCACGGTGTGTGCCCAGACGCACCACGTACAGTGCGGCCTCCGCCCGTCAACGGTCTCCATGGCTGTGCACGTCTTGCGTTTTGCTTCTCTGCCCCCTCATCCCCACCTGTCCTCAAACAGGCACTCCTGGGATCTCAGCTGGAAATCTTTGAAAATGAACAGTACCAGCCACCTTGGGGAACAGACGTTTGGGGCAGTTATTAGGGGTTTTTATGGGGCCTGCACGGCAGCGGCTACACCCGACGCTCAGGAGCCCGGGGTGTGGAGAATCACGGAGACTGAGGGGTGGTCGTCAGAGCAGGCAGGCTTGCCACAAGGTGGCACTCATAGATTTTGCTTTATATTCATTCTTGAGAAATAGGCATTTTATACATGGTTCCTGAATATAACTGATGACTTACGTTGCCAAATCGGTGTAACTGATTTGGGGTCATTTTGGTAGGTTTACTAGGAAAACTTCTTCCTCTGAAACCTGGGAGGAGGGTGCTTTCGTTCTCTTTTCCTGTGATCCTCATAAGAGGAGAGAAACACATCCGAGGTCATTTAGGTGCAGCAGTCGCTGTGGGAAGCAGGAATGGATTCTCTCAACAGAGCCTCCTGCGGCAGCAGCCAGCCTGGGGAAAGCCACCAGACTGGCACTCGACATTTCTGCTCCTTCTCACAGGTCACAGTGTAGATCTGACTCTTTATTCTCTGAGTGAGCCTTGGACCGTAACAGCCTTTCCCTAAGACAGTGGTGATCTCAAATGAGACATCTTACAGGAGGCATATTATAAAATAAATATGTATTAGTTTTTGCTGATAGAAAAGTAGCGTATGTTCATTAGAGTTGAGTCTAAAAGAAGGAATGAAAATCATCTGTCTTCCCTCCTTCTAGAACAGGCCTAACCTTTGCTGGTATGTCCGTGAATTTCCTTTCACTAGTTAAAAATGCATATAATGAAAACAGAACTCAGTCATACATATATACAGCATGGCATCCTGGTTTTTTCCTCTCACTTAACATGGTAGCACAAGTAATTAATTTCCTGTGAAAGTAAGTTTCTACTGGCCCTGCCTTATTTAGTTGTCCATTCCCTCACTGTTGACAATTATGGTTGTTTGAGATCCTTTGTTAATGGCAGTGATGCTGTGATGAGCTGTCTTTTGTATAAATCTTTGACCATACCCCTTGATAATTTCCTTAGGATAGAATCCTACAAAGTGGCTGAGGAGGTGGGAGCTCACATTGCTGGAGTGAGGACCAATTGATACCACCTTTTAGGAGTGTATATCAAGGGAGTGCTTCTCTCTGACCCTCTAGCTCGTGTCCCTGGACACTTGCTGCACCTCCGTGTGAGCAGCAGTGAGAGGACAGGGTCATGGCAAGGGCCTCTCTGAGTGTGCCCTGATCGTTTTATTTCTAGGCTGAGTCTTTTTTTCTGCTTCCCCTCTGTCTCCCGTCCTTTACTGACTCATTTCCTCTTACAGTCAGTGTTTTTTTGAAACGCTATTTATTTTAAAATAAAAAAGGTAAAATAAAAATTACAGACAGTTCTTTTTTTGTGTGCAGGATACACAAGCAATCAGAGATTTGCTATCCTAAAGTGAAATGCACACGACTTAGGGATTTGTTGCCTTTAAGAGTGCAGCCGTAAGTTACTTATTCTTATCCACATCACGGATGGGGATCTGATGACAAAATGTGTTCTGTTGAAATAAAGCCATTTTAATCCCTCATTTTAAACTCTTAGGAACCCAGCAGGCAGAAAGAGCTTTTGTTCAGCTTCCTTTTCTACCTGTTAGTTTGGGGCTGTAAGATCTGACTATAATTTAAATTCTTAGTTTACTTTACCTCTCTGAGTTTTTCATTCATTCATTTATCCTTTCCTTTTTTCCCCCCTTCATTCTGTCTCATCCTCATGAGAGGTATCACTTTTTTACTTTTAAAGAAGATAAGTTTCTCAGTAGGCTAGTTTACTGATTATTATGTATTTTAAAAGGGTCCTTTCTGATCTCTTATCTTTTCTGTTGAGTAGTGGCCATTTTTGGATACCTAATTGTTAGAGAATACAGTGGGATTCAGTCTTTCTCGGATGAAATAAGCTGGAAGAGGATGGAAGAATGACCTTGTTGCGGTGAACTCTTGGTCTGAATAACATACACATAGTACATAGTGCCCAGAATACTGCTTTGGAATTCCGTGGTACACGGTAGGCATTCACCAAACTGTCTCCTCATGCTGGAGCCTTACACCTTCTGCCCGTGCCCTGCCCTGCGGCAGTTCCACAGCAGGCGATGGAGCAGGGCTTATATACGGCCAGATAGCTCACTTGTTCAAATTACCTATCCCACCAGCCTGCTTGGAAATGTGTTCGTTGCCCCCTTTGCTTGAGGCATCGAGGCCCTTGCCTTAATGCCAAGATGTTATTTGGGAGGGTGAGAAGCACAGACTATTATTTCCATGTGACCAGCTCTGTCTGACCCCCACTATTGTTGGAGGCCCCAAGATACTGTGGGTTACTGGACCAAGTGGGTAAACAGTCAAGAACTGACTTCCTTTGCGTAGGAATAGGGGACGTCAGAGCACCTAGTTCACCCGTCCTGGGTTGTATCCTCTTCCA
This sequence comes from Proteles cristata cristata, assembly GCA_017311185.1. Taxonomy (NCBI): domain Eukaryota; kingdom Metazoa; phylum Chordata; class Mammalia; order Carnivora; family Hyaenidae; genus Proteles; species Proteles cristata. The sequence goes on from JAESUZ010005085.1 coordinate 411,413, forward strand.
GTGAGTGCACACTGCCTTAAAAGGTCCTTCTCTGCTCTCCCCAGAAGTACTCAATCTCCTACCCTCCAGACTGAACTCAGAGCATTTGCCTTCCTTCTGGCTTCCTTGTTGGTTACTAATTCTTCCATTTTCCTCTTGCTAAATGGGTAGTCTGTTGCCTTTCTGCCTGCATAAGCTCCAAAAGTTGCTGAGTTTGAAGTCAACATTATTATAAGCGTGATGTGTGGTCCAGAATATTCCTGAATTAGAGAGGCTAGTTATATTCTATTCCAGCTTCCCAAAGATCTCCCTTTTCAGGCTTCAACATGCTGGGGCAGAGTTGAAATTCTGACTGTTCAGGCCACCAGGGTATCCATTAAGTCCTGGATAAAAACCAAACATCTGAGCTTAGTAAGCTAACAGCTGAAAAGAAATGGGAGATTAAGACATGGCTAGATTTAAAAGAAGTATGTTTATTTGGTTAGTGGGGTTGATGGGAGGTATATCCCATGGACTTAACTTTCTCTTTTGCTTTTCCCTGTATTCAGTTCTGTCGTGTTTTGGAGGATCAGAGGAGTGAGCTGGTGACCTGGGGTTTGGTTCTGGCCATTAGCTATGTATCTTTGGACTCATTGCTTAACTTTTCTGGACTCCTTTCTTTACCAATAAAGCTAGAAATTGCAATCATGTGTCCTGTAAGGACCCTCCTAGCTGTAGCTTCCTGTAACACATCCCCTGTTTCTTATGTGGTGCTTTCCTTTGGGAGCTGTGTACATTCTCCTTCGTTGCACACTGTCATCCTACCTCTAGCTCTGGAAATGGAGACTGTGCATGGAGAGGGGGAAATGAGGAAAGCAGGATGCTACACTGTGGCCTCGTGGCCTCATTGACTAGAGAGAAGCCTGCTTCCTCCATCTGGCACTCCCCCTGGGGTTGAAATACGCTTCTCACCAGAGATGTGCAGTGTGTGGCCTTAGGGAACTCACATTTCTACTGAGTTCACTATTTAACAATAAAGAAAGAAGAGAAAGCTTTATCTTCACCCTCATTTCTAGTGCTATAAAGTTTAATAAGAGATAAGCACAGAATGGAAATGAGGCAAGTTTGCCAGCTATTGTAGATGGGAAGATACTGAGAAAAAAAGAGTGAGTGTTTTTCATTTTAAGGATAGGAGAAATTAAGGCTATACTGTAGAGGATTGAATAGAATTAGGTACTTTAAAAGGAAAACATTAAACCAATAAGTTAAAAATATTCTCTCTTTTTTTATGTTGTCATGACTGCCTAAGAAAATTTGAGGGATCCAAAATGTTAACACATTGTTGTCCATCAGTAAGTCCCAAGATATGATCAACTCAGAGGGAGCCTGGGTAGTTTCTGGGGTCTGAATCTTGTATAACCCTTTGTCCCTCTTACCTTTGCCTGGCCACCAGCAAGACAGACATGTGCAGAATGTGAAGTTTGTATTTAATAAGCTTCTGGAAGATGTTTCTCTCGCTCTCTTTATATATATATATATATATATATATATATATACAGATAGATAGATAGATAGATATAGATATATATTCATTCCCTATGACCTGACAGAAAATATATTTCCCAGTTCATCCTTAGTGCTTCGTTTCAGTCCCAAAGAGGGTGTGGCTTTTCTTTGTGTAGTACAGATTTGGACCAAATGTGCTAGACTTGAAGGGCTTTAAAATTTTTTTTTCAATGTTTTATGTATTTCTGAGAGAGAGAGAGCAAGAGACAGCAAGAGCAGGGGAGGGTCAGAGAAAGAGGGGGACATAGAATCTGAAGACAGGCTCCAGGCTCCGAGCTGTCAGCACAGAGCCCGACGCAGGGCTCAAACCCATGATCTGTAAGATCATGACCTGAGCCAAAGTTGGACACTTAACCAACTGAGCCACCCAGGTGCCCCTGAAGCACTTTTTATAATAATCACCTAGATATTGACATGAACCTTCATGTTTCTACCAAATAAGGGTTATTTTGCTGTTGTAGTTCGGGAAAAAGCTCTGACAAACCCTATTTTTATCTAGAATTCTGACATCTTTTGTTATATCCCACAGAGCCAACTAGAATCCCAGTCTGCTAGCTTAGGGGGGTTTTTTTGTTTTTGTTTTTGTTTTTTTGCTTTTATTTTATTTTTTCAATATTTTATTCACTTATTTTTTAAATTTACATCCAAATTAGCATATAATGCAATAATGATTTCAGGAGTAGAATCCAGCGATTCATCCCCTACATATAACACCCAGTGCTCATCCCAACAAGTGCCCTCCTCAGTGCCCCTTGTCCAGCCCCCCGCCTCCCCAACACCCCTCCAGCAATCCTCAGTGTGTTCTCTGAATGTAAGAGTCTCTTAGGTTTTTTTAACCAAAGTATGTATGTCTGGCCCTAGGGTTTGGTTGGCCTGAGCTGTAGCCACGTACGGCTTCTTCTGAGTGCATGGATACAATGAGCAGGACTAATGTTGGCTCAGAAAAGGGGCAGAAGATGGCTTGGGGTTAGTTTTTCTTTTTTAAATGTTATACAAGTGCAGAGGAGTTGGCTGCCGTCCCCCTCTCAAACCATCAGCAGAGCTTGACCTTGGCCAAGATTGTGCCTCATCCTCTCGGCATTTTAGCATAGAGTTGCGTTTCAGCCCTGGAATGCTTAACCAAAAGCACATGCTGTAGTGATGGTTTCCAAAGAACAAGTTTTTACAAAAAGCCTACATCATGTTATGTTCTCAAAACAACAGTTTTTCTGAACCACCAGCCCAGTAAACCCCCAAATGGTGATTCTTGGACTCATTTGTTCACAAGGGCTAGGGGTTTTGATGTTGTTAATAATACTTTATTGATGTGCAGCATAATGAACATAAAGCACAAATCTTAGGAGTAGAGCTCATGAATTAGGACAAATCATATGTGCCCATATAACCCTCCCCTCCCCTTCCCCTTCCCTTCCCTTCATTTCCCTTCCCCTCCCTTTCAACTTCCTTTCTCTCTCCTTTTCTTTTGTTGAGCAACCACTCATCACAGCCCTTCACTGGCTTGGGCTGGGAGCTAAGCAGGGCCATCCTGCCCAGTCCTGGGGCCGTGTTTCTTGGGGGCTCCCAGTTCCTGGCCAGGGACAGCCCCTCAGCCTGCCCACAGCACATGGTCTCCTCTAGGGCGCTCAGCCAGGCCTGAAGCCGGAGGGGCAGCTGGAAGCACCAGGACAAGGGCCCTGTCCTCTCCCACTGGCTGAGGCAAGTTTCAGAAAAGGCTGTTTGCTGCTCAGTGGTACCGGGCTGAGCAAAGTGATGATTTGGGAAGAGAGGAGCTAGGCAATGAGTGAATGGCGGGCTTAGGATTGGAAACCACTCAAAAAAGGAGTGCCCCATCCACTCTTCAGTGTGAGTCACCCCGTGTACGGACACCACACCAGTGTCCAGCCCCCCTCTGTCACGCTCAGCGCACAGTAGCCTTTACGTTCCAGCTTGTCCAGGACTGTGAGGAGGGGTCATTGATGAAGTACTCACAAAAATGGTTTCCCAAGATGCTTTTCTTTGAGCGGCTCTGGATGTGAGTGCTTGTCACCCACCATGGTGGGGCCCACCTCCACGTGGATCGGGGCACCGATGAGCAGGTGGGGCGGGGTGTGCAAGCCTTGGCCAGGCTCCCACCCAGGGCTTTGGGCTCAGCGCCAGTGCCAGCCCCTCAGGCTCCGGGACTGCGACTCCCACCCCCCACCTCCCCCACCAAGTCCCATTACTCCAGCTCTTGGGATTGGGGTTTCTTATGTCACGTGGAACGCCTATTCTGATGATGTACAGCCTGGGATTGGAAGGTTGTGCACTCACCTACCTGAGAAAATTCCTATAAGACAGCAAATCCAGGTCAAACTGGGATAAAGATTTGGCATCTGAGTTGGGGCAGCTTGCTCCGTTGTCCCATCTAGTTGATGCAGTTACTGCAGAGTTTCATGATATTTGTTTTTTACAAGTTACTTCTGAAAATAGGTAATATGTGCACATAGTGCAAAAACTTTTCTTTTTTTATTTATTTTTTTTTACTTTTTTTTTTTAATGTTTTATTTATTTCTAGAGGAGAGAGGAGGCAGTGTGAGCAGGGGAGGGCCAGAGAGAGAGGGAGTCACAGACTGAAACAGGCTCCAGGCTCTGAGCTGGCAGTCAGCACAGAGCCCGACGCGGGGCTCGAACCCACGAACCACGAGATCATGACCTAAGCGAAAGTCGGACGCTTAACCGACTAAGCCACCCAGGCGCCCCAAAACTTTTCTTTTTTTAATACGTAATGAAAAGGGAATCTCTTCCCTAGTCCTTTCGCTCGATGAAGGTAACCACCATTCCTGTTACTTGTGCATTGTTCCGCCTGGGGATAGAGGCAGGGACGGGGGTAAGTCCCAGCTCTGTTCTTTAGTTTTTAACTGAGAATATGTCTCTCTGCCCTTCAGTTTACACTCTCGGCTCTGGTGTAGGGCATTTATGCAGAAACTTGGACCTACAGCTTCAGGACAACTAATCCTGTCTGTCCTGTCCTGTAAAGTTCATTCTCTTTATCTGTCACCTGGCCCAGAAGTCCAAGTTTCTCACAGGATTGGCCATGAGTCGACAATTGTGGGAGCTGGCTTGTTTTATATTGGGCTTACTTCTTTTAAAATACATATTTGAAATTTTCCATAATTTTTAAAAAATCTGTACTTTTTTAGCAGTGGCTCCTGCAACATGCTTATCTGTGTGGTTTTTTTGTTTGTTTGTTTGTTTTAAAATAATGTTTAATTGCAACCTGTAAGCAGACTATAGGTGGATTTCTAGACAGTCCCACCCCCACCCCCACAGATATTGTGAGTCAGACATTCACAATTCCAAGGTTACACACATGAACTGGGATAATTATTCACCTTCACAAGCCATTCGTCTCTTGAAACATAGGATTGACCTCAGATTTATTTTGAAAAGCCAGCTTCTCTGGCAGGCAAAATTTGATTTGATTTGTACACTACATTTTTCAAGAATATAAATGTCATGCAAAGCAGAGAACTTATATTAAGCCCGGAACAGTATTTTACACAATTTACAAGCTCAAGAGCCAGGGAAGGAAGACTTCTCAAATGGAGAGAAACCAAAGCTTGACGGACAGACGGCTTTCCTCAGCCAGTTTTAGCTCCCAGCCTTACTTTGCACTCCTCTATGGCAGGTGGATGAGGAGTCAGGTCTTCCCCAGATTAGAGCTTCCCAAAGTTACACAGTCCAGAGAAAGGCGCGAGGCTGTGGGTGTTTTCCAGCTCGGGTCCCCTGTGGTTTCCCTGGGGCCATTTTACCGGTGACATCCTTTGCTGCTCTCTTCTCTTTGTCTTGCTGCTGTCTCATCACCCAAGGCCTCTTCTGTCATCGTTGCAAATGTTCGCACTGGTCAGGGAGCTTGCTGTGAGCAGCCCTTTAAAGCAGCTGTCACATTTGAGCAGCATCTGCTTTCTGACAAGCTTGAAGACCAAATGAAGGAAGTCATTGAGAGTTTCCCAGTGGAAGCGAGAACACAAGCAGCCTTTGGGACGCAGATCAATGTGCTGTGCGTTTAGTGGCCTGGCAGCGTGTCTCAGGGGAGAGGGGGCTGATCCCCAGAGGGGGCAAGGATCTCGTGGTCTCAGCTCTGTCATCCGTGCAGGGTCCTAATGCTGTAATGGTTCCCGAAGCCTTTGGCTCCAGCCTTCCCTAGATGGGGAAACAGACCGAGTCAAAATGCCTGCTGTGTTTTAAATAGATCCTGCTTGCTGCAGCCAATAAGCCCAACAGCTTGGGAGGTGAACGACCCTTCCTGAGAGATTTCTGTCACACTGTTCCTCCTGCCTCCAGCCCCTCACACACTGCCCCCTCCCAGCCCTCCTGCTCCTCCTCCCTGACCTGCCTCTTCTCGAAGCTCTCCTGATGGCTTCTTTTCAGGCCTGTCTGGTTTTAGTATTCATTACACTTTTATTGGTTTTCGCTCTCTGCTTTTTCCTTCCCTGAAGCTGTTTTACCTCATACTCTGTGTCTTTTCATCTCTTGTGTCCACTCGGTCAAGTGCACGTCTCCATCTGCTGTCTCCATTGCTGCTCTGCCATGGCTTCTCAATTGTCCCCTTGTCCGCACCTTCCCATGGCCTGCTGGGGGACAGCCTGCCCTCACCTGGGCTCTGCTGACCCTGGAGAGAAGTTGGGTGCAGGGGTTTCGAATGGACCCTGCCTTGAGCAATCCCAGTCATGGAGCAGGTGACACCGCCAGTCTGGGTAGTGGACCTCAAAGATGGCGGCTGTCACTGGGCAGTGTGGCAGTGAAATAGGTAAGTCAGAAGAGGGGAAGTGGGGGACAATAGAAGTGACGATGGCCAGCACCCAATGAAGGCGATAATCAGAACAGGAGGTAGAAGAAGGAGGCCGGGTGGTAGCCAGCTGTCACAAGGGAAAGCTGAGCGGAGCTCTACTAGGGGAGAAAACCAGGGGGGCGAGACCAGTGAGAGAGCCCAGCTCTACCAAGCAGAGGGTGTGGCCAGGTGAAAGGGGAGCCTCAAAGACCCTTTCTCCCCATGCATCTCTGGCCCTTTTGTTCTTTTTCCTTTCGTGTTCCTGCCCTCATGTTACATTAGCAGTAAACAAAACAAAATGCAGTCCGTCTTTGAAAGGGAATGACAAGACCTGGAGAATTTAAAGCTGGATGCATGCACTTCCCCATCTACTGGACTCTTGGGCCCCTTTGTGCATCAGGCTGCTGGAGCCATGCATGCCAGCCCCTTACTGGGACACCTTGAGCAGAGTCCCTGTGCCAGCCTGACCACCCAGCCAGCCGGAGACCCCGCAGCAAGGGCAGCCGGCAGCGGTGCGCGCCCGCAGAGCCCCTCCATGCACAGGGGCAGCAGGGAGCAGGGCTGTGGGCCAGCCCAGCCCGGCTAGAGGGCTGGGACCTCGTCTCAGGCAGGGCCTGGGCTGAGGGGTGGCTTCTGGGGTGTGACACCCGGCCCGTCATGGTCTCCTCCATGCCCAGGAGCTAAGCTGCAGAGAGGCCTGTGGTGGAAGAAAGAAAAAGGAAAACTCTTCTCTTAAAAAAACAAACAAAAAAAAAAAAACGTTTAAACTGAAGAGGTAATAAGTGCATGTGGCAAAAAATTCAAAAGATACAAATGAATGGATGATGAAAAGTCTCGCACTTCTGTTCTGAAGTTCCCTCTTTGGGCATCATGGATGTACCAATTTCTGCACATTCTCCTTTTTAGGTCTGTTAATCTACAAGTTTTTAGATTTTTGATCCAATGGAATATTTGAAACTGGATGTATATGTATGTATGTAATGTGTGTGGAAGGACTAAATGATAATAAAGAAACTTGTTTCTCAGTTTATTGCCAATAATTCTTGCTGGGGCAGGAATGGTTTGAAATATTAAAGTAACTGGGGCGCCTGGGTGGCTCAGTCGAGTAAGCATCCAACTTCAGCTCAGGTCATAACCTTGAGGTTTACGAGTTCAAGTCCTGCGTCGGGATCTGTGCTGGCAGCTCAGAACCTGGAGCCTGCTTCAGATTCTCTGTCTCCCTTTCTCTCTGCCCCTCCCCTACTGATGCTTTCTCTCTTTCTATTTCTCTCTCAAAAGTAAACATTTAAAAAAAAACAATTAAAAAAATAACTAAATAGAGTCTTAAAATGCTAGCACCGGAAAGGACCTTCCAAGACCCTTTGTACCAAAGCCTTCATTTCAAACAGAAGAGGCCCAGAAAGTGACTTCTCCAGGGTGGCCAAGTGAGCTAATGGCACTTTTTAGGCCTTTGGAAAGATATGGATTCCGAAAAGAAAGACAAACGATTGGGTATGGATTTAAAATTTTCCTCTGTTGAACACAAATATAGGGAAAAAACTCAGTAATTCCCAGGAAAACCCGAAGTCAAATTTCAAACTGAGAAATAGCATACGTGTGCGTGCACGTGCACGCACGCACACAGGCATTGGCAGTGGACAGAAGACAAAAGTCTGCAAAGTCTACTGTCTGTCGTCCTGCTGAGCTGAGCAGAGGCTGTGAGAGGCAGCATGACGTGACTCTGCTGAGGGACCTGCATCCCTCAGACCTGGTGTCATCGGGCTGGAGGCAGAGGCAGAGACAGGCCCTTGTTTGTTGGGCAGGAGGGCGACATGACCACCTGGACGTGGATAAGAGGACAGCCCACACACGGACCCCAGGCCAGAGACTCTGAGGGGTACATGGAGGGGGCGCCTGGCCATGGCACTATGGAGCCCTGCCACCACTGCATCCGTGAGCACACACAGCCCCAACTGTTCATCCCACCTCCCGGGAAGAGATGCCCCAAGATGCATATGCCGACAAAAGGGCAGGTTAATTTTTTTAAAAATTCTCTCTGCTTTGACATCGGCTCCAGACATCATGAACGACTTCAGTGTCCAAGCCAGATTGATGGGCCTTTTGATGGCTTCAGTGAGAGGGGGGCATGTATGACTGTAAACACTGGCAGTAAAAACCGTCAATTGCTTTGAAATGGTAAATTTCCAGGCAATGTGGATCTGATGTTACACGCCTCCTGCATTAACAGCTTTTTCTTCCTGTTCAATTATTTTGGCTGGTAAGGGAGTGGAAATTACACTTCAAAATATATCGATGGATATTTTCAGCCTTGCTGAGAGCTTCAAAATATGTACCAATCCCAGGAACATTCCCTTAATTTCCACCCCCCAAGTTTCCCAGGGAAAATGGAGGTATCAACTGCAGGCACAATTAGACCAAAGGAAATACAAGGAGCAGGGCTCTCTTTCCACGTCAGATTCTCTCTGGTCTTACTGCCTAATCTCTGAGCCAAATTTTGCTCCAGCCCTAAGTCTAGGGGTCCATGTTAATAAGCACCCAGTGATGGGGTCCTTGAAAAAGAAATGAGTATTCCCAAGAGCTTGGGTCTGGGGTTTTGAAACAGGTTACCCAATGGAAGCGGAAAAAACTGCCAATTCTCTGTGGCCTCATTTTCATTCGAGGGATCCAGAAGTCCTAATCTCATGCACATGGTTCTCTCCTATGCCTAGGTGCTGGGCAGTGCATTTGCCCCAGTTGTGTTTCTGGTTTTCTCCTCTCTACATGAATAGCTTCTTTCATTCTCCTTCCTAAGCACCAGACCTGGATTTACGGCTGCCTTTCTGGACAGACCACAGAGAAATCAAGTTCAGTTGAACATACCTCCCAAATCTGTTCCTCCTCCCACACTGCCCATTTCAGTTAATGGTTGGTTACCTTACACCAAAGCACTTGTCTCCTACACTAGAAATGCACATGCTATCCTTAATTTCTTTCTCTGTACCCACTTCCAGCTGATCTCCACATCCTTTGAGTCCACTCTCTTTCTCTCCTCCAGTTTCTGCCCTCATCCAGGCCCACAGCACTGCTTGCTTGGACCATTACAGTCTCATTGTAACCCCCAGCCATTTGTCTCCAGCCTCCTCACTAAAATTTATCACTGATCATCTCATTCCCTGTTTTAGAGTCGTGGGTGGCTCCCCACAGCTTACCAGAGTAAGTTCAAATTTCCTATAAAGACCCAGCAGACGTCTGTTAACTGGTCAACTCCTACCCCTCAAACCTCATTGCCGTCACCGCCCCCTACCCCACCCACCCAATCCCCTCCCCGTTTCCTGTGCTGCCATGCACCTGCACATCTTAGTGCCCTTTGTTTGCCTCTTCCTCTTCCCAGAACGTTCTTCCACCTCTCGCCTACCTGCCTGTCCTTTAAGACAGCTCTCAGATGACTTTTTCCTTGAAGAAGCCCCCTGGAGAGTTCCATTATAGCCTCTTGTGACAAATCTATGTGTATCTCCCCATGGTCAGTTACTGGGCTGCTCAGAAGCTGCGATCAGCTTTTGTTCATTCTTGTGTCCTTGGAACATAGAATTGCCTGGCGTGGTAAGCACTCGAGCAGGAAAGGACGGGACTGAGAATACCACCCCAGTGCGTAAACAGGCTTTCCCCTCAGAGCAGGCGTAGGGCATTTTCGTGCGACAGAAGGGAGAGTAGGAGCGGCCAGCCACCCTAGGTATTTATTCACTCCTTTGCTCATTGCTCACATATTTGGAGAGTGCAGCCACGATGCCCAAATACTGTGCTAGAGACCGGGGGCACAAAAGAAGGCTGCCAGGCCCTGCTCAGAGGAATTCCCACTCAAGGGTGAGAGACGGGCATGTGACAAGGACTGCCTTGGCATTTTGGGCCATCTGTTCTGCTCTGAGGACCTTTGTCACTCATCTTCGCGGGAGCCATGCAAAGAGGGAAGGGCCGAAGGAGAACATGGTAAGAGATGGGGAGGTCAGGGAGGCCTTGGAAAGGACTCTGCCTCCGGGACCAATTCTGCTGACCAGCTGGCTCTATTTATGCATTTCTCCTTTGTAGAAATTCCTTACTGTTAAGAAAAAGCATCTGAAACATTTCTAATTAGTCCTCAGCCTCTGCACTCTTATTTATTATTCCCAAATGCAACAGCTGGCTCATTCCACGATCAGTAATAATATTGGGGGTTCCTGCAGTTAATCTCCCAGAACCAGGGTCCCTCCCCCAACTTCTGATGGAACCACAGAGGATCTTTCACACACACACACCCCCATCCTGGCTCAGCAGCGTTTGCCACCCCCCACCCCGTCCCCTCGTTGCGGGGTGGGGCAGCTTTCCCGAGGAAGCACTGTTGGGGAGCCCGGGTTACTCACTGCGCTGGCCCACGCCGACCCCAGACAAGCCGCTCCCTGTCTCTGGGCTCCAGGCCCGCACTGTCTTTCAGGTGCCGGACTTTAGAGAGAATTGGATGCCGCACTGCAGCTACTACTTCCCTCCCTTCCATCAACAAGTACTTAATGAGCATGTACTAAGTGCGGCTACGTGCCAGCTGGCAGTGGGGAGCCTCTGTGCCATGGATGGCTGGGTGGCCTCTGAAGGCACGGGTCCTGCCTTCCTCACAGGGTCATTGTGAGTACTCTGCCATCGTGCTTTGGCACAGCACCTGTTGCGTGGTGACATTCTGTTCCCCGCCTCTGTCTCCTTTCCTGCTTAGAGCAGGCATGGGGGTCTAACCAGTCTCCCTCACCCACCCTCTGGGTCCCCACTGCAGCTGCAGACAGGACAAGAAGCTTCTAGACCCACTGAGTCTCAAGGATAATGGGTATGCTGGTGAGAATGGATGCAGCTGGGGCCCTGCGCTCGGCCTCTCCCCTGCCCTCCCCAGGCCACTCAGCAGGGGCTCTGAAGGGGGTGGGCAGGCGGGGCAGCACAATCATCCTTGTTCGGCCTGTCTGGGGTCTCTTCTCCATCGTAGCATGGCTGAGCAGCCTCATGCACGAGCTCCCTGCCCCAGCAGCCACCAGCAGTGCCTGGGAAGGGGCCGAGCTGGGGTGGGGGCCTGAGTTGGTTACCAGCACTGAGTTTACATGCTTTATTTCTCACCTTTACCAACAGTGCAGCAAGTTAAGGGCTGTCAGCACCCCTTACAATTGAGGAAACTGAGGGTAAGAGTTTGCCCAAGCCACTCTCCTAATGTGTGACAAAACTGGCATTTGAATGCAGGCTGTCCAACTCCAGAGCTAGGGTCTCATCGGAACTATACGCCCTATCCCTCCTCGGTTATCCACCCCCACATCAAATGCACGGGGGCAGAGAGTTCCCTGGGAGCGCCAGGGGCACACGGCTTTCCCAGCTCACCTGAGTGCTGGCTTTGCTGGCTTTAAAAGAGAAGGGACCATGCCGGAGAATAATGCCACAAGGGAGAAACTGTCCAAGGAACCAGAAGTCCAAAAGGGCACACAGTTAGAGGGACCTCAGAGGTCATCTCCCGGCATGCCTCCTTTCCCAGAGGAGAAAATGGAAGGCCCAGCGGGGAAGTAAGGTCCCTGCATACAGAACTTCTGACCACCCTACAGACTGGCCAGTGTGCTCAGCAGCCCTGTCCTTGGACCCAGACAGTAGCATAGAGAATGGACTCAAACCCAGCCCCACCTCTCACCTACGTACGGCTCTTCGGCAATCAAGAGCGTCGCAAAGTCCTGGTATGCGGGGTGTGGGTGCTCCAGAGATCACATGTGTGAGGAGCGGGCACCTGCTGGGTACCCTGTGAATGGCGGCTCATTATCCCTCTTGTTTTCCAAGTTCAATGCGTGGTGGGCAACACCAAGTCTCTCAGGTGTTGCTTTGATTCTGTGGCTCTACTGGAATCCATTCCTAGGACCAGAGAGGAAACAATGCTTCCTGTTATCTCTGAACACTGACATCCATCTCATGGAGGGCTGGGCCTCGGCCTGCACCTGCTTAGGATTCAAATCTAGGAGAAAAACCATGGGTTGTAGCTGAGGCAGCAGGTGCTAGTTCCCGGCTCTTTCAGCGTGCTGTGGCTTCGGGCCCATTGCTTAGCCTCTGCCTGTGTCAAGTTTCTATTGGCCAAATGAGCATGGTAATGACCTGCTCCTTATGCCACCCCCACTCCCTGCCACCGTGGGAAGTTTATTATGTCCATCTAAGGAAGGGCTGGCTCTGAAGTCTAACATCATCCAGAGAGGCTATGTCTCTCTGGTGCTTTTGGATGGTGCTGGTGGTGGAGGGGGCAGGGGGGAGAGGAAACAGCCTTCTTTTGGGGACAGAGCTACCAGGGTGTGACAATTGTTTTCAGAGGTGTAGCATCCTCACCACTGACCCCTGGCGAATAAGAGGTGAGACATGTGGCAAATTCTACATGCCGCTTCCCTCCCTCTCCTCATACAGCCCTCCTTCCAGAGCCACCAGAAACCTCATCAGCCTGACTCTGGTCTCTGGCTTCATTCCCCAGACTAGGCGTGAGTTTGGAGCTTCTCCTGAGGGGTTGGTGGGGTGTCTCTGGGTCCCACATCCTCTCACCTGGTTTTCTCAAGACCAAAGGCAACTAGACACACATAGGCCAGGCTGGGCTGAGGGAGGCAGCAGAAGGCCATTCCTTTAGTCTTTCCACCTGGCTGACCTGAGAGCCTGTGTGGAAGCGGGGACACCAGAGGGGCCATTTTCTCGCATGTTCTTGTTGTTTGGAGATGCTGTGGGGCCTGACCCTTAAGCAACAAACTTTTCCTGGCTTCCCAGAGAGGACATGACCACTGGGTCAAGCCCATGGCCCCTGTGGAAACCAGGCTATGGCTTGGTGGTGGTTTTCTCCATCCATGGGAATGAATCTGGGCCCCTACTTCAATCTAATTAAGCTCCCCAGACAAGAGACACCTGGGACAGCAAGGCTGGCCCGCTGCTCGGGGCCAGTGGCCTCCTCACACCCACCTACCGTTGTTCCTGACCGCCGCGTGGCTCGGGCCTCAGACTCCCTGCTACTCATTGTGAGGCTCTCTTTGTACATTCTCTTTCCAGGCTCGTATTCTTGGGTCTTTTTGGACTGGTGTACGTGTCCTCGTGGTTAGTTTTCTGAGTCAGGAAGCGGGTACTACAATTGCAACAATGATCTTTCTGCAGCAAATCTTATTAGGGTTTTCTTTCTTCATCTTACTTCATTCCAACAGAAATGTACGAAGCATGTATAACATGCAAGGTTCAGTCCCACACACTGGAGAAACAGGGGAAAATGAGTGGTGCTGATGGGGGTGGTTGGGGGAAGGCATGACTGTGCCCTCCCCTTTGCCTGATTCCTAAGGCAGCTTCACTTAGAGGCCAGGAACTTATGTGGGTTGGGACCCTGTGTGGGAGCCAGCGTCCTGTAGCACTGGCAAGAACTAAACTCCCTGCTCACTCTGACCCTGGCATTCAAGGGCCCAGCCTGCCCAAGGTCAACTCCCACCAGGTCCTTTCCGGCATTCTGGCCCCAGCAATACCAAGCAGCTCTTGTCCTTGAACGCATCAAAGACTGCCATCCTCTGGACCTCTGCTCTGGCTATTCATGCATCCGATACCTCGCCCTGCCCTGCCTCTTCAGAATTTATTCAAGAGCTTATCCAAAGACCCCCTTGCAATGAAATATTGCCTCCCTACTTGGTTTATGCAACATCTATTCACTGTGAGTCTGCTCTGTGGCCGACACTGTGCTGGTCTCCTAGTCCATACTTCCTTCTGCTCTGGACAGGAGAGCAGTATTCTCAATGCCTCCAGGCCTGGGGCAAGTGATTACTGTGTCCGTGTCTCAGCACGGTGTTTGCACTTTATGGAAAGTGCAAACGGAGAGTCGGCTTCTAGACTGGGCTCTGCCCACTAATTAGTCGTGTGGCCTCTGGCCAATCTTCCAGCCTCTCTGGCCTCCTTTCTTCCTGGGGAAATAGTGGTGACGACACCTCACGGTTGTGCAGGGGGCAGTGAGAGGTCTGGAGGGGAGCCTTATGAAAGCTGGGAGCCCCACGCCAGTGGAAGATGTGCAGGGGTTGTACCCCCATTCTCCTTTCACTGGCCGCGAAGCCGAGTCGCGTCCCCTTCGCTCTCTTCGAATGTCAAGTGCACTAGCTTCCAATCCCTCCTCGCGGCCGGCCCTCGGCCGGCTCGGAATCCTAGGCTGCGGAGGATTCCCGTGCAAACTCCACTCTCCTCCCGTCCAGCCATCCCTTCCCAAGGCCTCGCCGAACACACCTTAAACCCCGCGCCAGAGCGCAGTTCGGAGCGCAGCCCAGAACTGCAGCTTCGCGGCTCAGGCTCGGGCCGGGGTCGCGCATCTCCAGCCGGTGACTCAGGGCCGCTCGGGTGGGGGGTGGATGGAGGTAGGCGGGACCGACCAGAGCCGCGCGGAGGCAGCCGCCTGGTCCTCGGTCGCCGAGCGGTGGGAGCAGAGGCTGTCTCTGGCCCATCGCCATTCCACCGCGGTCGTCTGGCTCGCCGGGCCTGGCTCTCGCGCCGCTTCGCACCCGCCGCGCTCCTCTCCCGGTGCGCAGCGGCCCGGGCAGCCGGCGGGGACTGGAGCTCGGGGCGGGCTCTGCGCGCCAATGAATGGGCGCCCGGGGGACGCGCGCGCTCGGGGCTGAAGGGCATTAGGACCGTGAGGATCGCTCCGCGCTCCTGTCTCTCCCTATCACCCCCCACCCCCCACCTCTCTCCCTTTTCTGCTCTGCAGGACTGAGCAGCCAGGCGCGAGCGAAAACAAACAGCTGGGGCTGCGAGCGCCCCCACCCCGGCCCCGAGAGCAAGCCGGCCCGGGGCCCCCACTCGGGGCGCCCGCCCGCCCACCATGAGGAAGATCCGCGCCAATGCCATCGCCATCCTGACCGTAGCCTGGATCCTGGGCACTTTCTACTACTTATGGCAGGACAACCGAGCCCACGCAGCATCCTCCGGCGGCCGGGTCGCTCAGAGGGCCGGCCGGAGGCCCGAGCAGCTCCGCGAGGACCGCACCATCCCGCTCATTGTGAGTACGCCCTGCGCGCCGGGCGACCGGCCGGCGAGCCGCGGCGCGCGTCCTTAGCCCCGCGCGGCTGCAGAGGGCGCGGGGCCGGGGGCTGCGTGCCCGCCGCACCCTGACGGCTTTGTATATGTTGGAGCATTCCTGCCCGTTGTTATGGCAACCTCTGTCGGGCCAGCGGGGCCGGGGCGCACGGATGGAGAGAGGGTGACAGCGGGTGGGGGCTGGGAGAAAGTGCTGCAAGTTTGGTGGGCCCGGTGTGCGCGCGCGACTAGGAACGTGGCTCTCTGGGCACTGCGCCGCCGGGGCCGGGGACCGGGGGTCGGCGGCTGTCCGCACCTCGTCCGCCCCGGGAAGGCGGCTGGACGATGCGCGAAGAGAGCCGGCAGTGGGAACCTCGTGCCGCTAAGCGCGTAGGTGGCCGTGCGCACTCCCTCTCCAGTCTCCCGGGGGCAAAGGACGTGGGGTGGGGGCGCTGAGTTATGTAGGGTCTCTAGGGGCGCAGGGGGCTTTGCGCCCCCTTTTCAACACAGGTCAACTTGAACTTGCTTCTTTGGCACGGAGGACTCCCCACTAAAACCCGCGGCATTCTCCGGGTCCGGGAAAGGTCTCTTTCTGTATGCGCTCCTCACCCCAACACGAGGGTCCATCACGATGGGTTTGCTGGCAGCGTGTGCACTAGGGCTGGGAGATTCCCTCTTTCGAGGTCAGCCCCGCGACACCAGTGCGAGCAAGGAAACAAAGGTGGCGGAGCACGGCGGGGGCCTCCGCGGTGCTGCTGGGGCCCTCGACGCTCGGGGGACTTAGGCTGAGGGGTGCGGAGCCCCCGCCGCCCTGCAGGGGGCGTGCCTGCCGCCGCCTCTGCCCGGGCCCCTCGTGACAGCTCGGTGTAGCAGGGGCACCTGTTGAGGCGGGAGGCTCTGGGACCCGCGGAGAGGCTCGGCCCGGCCGGCCGACCCAGCCGGTGGCGGGCAAGAGACTTGGGCTACCCACCCCCCGCCCCCCGCGAGACGAGTGGCTGGGCTGGGGCAGCTTGGCCAGGAGAGAACCAGGCGAGGGAGAGCAAAGTGTGGGGCCGAGGGTGGGAGAATAGAGTCGAGTGGCCGTTCTGGTGGGAAATAACAGGGCCTGGGGAGGGAAAGGCGTGGGACTGCTCCGGGAGGCTGCAGGTTCAGAAGGGTGAAGGCTTGTGTGGACTAGAATCTGATATATTTGTGCAAAGGCAGCTGAGCCCCAGGAATATGGTGGAGGCGGGTGTTAGTGTGGAAGTGTTCTCCTATTCCCATCCTGCCCCAGATGCCGGGTCTTGTTATCCCCCTGGGAAGAAGTAAAAATCTGCAAAGGAACCGTATTTCCCAGCTTTGCCTGAGGAGACCTTGAGGTTTATGGGTTTTCTAGCCCCCGCCTCCAACTCCCAGATCCCTGTCAGGTTGAACTCTCTGGGGGTGAGTCCGATTAGGTGGAGGGTCCTCTTCTAGGCTGAGGATCCCTCTCACTAGGAACTGTTTCCAAAGCAGTTTGAGGATGTTTGGACCGAAAGGCTGATGAGGATACAGCCAAGCCTCCAGTGTAAGGACCCCGGAGTGTTGGGCTCTGGGCAGCTGGACAGGCTGGAGTGGGAAGTGGCCAAATCGGTAGTGGCCCCAGACCCGCAGGGAGCTTGCACAGCACCGACCCGTACAAGCTGCCCCGTTCTCACACCGGGAGAGGGCCAGCCCGGGGCTCAGGGTCGGTGGGCTCAGAGCACCAGGGGAGAAGCAGGCTGGCCAGATGTTCTGTCCTTCTATGGTGATGTGTTGGGAGGAGGGTCTGAGCTGGAGGGGGAGGAGGAGGGGAGAAAGGAGAGGAGGGGGAACCGAAGGGAGGGGAAGACCAAGAAACTGCTGCTCCTGAGTCTTCTCACCTTTGCCTCTGCTTCAGAATCCTGACCTTGCCCTTGGACCTCTCCCCACTCCTCCTTCCTTCTGAGATCAGCCGGGAGAGCCACTCAGAAGCCCTGCAAGGGTGTGCTGGGCTCTGCGGGAGGCACAAGGCACTTGTTTTGAGGGCTGGGAATTGGAGGTCATGGGCGGCCCCAGTGAGCATCCCCTGGCCCTCTCCTTGTCCTCCTGGGGTTTGATTTGCTGCAGATTAGGAAAGGGCATTGAACTGGAAGTGAAGTTTAAAGTGTGAACGGTTGTCAGGGAGATCCCAGAGCAGGGAGGAGGGGTGCAAGAAGAGAGGGAGAGTGGGGATTCCCCAGGAGGGAGCCCCAGACAGTTCTCTAGCCACTTTCAGGCTTGACCAGCTACCTCTCTGTTCTTAAATTTTAGCCCTGGGTGTCTGTCTGTTTTATAGGCATTGATCCCCGGTCACACACCTCCCTGGACACAGCCTTGCATTTTCTTCCTACCTTCTGAGGTATTTCCAGGGGGTTCTTAGTCATATACGCCATCACACAGGGACTAGGCTGGAAGCTTCTTACATCCCCACATTGATGCACACAGAAAGACTTAAGTACTTGTTAGGCAAATCAGGTAGGATTTCTGCCCATCTCTGGGAGCGGTCAAGCCTCATAACACCCCCCTGCCCCCAGTATTTTGTTCCGAGCTCCGATCTAACTATAACTAAGGAAAGAGGGGACTACATGTTCCTTTTCTCTGAGAGAAGAATCCAATGTCCAACTTGAAAGGGGTAGGTGCAGCTAAGGACTGCTCCCTCCGCAGACGCCGCGGCAAACGCCTCACAGGTCTTCTTGCCATTCCAGAATATGTCCCCGTCTACTTGGGCCAGGGCACTGCATGTGGATTTTCAAATTCTTAGGGGATGATGTGGCCAGCCCTGCCGACAGAGGCTGAGAAAATTCAGACAAACGTCATCGTCACTCCCCTGGGGAACAGAGAGCAGAGCTGGGAAAGGGAGGGTCTGCATAACAGCCTGGGCCAAGGGGGTAGTTCTGCCTTTACACTGTCTGGGCTATTCGAAGCCAGCCAAGTTGTTTCTGGACCTTGGAAGCGCTGTTTGGCATTGTGGGGTGTCGGCATGGCAACTGTATGGCTCGATTTCTGCAGGAGGTCCTGATTTTTAATATTCTGCCCTGCTGTCAGCCCATGTGTCACAAATTCTGATGTGAAAAATTGGTAATGGGATGTGTGAAACTATAGGGAGATCCCGACTCCATCCCTCAATGGCTGCTTGCGATGTGGCTGGGTTTGTGATTTCTTCATGCTGTATTTTACGGGCAAGGCAGTGGCTTTGAGGAAATCCACTCGAATTGATGCATGCTGGCCCTGAGCAGCAGCTAAAGCAGGCGGCTGAGCAGACGCGGCTGGCCTTCAGTCTTCAGACCTCACAGTCAGAAAGAACCTTTGTGATTGGTTTGGCACCGGGGTGTCCCACATGCAGTTCTCTAAGACGCACGGGTGGGATGCTACAGTGTTACACGGAGTTTGCTTTGCAGACATACATTTTTTTAATTTTTTAAATGTTTATTTATTTTTTGAGAGAGGAAGAGAGTGGGAGCGAGGGAGTGCAGAGAGAGGGAGACACAGAATCAGAAGCAGGCTCCAGGCTCTGAGCTGTCAGCACAGAGCCCGACACGGGGCTTGAACCCACGAACCACGAGATCGTGACCTGAGCCAAAGTCAGACACTTAAGTGACTGAGCCACCCAGGCGCCCCTACAGACATATTTTTTAAAAGGCTGTCCATTATGAATATCTTCGGGAGAGGGGTACTCATTTGCAACGTTTCCTGTTTGGAACCCTGGAACTTTTAGGCGAGAGTTTTCCTAAACTGGAGTTTCTCATCCTACCATTGGAATACTGCTGACTGACCATGGACAACATACTGATATCTCTGCACCTTGGTTATTTATGTTATATTGGGGTTAAATGACTTGTAAGGTTTGTTGATCCTTGGATAAGCTGATGAGAGCCTCATTTCTAGAAGCAGATGAATGGCTTTCAGGGAATTTTCCCAAAGAGTGTTGTGAGGTTTCTTGCTCGTGGAGGGACATGCCCCTGTCCGGAGGAGGTCCCACGGGAACCCTGGAGTCCTCGCAGGGACCCTGCTTCCCTAGCGGAAGGGGACACAGACGATGGCTTTTCTGGTGCCGTCCTCTGAGAGCAGAGGCTTCAGTCAGATCTGGATGAGTTTATATTTTATTTATAATGTGTGCATTTCAGAGCTGTGGGAATACGGCTTGCCTAAATGACAGAAACTGATTTTATGTGTCATTCATCTGGGTGCCACACACAAGAAAGAGGGAGGGGGAGGGAGATGCACAAATACCCACAATTCCTTTTGCCAAAGTGTTCAGATTGGAAGGGCCTGGTTCCCCGTCACTGGGGTCCCATCTTGGGTCATGTTGAGACCCGCTTGTAGGACTTGGGGACAGCACAGAGCCACCAAGACCGGTAAGGGCCTGACAGCCCAAGAGCCCCCTCCCCAGGAGGCCCGAGGCCCGAGGTCCCAGGATGTGTCGTAGGGGCCACTCGCTCCACTAACGGGCCTGTGTTTCTGTGCCGTAGTAGCAGTGCCCCACCGGCCGCTGCAGGCATTGGGGCTGGCTGTCTCCTCGGGTGGCCGAGTTTATCAGCTCTGTGAGCAGAGGAGGCCCTCAGGTCTGGAAATGCCATTTAAGTGGCCATAGAGGGGCACCGATAGGCAAGGCTGGGCTGAATTGCCCCTGGAACAGTCTTGCAGTAATGGAGGAAGCTGCCCTGGGGTCAGAGGTGAGCCTCTATCCGAGCAGTTCATTACCATTAGGAGACTGAAGGTTTATCCCGTCTGCTTCTGCAGGAGACCTGAAATCTTCCCTGTGAGTGGAGGGCAAAGACACAGGGAGGCTAAATAGACAGGAAACCCAGGGCTTCTGAAAGGAACGGGGACGGACGATGTCAGTAATGGTCACGGTCGGGCAGCAGTTCCATTCATGGAATCCGACAATTTGGTACATTCACAGATGGTGTGCAGCTAGCTCTGAAACGGTTTCCGGGGCTTGGGCTCCCTCCTCTGAATGGACACTTGTGGTCTTTGATCTGTACCCGACTGGCCTCTGTAATGCCCCTTACCTCCGTATGATATTTTGAGAGGCTCCATTCATTGGACACTTCCACACCATGTTAGATGTCTTACAGACTTTAACTTCTCTGACTCCCCTCAACGACCTAACAAGGTGGGTGCCCTTATTGGGTCCACTTAATATATGAGTAAACTGAGGCTGACTCACTGACGATCAGGCAACTGGGATGTGTCTTTAAAATTAGGTGTACCTAGGGGTGCCTGGGTGGCTCAGTTGGTTAAGCGTCTGACTTCAGCGCAGGTCATGATCTCACGGTTTGTGGCTTTGAGCCCCTCGTTGGGCTCTGTGCTGACAGCTCGGGGCCTGGAGCCTGCTTTAGATTCTGTCTTCTTCTCTCTCTCTCTGCCCCTCCCCTGCTCATGCTTTGTCTCTCTCGTCTCTCAAAAACAAATAAAAAATGTTTTTAAAAAAACCACTAGGTATGTCTAGGAGTCCCTGGGTGGTTCCTTCATTGAAGCTTGTGACTCTTGATTCCGGCTCAGGTCATGATCTCACATTTCATGAGTTCAAACCCCGCACTCGGCTCGGTGCTAACAGTGGAGAGCATCTTTGGGATTCTCTCCCTCTCTCTCCGCCCCTCCCTCATGCTCTGTATCTCAAAAATAAATAAATAAACATAAACATTAAAAAGCACAAAACCTAGGTGTTTTTGCCTCAGAGGCCCATGCCGTATCTTCTTTCCCCTGAAGCATCTTTAGGGCAAGATTCAAGTCTAAAGCACTGGTGTGTCTTTCCTGGAGCATCTAGATCAGCACCTTGCTCTGTGTTTACTAGAGAAATATTTGTTGGGGGAAAATTCCAAAAACCATATAGAACCAAATGTTAGTAGTAGGCAAGCAGGATTATGGGTAATCTCTCTTCTTTCTTGGCTTTTTCTACATTTTTTATATTAAACATCTATTAACATTATAGTAACAAAGCCCATCAGGATAATTATTTTATTCTATTTTTTATTAAAAAAATTTTATGTCTTTATTTTATTTTGAGAGACAGAGACAGAGAGCAAGTGGGGGAGGGGCAGGGAGAGAGGGAGACACAGAATCTGAAGCAGGTTGCAGGCTCTGAGCTGTCAGCACAGAGCCCGACGTGGAGCTCGAACTCACGGACTGTGAGACCATGACCTGAGCCACAATCGAACCTTAACCGACTGAGCCACCCAGGCACTCCCAGGATAATTATTTTAAAAAGTATTTGAGGACTAAATAAAATCACTCTGGACTCCTCAAATGAAAGTAAACACCTTAACCGTGTCTCACCCTTCTGAATATCCCATCAGGGCTTAGCATTGAGCCAACAGAAAAGGCAGGAGGCAGGAGGGTGTGAAGGAATAGAACTGGGGCTGGTGGGTAGAAGTTGCCGGGTGAGAGAAGAAGGAAGACTTTGTCACTGAACCGTCCATCACTGGAACAGTCCAAAGGCCGATCACACCCCCTGTCAACTGGTCAGCGCCTCCTTCCCGCCACAGTTATGAGGGGGTGAGAAAAGGCTTGTTTTCCAGCCTGTCTCCTACAGTGTCAGGCAGCTCTGTAACAGGGTTTGAAATAGGCTCCAATTATTGCTCTGCGAGAGACCTGGCGCCCTAGGAAGCAGGGCTGGCTGGGCACACGGAGGCCAAGGAGGAAGATGACTAAAGGACCCATAACTGCCACTGTGTTGTCCCCTCCCTGTTCCTTTGAAGCCGGCCAAGCAGGGAAGGAGAGGACGCCAAGGCTGGTCAGAGGCTAAGCTGCCACGGAGCAAATGCTGTGGTGCCTTTTCTCTTCCTCAGAACGAGCCCCAGGCCCCTGCCAAGGTTTGCTGCCTGCCTGCAGCCCGGCGCTGCCTGTCTCCCCCACACCCTGAATTTCAGCTACACCCTGTGACAGTATCTGCCTAGAGATGGCGTGGCCACCCCGGAGGACTGCGGGATTTGGGAACAGAGAAGCAAATGGGAGAAACTTTTCAATTTACTCCTTAGGCAAGACAAGGCTTAGGCCACCTTTGAGGAGACATTGAGGCAAGAGTGCCTCAGATATGGCCTCTCTACTTTTCTGGAGCCATTGGAAAGAGCTTCAGGTGTAGCTTTAGGGCACCGATGCCTCTTTCCCCCATTCCATGAAGTGAGACGTGGCTCAGTGTAGGTCAGGGACAGCATTGTCTCAGAGCTCAGAGGTGGGTGGCATCTCTTAACATGCTCAGAGTATGTATGAGACCTGCCATGATGGGTCCTAGCAGGGCCGGGACCGGGCAAGACAGAGTAGCCCAGAATGGAAACAGATGTTGGCTGCCAGAGATGAAGGGGTAAGGGGATGGAGAGACTATGGAGAATGAAAACCAAGTGACTGGCTTCTAGGCTCAGCCCTGCCCCCCAAGCGCCTATGTTTTCTTAGGTGAGTCACTTCCACTCGCTGAGCTTTAGTTCTTCATCTGTCAGATGAGGGTTGAACTATAGGATCTCCAAGGTACCTCCCAACTCAAACCATCTTTGACTTTGTTGACCCACTTCTGTAAAAGTGAGGTGGCTCCAAGCCAGGGCTCAAGGTCTGACGGTGCTTAGATGAAGGAGAGTAAGGCCAGAGGCTGAGGTGTACACAAACCCACACCACTTGTGTGCAAAAGAGCATGAAGCCTTTAAATTCTCGTAAGGAATAAACTGGACCTACCCTCTCCCCATTCTCTTAAAACACTGACGGTGCTATGCAGCTGCCCTCTGCTACCTTGAAAGTCTAAGGTATGTGTGAGTGTGTCTGCGGCGGCTCACAGACACCTATGTAGGAGTGTCCATCTGATGGGTGGACTTCAGACATCTCAACAACCTGGGAAGATCAGAAGGAAGCGACCAAGAGCCCTGAGTGGAGAATTAATAGTCAAGTGCCCTTGGACATGACTCAGAAGATGGGTGTGGAATTGCCCTTAGGCCACAGCCTGGAAATGATCCTCGTTTGTAATAAAAATCAGTTTAAGGAGTTCAGGAGGTTGGCCTTTTCCTGCAACTTTCCACTTCTCCTGGGTTACAAACATAGCAGATTAGAAGACACAGGATGAGAGACTTGCTAGCAGCTGCCGCTACACTGAGAAGTGACAGTTGACAGCAAAGGACCAACCAGGAAGGGCCACGGGAGATTGGAGGAACCCCCTTCCCTCAACAGGCACACACTGGTCAGCGCTGCTGACAGCATCATTTGTTCCTTCACTTGACAATTACTTCCTGAGCACTTACTATGTGCCAGGACTCTTCCAGGCTGTGGAGACCACAGAACAGGGAAAAAGCCCTGCTCTTGAGCAGTGTGCATCCCAGTGAGAGAGACCATAAACAGATAAATATACAGTGCATTAGGTGGGGGCGAGTCCCAGGAAAATAAAGCAAAGTCACAAAAAGGGAAAGATGAGAGAAGGAGGGCCAGGAAAGGCCTCTCAGACTAAATGGTGTTTGAGCTGCTGTGAATGGAAAGCGTTAATCATAGAGGCATCTGGGGGGAGAGTGTTCCAGACGGCCAAGGCCCAGGGCACAATCTCTTCAGGGAGTGGGCTCTGGGCACTTGGCTGGGGCAGACTCAGCCAGGTAAGAGTGCCCAAGGTGGAAGTCCAGATCATTAGGCCTTTAGGCTGTGGTAAAGAGGGCCCAGAAACCTGTCCCTGAGTCATCAGGAAGTGATAAATTACAGTCAGTGTATGGGCTTGGTACGTCAGCGGACTGTCATTCAGTTCAGAACATTTTCCAGAAATACGATTGAATGGAATAGGAAGTGTTGATTCTTAAAGAGGTATACCTAAAATATTCTTCAGCTGGTACCCTTCATTTCCTTATACTGTGAGATCAATGAGGTGCTTGTGTGTGTGTGTGTGTGTGTGTGTGTGTGTGTGTGTGTGTGTGTGTGTGTGTGTGAGGGGGAAGGGAGGGTGCTGGTGCCTGAAGAGATTTAAAAGACAAAAGATAATGGGGCCCTTGTTGCAATACTGGAGGGAAGCAGGGTGGGGGAGGGCTCTGTCTCCGGAGAGAGAGTCTGTGTGGGAAGGAGAATTCCTCCAAACGGTGGTCCCTGATCAAGTCCCCCTTTGTTGCTGTCTGGCTCATCGCGCCCTCCTCAGGTGCAGTTGGGATTCTGGAAAGGAAGCCCTGCGGCAATGCAGGAACTTGGAAGTCTGGTCCCCTCTGCCCTCAGTCGGCAGGTTCCCCTTCTGTGCAACAGAGCCCAATGGCGGCAGCATCCAGGGTCTTCCCCTGGGCACGGAGGTGGGAGGTGGGCACCCGAGAGGCCTGGCGGGATCAAGCCTTGCACAGGCCGGCAGTGGATGACAGGGGCTGCCTTTAGGAGCAAGATGGCCGTGCTGGGGTCTGAGACCGTGCCCTCTGATGTTCAGGGGGCTTGCCTGTGCCCCTGGGGACGGTACGATGTGGCTTCATGTGTCCCCGGAAAGCTGCCGCGCTCTCTCTTTGTGGTTCAGGTTTGCACAAACTCAATTCCAGACCGCTGTCAGCCATGCCCTTTTAGATGCGGCTTCTCAGAGTTCACATTTTCATCCCTTTATCTTCTCACAGCAGCGCTGGCTTTTAGCTTCTTTCAACCAACTGTTGGGGAGTACTTCTGACATTTCAAGGTCTTTCATTTTGGTGGGGGGGGTGTCTGGCCCCGGGAGGCCACAGCCAGAGGGGACCCATGTTGCCAAGTTGCCAAGTCTGTAGGCAGTTTTGGGGAGTGGGGGAGTAGCTTCTGGTACCTCACAAGTCTCTGACCAGATTCTTGGCTTACAAGCCGTTTTCCCCCCTCCCTGTGAAATTCCTCCAGGAGAGGGGAGAACTGGGAGAGGCTGAGGGGAGTGGGGGAGGCTGGGGGCATTGCCCCCAGGGTTGGAGGTAGAACCCTGCCTGAGGCTCCGGAGAAAGAACAAGTGATGGATTAGTGATGTCTGTGGGGGTGGGGGTGCCTTGAAGGACTGAACTGATGGGAATGAGCCACAGCCCCCTGACCATTCACCAGGGGGAGAAAGGGAATCAAGGGACTGAGCCCACACACTGCAGGGACGAGGGAAGGTGATGGAGGGCTTTTTGGAGGCATAAGCCAAAAGAGGTTTGCCAGGTAGAGAGCAGAGGCTGCCCATGGTAATGTTTTAGCCTTGGTGTCACCTTGTGGGGGCACGAAAATGGCAAGAGCCTTCTCCCAAAATCTGGAAAGCAAATAGCTTGCCGCTGGGTGCACCCAAGGTTGCCAACCCTTGGTTTTTGTTTTTGTTTTTGCATAGCAGAGAATGCAGCATCACCTACTCAGCCCTTCCTGTCAAGAAAGGTCCCTGAACCATACCTAGGGTGGAGCTAGTCCGAGAACAGCAAAGCATGGCACCTGGGGGTTGTGAAGGCTGAGCTGGGACGAAGCGGGAGGCAAACCACACAGAGAGAGTTAGAAAGGGCCTGGGTCTGGTCAGGGAGCGAAACTGGTTGCAGGCGACAGTTCTGAAAAGCCAGGCCGACTGATACCCTGAGTAGTCACAGGGACTCTGGTGGATGGCACCTGCCCATGGGGAGGGAGAGCCCTGCACCATCCAGACATGGACTGACTAATACGTGGCCACCAGCCACACGTGCTACTGAGCGCTTGAAGTGTGGAGGAACTGAGCTTTTCATTTAATTTAAATTCAACTGATTTAAATTTAAAAGCACTCATTTCAATTATTGGTAAACTTTTAGGAGTGTTTAGTAAAACACTCAGTCTGCGGAATCTGCATTTTCATCTGTAAATTTTATGAGGTCTCAGTATAGATCAGGTATTTTCTTGTGAAAATTTCTTGTCTACATTGAAATGTGCTGTGAATGTAAAGTGCACACTGGACCTCAAAGACTTAGTACAATAGAAAAAGCGTTAAAATTTCTCACTATGAGGTGGGTGCCTGGGTGGCTCAGTTGGATGGGCATCTGACTTCTGCTCGGGTCATGATCTCATGGTTCTTGGGTTCAAGCCCCGTGTCGGGCTCTGAGCTGTCAGCACAGCTGCTTCAGATTCTGTGTCTCCCTCTCTCTCTGCCCTCCCCCACTCATGCTCTGTCTCTCTCTGTCTCCTAAAAATGAATAAATGTTTAAAAAAATTTTTTTTAGTATCTCACAAATATTTTAAAATATTGACTGTGTTTTGAAATGATAATACTTGGATGTATTGGGCAAAATAAAATATATGATTACAATTAAATTTACTTTTTTTTTTTTACTTTTTTAATGTGGCTACTAGAAATTTGGAAATTCCCTGTGTGGCTTGCGCTCTGTCTTCAGGCTGTGCTGGTCCTTAAGTGTGTTTATGACCCCTCTCAAAGTGCTAGGAGGCTGTCGGCAGAAGGTTTTGTATAAAGAATGTGGCTACATTCCCAGTTTACCTTGACTTTGGGGTAAGTCCTTTCCGGTCCAGCTGCTGCTGAGTCGTTGGTTCCTAATGCACCATCATCTATGGGCACAGCATACCTCCCAGCATGGGCCTTCGTCCTCATACCATCATTAAACCCAAGGTCAATGTTTTCTTGCAGCCTCTTCTCTTTTCAAAATCCCTTCTAAGTTCTCACTGTGATGAAAATGGGTTTTAGGTAGGAGGGGTAGAAGCCATGGAGGCAGGGAGCCTTTTACTCCCTTGGAAACTAGAGGGATTAGTTCCAGTCTGTTGCTTTTGGTGTTTTGTCTTTATCCTGTTAGAGCCAGAATAATGAATAGGTCTCAGCTCTACTGGTAGCCCAGAGCCTGTGGGAGTGGCAGCCCACAGCACTGTGGTGAGAAGGATTTTGAAGCTGTGTGAGAACTGAGCAGGAAAGAGGCGATCGATTAGCCATGTCTGTAAAGGGCACGGACTGGCACTCTAGCACACGTGTTTTGTACATAGTGATCCTGCCCTGATGAAGTTGTCTTCTTTGAGAATTTTGATGCAAGCCCCGGCATGTTTTAGAAAGTTGGCCACTTTGCAGAAGCAGGAATGAGGCTTGTGCTGAGTCAGGAGATGTGCAGAGGGGAAGTTGGTCATCTCGGTGGATCAGAACCCTGACCAAGGCGATGCGACAAGAGCTTTAAATCACTGTGCAGACATTTAGTAGCATCTTTCCACTTACTCAGTAGAGGTGAGTTGGCTCTGGTCTGGGACCAGTCTCTTGGCAGCATAGAGAAAGGGCTGTAAACCCAAGGAGCAGGGTAGAAACTTGGAGGGTCTGAGGGAAGAGAAAATGGTGGTTTTTTTTCCTTTTCATCTCCATCTTCCCTCCTTTAACGGTGGGTTCTGTGAACTTTGGAACCTTTCCTGCTTCGTGGTGCCACATTCTGATTATGGCTTTGCTCAGGATGTGGCAGGAGAGTGGCCAGGGGCATAGCCACTGGACCCAGAGTGTCAGTGTTCATGTTCCAGCCCTGCCCCTTACTAGCGAGTTATTTAAACTCCGTTTTCCTGTATGTAAAATGGAGATACTAGCCATCCCCGTTTCAAATGGCTGCTTGCTATGAAGGTTAAATGCGTTAATCCCTGTAAAGTGTGTAGAATCATGCTTTGCACATAGTAAGTGCTATACTAGTGTTAGTATACAAGTTAGTAATGATATTATAAATTCTCATTATTTGTTCATTTGTATATTACAATGAAATATACAAATCGCCCTAAGACTCAATGGCTAAAAACAACAATAATCATTTATTCTCTCTCCTTGTTTCTCTGGATCAGGTATTTGGAAAGGGCTTGGCTGAGGGTTTCTCAGTGAGGTTGCAACCAGATGTCAGCTGGGGCTGTAGGCATCTGAGGGAGCGAGGGTGGCTCTTTCCCATGGCTGGCCGGCTGGTGCTAGCTGTTGGCAGGAGGCCATGGGTCTTCTCCACATGGGTCCCCCCGCATGCCTGCTTGAGTGTTTTCATGGTGTGGTGGCTGGCTCTGCCTGCAGCAAGCATTCCTGGAGGCCAAGGTGGACATTGCAAAGACATCCTGACCTAACCTGGGGAGTCACATAAACAAAGGAGGGATGTGGTCTGACTTTCATTTTGAGAGACCGCTGTGGCTGCTGGTTTGAGAAAGGACAGGAGGTGTGAATAGGAGGCTTTGGCAAGGACGGAAGCACTTTCTGACCGCCTGGCATGTGCCGGCAGCCTGACAGCTGGGTTTCACCATACTCTCCTCTTCTTCCATCATAGCAGACCAATGGCCTGAGTGTTCCAACCCCTATTTTACAGATAGAGAACCTGACCCAGAGAGGGCAGTCATCTGCCACCAGAGCCAAGATTCACCCAGGCATCAAAGTCTGGGAGACACACAACCGGTCAGGGTGCCCACCTCACGATGGGACTGTTTACGCGAGAAAACAGACTTTGTGAAGGACCTTAATTCCTGTACTTTGTGAAGTCAGAATGGGGAACCCAAGAAAGCCAAAAGACGTTTTCAGGTCAGACAGGGAAGGGAGCAGTGTCCTGGTCATCTCAGCACCTGCCAGAGCCCCAGGAGAGATCAAAGGGCTGGGGCGAGGTTGAGAGGGTTGTGTGGACCTAAAGGTATGGGCCAGGGAAGGGCCCTGCACTTAGCTTAGGATCTCCAAATTAACAGAACTTCTGAGGTCAAGGGAAGACTTCCTGTTACCTGTGCACCCTAGAGAGTTCCATGCAGAGAGATCAGGCCCACCTACATGGCAGTAGTAAAACACATGAACTAGATCAATGTATATCTGCATGAACAGAGTTTAGAAACATGATGTTAGAGGGGAAATGCAGAGGATTTTGTATGTTACAGTTATGCAAATCCGAAGAACACAGCTGTGTCTATTGTTCCTGGATGTACTATGTATGTGTGCATGTACATCTCAAAGTGTAACAACCGGGCAGAGAGGATACAGGGCACTTAGAGCAGTTAGTATTCCTGGAGAGGGATGGAGGAGGGAACCCACAGGGAGTCTGACTTTATTGGCAACATTTTATTTCGGTTGTTTTTGAAAAGAAAGGCTTGAAGCCAATCTGACAAAATGTTAACAAGTTGTTAATTTGGGTAGCTATGCAGGTGATTCCTTGTCTTCCTCATCGTCACTGTACTTTTTGGAACCGAAAACAAAAAAACACCTTAAATCTAAAAACATTTTAAAAGGAAAGAAACAGCTGGTCCCCCAAAGTTGCTGGGTCTCAGCTGCATGAAGATGGAGAAGAGGGCCCCCACTTCTTCTTCACACGTGCTCTCTGGCTCTCTCTTCTCTCTCAAAAGAAATAAATAAACATTTCTTTAAAAAGATGGAGGAGGGTAGTGGAAGACTGAAGGCAAGATTCCTGCCCCCACCCCCCCCACCCCCCACCAGGCTCCCAGAAAGCCTGTCACCCACGCAGCCCTGTTTTCACTTGCCTGATGGACAGCAAAGCGATTCTCAATCCTCAGAGCTCAGGCGTATCTTCTTACCTGCAGATCAGCCGAGGAGGGGGCGGCAGTGAATGTAGTGACGGTGGAGAAAGCACATTCTCCAACAAAGCCCAAGTGTTGGGGGTGCAACAACAGGTGGAAAAGAAGGGTCAGGTGCCAGGAGCCCAGGCAAGAGATCTGGAGAGCCAGAGCCTGTGAATTCCATCTGTGAAAGGACATGGGTAGTAAAATGGGTGTCTCTACCCCTCTGTCAGGGGTGAAGGGACTGGAGAAGTCTTTTGACTGAAAGGTATGAGATCAAAGGTATGAGGTTTCTCCTTATTGTTCTTTTTTCTCCTTTTAGACATACTACATGTTTAACATACAAAAGACAGGAAATCAAAAGGAAGGAGATGAAAATCACCCCAAATCGTACCATTGGATTTACCATGATTAACATTTTGGTGAATAATCAATTCAGATCTTTTTGGTGGATTTTAAAAAATGAAGCCATACGTTTTAGATTGTTTTGTAACTGGTTCTTTTAACACTGTTATCATGAACACCTTTCTATGTCATAGTCTTCTAAATATTTTTTAATGGCTTTCTAGATTTTCAGTGGGTGAATATTCCACAGGTTATTTATACAGTCATGGTTCATGGACTCCGGAGATTAGATTGGATAGGATAATATGAAACTGGATTGTTTTTAGGTTAAAAATGGTCAATTATTGGAAGTTTCATATGGTTCAAGCAAATATGTTTTCCAGTTTTTTCATTTTTATAAACAACACAACAACGAACACCTTTCTAGGTGCGCCTTTACACGTAGCCTTGATTAATTCCTTAGATAAAATGCTGGCAATGGAATTGTTGAACACAATATCAAAAATTCCAGTTAAGACAGAATCAGACAGGGCAGGGATTAGGGAGAGGTGAGTGGGGTGAGGGACATAAGTCAGGGCCAGATCTATCTGTATCTCAAATGCTAGTGTTTGTTCATTCTGGATACTTTGCATTGATTTTGACTTTTTTCAGAGTATTTTTTAAAAATATTTATTTTGGGGTACCTGGCTGGCCCAGTCAGTAGAACCGGCAAGTCTTGATCTTGGGATCTTAGTTCAGTCTCCACATTGGGGGCAGACATTACTTAAAAAAAAAAAAAATCTGTGTCGATTCCTGAGTTTGTTTGATGCCCCTTACGTTTTGCGCCCAATGTGAGTGCCTCGCTGGCCCATCCTGCTTCTGGCCCCGGATAGCAGTATTGTTTCCCTCTTAGTTGTCATGGTGAGTGAGGCCTGTAAATTCTCAGAACAGCATCCAGAATAAGTGTGCTCATAAGCGTCATGTCATCTCCTCTCAGAAAACATTTGTCGTCCAGCATGTGACAGGCGCTAAGCCAGCAGCTGGGGTGCCTGGGTGAGTAAGACCACATCTCTGCGCTCGAGCTGCCAGGGCGTGTCAGGGAGCCCGCCAGCGAGGGGAAGGTGGTGGCTGCAGTCACAGCGCATGTGCTGGGTACAGTGAAGTCTTTGCCTCATGCACTGGAGGGGTGATCATGTGGGCTGAGTCTTTAACGCGAGCACATGCTGGCTGCACCCGAAGAGAAAAGGACATCAGGCACTAAGCCAAGATGCAGTGTGGGAATCCCAGGTCCGAGTCATTCTGTTCGTATGGGAGGAGGACTGGGCCAAGAATGGGGGGCAGCGGGAGACACTGGGATCCTGCCCTGAGCCCCATATCTGCCTGTCCCCAAGCCACACTGACTGCAGGAAGGCCAGCCTGCAACGGTCCATTCATACTTCCTGGGGTGCCACCTTCCCTATGTGACATCAGTCGTGACACTGATGCCTAATTTGATTTCTTCTTCTTGTTTTCTTATTTTTAATCATGGCAAAGTACCCATAATATGAACTTTATCATATCAACTATTTTTTTGTTAATACTTTGTCTTAAGTTTATTTATTTTGAGTGAGTGTGAGAGTGCATGAGCATTGGGAAGGGCAGACGGAGAGGGAGAAAGAGAATCCCAAGCAGGGTCTGCGCTGTCAACTCAGAGTCCGACACGGCGCTGGATCCTATGAACCGTGAGATCATGACCTGAGCCGAAATCAGGAGTTGGATGCGTAACCAGCTGAGCCACCCAGGTGCCCCTTTATTAACTATTTTAATGGTACACAATGTTATGAAGTAGCATTAACCCTCGCACTGCTGTGCGACTACCCCCACCATCCATCTCCAGAATATTTTCATACTCCCAAACTCACCATTAAACGCTAACTCCCCATCTCTCCTTCCCCACCATTCTACCATTCTCTCTGAATGTGTCTATTCTAGGCGCCTGATAGAAGTGGTGGAGTCAAACAGTGTGTGTCTTTTTGTGACTGGCTTGCTTCACTTAGCATGAGAACCTCAGGGTTCATCCAGGTGGTAGCCTGTGTCAGAATTCTCTCCCCTTTTGAGGCTGAATAATAGTCCATTGTATGCATAGACCACATTGTGTTTATCGGTTCATTCATGAATGGACACTTGGGTTGCTTCCAACTTTTAGCTATTGTGAATAATGCAGCTATGAACATTTGCTATGAAAGCTGTTTGAGACCCTGCTTTCAATTCTTCTGGGTATATTCCCTGACGTGGAATTGCTGGGTCATATGGTAATTCCCTTTTTAGTATTCTGAGGAACTACCATACTGTTTTCCTAGTCTTATTATTTTTATTTTACTTATTTACTTAAACATTTATTTCTTTATTTTTGAGAGAAAGAGAGAGTGTGAGCAGAGGAGGGGCAGAGAGAAAGGGAGACACAGAATATGAAGTAGGCTCCAGGCTCTGAGCTGTCAGCACAGAGCCCGATGCAGGGTTTGAACTCACGACCCACGAAATCATGACCTGAGCCAAAGTCAGACTCTTAACTGACTGAGCCACTCAGGCGCCCTGTAGCCCCATAGTCTTATTATTTTCATACCCGATGAGGCAGTGGTGGCACCCAGCACAGTGCCTGCCCCCAGTGAGTGTGCAAGGAGCCCTAGTTGCCTGGATGAGGCTCCTGAAGGTTGAGAAACTTGCCCAACACCCCACAGCTAGAGGGGGGTAAGGGGGGACAGAACACATTTGAACCCAAGTGTCAATCCCAAGCACCAGAAGCTCTTTATCTCTGGGCTCTCTGAGAGGGCCTGGCCCTCATCAATCCTGGGAGATGAGATGCTTCACCCTCCCTACTCCTCCCTTCCCTCCCCTTGGGGTAGAAGCTGAAGATACAGCCCTTAGGGAGCCCCCACCCCCATCCCCAGCTTCACAGCCATCAGGTGCAAAAGTTGCCAGTGACAGTTGGGACTCTTAAGAAAAGGACAGACAGGTCCAATTTCAGTCACCCAAGTTCAGGAGGAAATATCAGCTTGGGCAGCTTATGACAAATAAAATCGGGGAGTGTTCAGGGCACCTGGGTGGCTCAGTCAGCTAAGCATCCAACTCTTTTTTTTTTTTTTTTTAATGTTTTTATTTATTTCCGAGAGAGAGAGAGAGCATGAGCAGGGGAGGGTCAGAGAGAGAGGGAGACACAGAATCAGAACAGCCTCCAGGCTCTGAGCTAGCTGTCAGCACAGAGCCCAATGCGGGGCTTGAACCCACAAACTGTGAGATCATGACCTGAGCCGATGTTGGATGCTTAACCAACTGAGCCACCCAGGTGCCCCTAAGCATCCAACTCTTGAGCTCGGCTCACTCAGGTCATGATCTTATGACAGTGCGGAGACTGCTTAGGATTCTCTCTCTCCGTCTCTCTCGGCCCCTCCCCTATGCTCCTCTCTCTCTCTCTCTCTCTCTCTGAAAAAATAAAAATTAAAAAATAATAAGTAATAAATAAGTAAACATTAAAAAATCCCTGGGAGTGTGTCACATGCCGACACCACTCCCTGAGTGCCTGGACAGCCGCCCTGTGTCTCAGCCCAGCCACACTCTAGACTGCTCTGCTTTATTCCTTGCACACTTTTGTCCCTGACCTCCGCAGTGCCTGGTACATGGTGAGCACTCAGGGACTCTGTGATCATTGAGCCTGCAGGGCCTGCTGTGTGCCAGGCCTGGAGGACTTAAACACTCCTTCTCGGACTTAACTAGGCCACAGACTGTCGACATCTCCATTTGACAGACGGAGAAACTGAGGCTCTGAGAGTGAGTGACTTGCCTGATGTTTTCAGCTTATCAGTTACAGCACTGAGATGAGAGGCAGGCACTGGGCTCCTCACCACACGCTCATCTAAGGAGAGGGAAATCCGATTCAACTCCAGCCCCTACTCAGGTTTTTGATGTTGCATGGGGTGGGGGTGGGGGCACCAGCTTGGCTCCCCAGAGTGGGAGGAAGGAGACTTGTGAGAAGAAACAGGGCGGTTTCATAGCCAGTGGACCCCAGCGCCCTGCTCATCTGCCCTCCCAGCTTTTCAGTGTTTTGTGAGCTCTGGCGGCAGAAATCCGTCCCCTTTGTTGCCAGCCAGCGGGACTATGTGCTCATGACACCAGCCCAGCCCTCCGCCCTCCACCCTCCACCCTCCGCCCTCCGCCCTCCTGGGCTGGGCATGCTCATGGGACCCAGGAGAGACGTGGCTTACTTAGGAACACTGACATCACTCTCTTCTCCCAGGACACTGGCCTCTGGTGTTTGTGACACCTGATATTTCTCGTGCCTGGGGACCAAAGTAGTCTCCCTTCCCTCCAGATACAGCCCTCCGCCCGGTGTGGGGGTGCTGGCAAGGAGCCCCTGGCTAAACCCCACACCACTCGGATGATCATTAGAAAAACAATACTCATTCTGCAATTACTTCCTGCTGGTGAGCGCTCGCATACACGGAGCACTTCGAAGACCAAGAGTTTGGACTGTGACTGTTCATAAGTTAGATGTTGGGATTTGCCCCCAAAGGACTGCTGAGAGATGTCGGAGTTGACAAAAATGATGTCCGCACTCGCTGATATGGTTTGTCTTCACCGGTGGACGGCTCAAGCTGCAGGGTGAGGTTTTAGACCCTTTAGAGGGACTTGGAATCCAAGACCAACCCTGTCCTCCAGAGATGATTCCTGTGGGGTTCCCTTGCACACTGCCTGCCGGACACAGTGTCGTGCACCGGAACACGTGATCAGGCCTGGTTCGAGACCGCCCCCTTTACTGATCTCTCCTGTTCTCTCTGTTCGCTGTGCCCCAGCCACAGTGCCCTCCTGACTTTCCGTAGGCATGTCAAGCTGTCCTGCCTCAGGCCCATGGGCTGTCCCTCTGCCCAGGGCCCCATGCCACTCCCAAGCTGACCATGGCCGCCCCCTCTCTCCAGCCCCCTCCAGCCCCTTACCTTGTGTCATTGCCTTCCACACAGCTGTCAGTCCTGGAAGTGACCTTGCGTAGGCGCTCCTTACTGTTCTCCGTCTCACCCCCTCCCCTGGCCTGCGCAGCCCATGAGAGGAGAGACGGTGTGGGGTGCCCTTCTGTGCACCAGAGCACAGGCTGCCGTGTAGATGGCTGTCACTACGTGTCGTTACCATGGGACAAGTGAGCCGACCTCTCAAGCCTCCATCTCTTCGTCTGTGCGGTGGGCACCATTAATCCCGAGAGACACAGTAAAAGGGCTCTACCACACACGTGGCGTGTGGCACAGAGAAGTCACCTCACCAGTGATGGGTCACTAATGTCGTTCACTCAGGGCTCCTGGAGAGCTTAGGGTTTGTCTGCCTCGTTGCGCCAGACAGTGCCCGGCACCTAGCGGGTATACAGCAAATGTTGATAGTCTTGGAGGGAAGCTGACCATTTGGGGGATGCTCACGACACGGCCCTTGTGGGCTGCCCCTCACATGTCTGGGTGGCCAGCACGTCGGCGTGTCTGCTAGGTTCACACTTGGCCTCAGACAGGGGAGGAACTGGATGTAATATGCCAGGGGGCGTTTCCAGGGTAGGAAAGATAGTGTGCTGGGAATCCCAGGAGCTAAGACCGTGGACTGTGCCAGGGTTCAACTCTAGCTCCACTGCTTACAAGCTGTGTGATCTTGGGCAAGTTACTTAACCCGTCTCTGCCTTAGTACCTGCATCACAGTGTGGTTATGAGGATTCGATTACTCACTGTGAGTATTCTCTTAAAATGGCGGCTGGCACTTAGTAAATGCTACCTTACTTTTGTTATTATTATCCTCTGCTTTCTCGGCTTCCCGGTGTCATGTCTTCATTCATTTAAGATAGATTCATTAAGCACCTACTGTGTGTCACTGACTAGGCAGGGTGCCAGGGAACCAAAGGTGAACAAGACATCCTGGCCTCTGTCCCCTAGGCATGGGAATAGGTGACAACAGGGGCCTGGAGAAATGTCAGAGGAGGGCACACCTAAGAAGGATTCAGCTCAGCCGTGTGCCCCTCCTACTCTGGAAAAATGGGTTCCTGCCTTGGGATGCTCCCACCTGCCTTGCTGAACGATCTCTTTGGCCTTTTCCTGGGACTAGAATCATCCTAACTTCTCAGAGCTGACAAGGGCCCTGGAGACCCCGCACCTCTTTCTTAGCTTCTACCCCAAACACCTTCTGCGGTTCCCCCAGGAAGGGGCGGCTGCTCTTCAGCCACAGGGAGCAGGGGGCAGAGCGGCCTCCTTGATGCTAGTAGTGCCCCTATCCTGCCGCCATCCAGCCTCAGGGGTGGGGAGGGGGGGCCCTGGGCCTGTCACCATCAGCAGGGACAGATAAACACAGCTGTCTCTGGGATGAGGGTAGAGCAGCAGCGCTGTTCCGGCAGGCGCAGGCGCGGTGACGCACAGGTGGATATAACCGAGGGAGGCCCTGCCCTGGGTCGTCCCTGGGCTGCCATTGCAGGCCACTCACCCTGCCCACACCATCCAAGAAAGGTGATGGTCAAGAGCCAGAACAAAGGCGCTCTTTACACACGGGCTGCTCACCTGTGACAACTATTCAAAGGCAGAAAACTTGCCACGCACACCCCGCACCCGACACTGGGGCCTTCACTGAGCACCTGCTCAGACGCACGAGCTGCTCTTCCAGCTAAACGTGGGGACCCACAATTCCCAAAGGTGGGAAGCTCTGCTTCCACAACTTACTGTGAACTTGGACAAATTATGTCTCCGTCCTGTGTCTGTTTCCTCCACTGCAAAATGGGGACAGTGAAAGCAGAGAGCCTCTACTTTTTCTTTTTTCTTAAATTTATTTCTGAGAGAGAGAGAGAGACAGTGTGAACAGGGGAGGGTCAGAGAGAGAGGGAGACACAGAATCCAAAGCAGGATCCATGCTCTGAGCTGGCTGTCAACACAGAGCCATACGCGGGGCCCAAACCCATGAACCATGAGATCATGACCTGAGCCGAAGTCAGACACTCAACTGACTGAGCCACCCAGGCGCCCCGCAGAGAGCCTCTACTTGAAGAAGGCTGCTGTGAGGGGCGCCTGGAGGGCTCAGTTGGTTAATTAAGCGTCTGCCTCTTGATCTCGGCTCAGTTCATGATCTCAGGGTTTGTGAGTTCAAGCCTTGCTCCCGGTTCTGTGCTGACAGTGGAAGCCTGTTTGGGATTCTCAATCTCTCTGTCTCCCTCTATCCTTCCCCCACTTGTGCGGTCTCTCTCTCCCTCTTTCTATCAAAAAAATAAAAAGAGAGAGAAGATTGATGTGAGGATCAGATGGGATTATGCATCAACACCTGTCACATTGGACGTGGCTTTATTATCATCTATTTTGCTGATGCTGTTTATTATTGTTGTTATCATTTTCAGGGACATTTAGGTCATACCTATAGCCCATCCCACACAGAAATAGGATGGCTGTCATATAAGAAAGATCCCTCATTTTCTTTTTTTTTCAAAAATTTTAAATGTTTATTCATTTTTTCTTTTAAATTTTTAATGTTTATTTATTTTTGAAAAACAGAGAGAGACAGAGCATGAGTGGGGAAGGGGCAGAGAGAGAGGAAGACACAGAATCCAAAGCAGGCTTCAGGTTCTGAGCTGTCAGCACAGAGCCTAACACAGGACTTGAACCCACAAACTGCGAGATCATGGCCTAAGCTGAAGTTGGACACTCAACTGACTGAGCCATCCAGGCGCCCCTCATGTTTATTCATTTTTGAGTGATGAAGACAGTGTGTAAGTGGAGGAGGGGAAGAGAGAGAGGGAGACACAAAATCCGAAGCAGGCTCCAGGCTCTGAGCTGTCAGCACAGAGCCCAAGGTGGGGCTCGAACTCACAAACCATGACCTGAGCGGAAGTCAGATGCTCAGAACTGACTGAGCCACCCAGGCGCCCCAAGATCCCTCATTTTCAAAACAAACTATTTTATGCACCATCATTTGCATTCCTCTTTCAGGGGCACTGTTGTAGTTATACAGAGACCCACCAGGTTTCCTCAGACACCAGAGACCTGAAGGAAACAGGCCTTCCTCTTGTCCCTCCCTTATGGACCATGTCATCCCCTCGAACACAGGTTCTGTGTCTCCTGGGTACACACCCCGTGTTCCTCAATAGCCCTGCCTTCTCTGTACTTCTGCCAGCATGTGGCCCATGACCATGTGACTCCACCCCCAGATCTACCTTAAGCTCAGTGTCTTTGCCCACCAGGGTAGCCTGTTTCCCACCTCCTGAGAGAGACTCTGATTGGCCCAGGTCATCCTGTTAAACCTGGCCACAGAGGTTAAAGGTCACTAGTTGACACCTAGATGGGCTGCCTTGGGTCAGGCGCTGCATCAAAGTGTTCATATTCACAGGGCACAGAACACACAGATGGAGGCAGTGGGGGACCTGGGGATAGGGTGGACAGAGGGGCAGAGTCCTTTAAAAAGATGTGGGCTGAGGAGCTCTCTGGAGTGATACTGATGTTCCGTTTCTTGGTAGAGATGAGGATTACACAGGTGTATGCATTTATCAACATTCAGTTAAAGGTATTCTTAGGATTTTACAACCACACACACACGCACACGCACAACCTTAAACAAATTTGAACTCTAGTCAATGACATGCATGCTGGGAGTATTTAGGGGTGAAATACACTGAAGTCTACAGCTTCCTTTGACTTCACCAAACCATGAAGAGAGACTGATTGACAGACGAAAGCCTGGATGGAAGGACAGCTATATGATGTAGCAAATCTAGCAAAATGCTAATGGTAGAATCCAGGTGGTAGGTGCGTGAGTGTTCACTATATACAATTCTGTCAACTTTTCAGTATGTTTAAAATTTTTTTAATGTTTATTTATTTTGAGAGAGAGAGGATGAGTGGGGAAGGGGAAGAAAGAGAGAGAGAATCTCAAGCAGGTTCCACACTGCCAGTGCAGAGCCTGACCCAGGGCTTGATCCTGGGATGCTGAGATCATGTCCCGAAATCCAGAGTCAGACGCTTAACCGACTGAGCCATCCAGGCCCCCCAAATGTAAAAGCTTTAGCAGAGAAAGAAAAGGAGCCCGAGCAGCCAGGCACTGCCTGGCATCTCAACACAATTTGCTCCTCCTCCAGGACACCCGGGCCCTAGGCCTGCTACAGAGAGGCCTCAGCCCTGCCTGACCAGCATCTCGCTCCAGTCAGAAGCTGAGCGGGGCTGAATGATTGAGAGAGTGTCTAGGATATGGGTGAGTCATCCACCACTCCCAGTTTTCCAGACCAGGCTCCCGACAAGCCAGGTCCCTGGAAAGGGGCATCCCTGGAGAGGATTTGGGACCTTGCTCTCTGTTGTAGAATGACAGCTCTGTGCCCTACCCTCCGTTTTACGGTGAGCATCTTTTGAGAATCCTTGTTGTATTTCCATTGTGTGAAAGTCCCCGAGATAAAAGCTCCGTCTCCAGGCCCTCCGGTCTGGTTCCTTTTGTAGGCCCAGCACACTGGGCCTCTGCCAGATGCTCAGTAAATGTTTGCTGGCTGCGTGCAAGGCTGAGTGAACATTAGAATTCAGTGCAGGAGAGAAGCGCCTCTCTCCTGACTGATGGCTAAGCTCTCTTTTAGCAAATGGTGAGAACTAGGCAGTGCCTAGAGCTGCCCTTTTGGCGTGGGGAGAAATTCAGTACAGCAAGGACAGCTGTTGCGGTGGCCTGGGGTCGCTCACCGGGAGTGGGAGGGCTACCACCTCCCCTCACTTAGCAACTCTGGATTTTTTGCGTTCCCATGTCAAATGCTACAGGGAATACGTACTCAATCGATGAATAAAATTGAGCCCAGTTCTGTCATTTTGCTGTTGAGGAAAATGATGCCAAGAAGTTAAGGGACTTGTCCGAAGGCCAACAGCACGGACAGGAGAGCCCACACAGACGCCCCTCTCCTGCCTCCACAGCTCTTTCCCCTGGACCACACTGCCTCTTGTGCTCAGGTCTGAGGCGAAGCCACAGCTTGGAAATGACGCAACTGCCTCAGAGTGAGATGCGCTAGCCACGTCTCCTAACTCCAAATCCAGGAGAAAAGTCTCTGCTTGATCCTTGTCTGGGTATCGAGTAAATAAGTCTGAGCCCTCACACAAAGCCTTCGTAGTATAAGGAGCTCTGAATTGTCCCTGAAGCTTCCTGAGTCCTGAAAGACTGTGGTGCTAAGCAACCGAAATGTTCCTTGGAATTAGTGACCCTGCAAGTCCAAAGCAAACTAGCGAAAAGTGTCTGCCACTGCCCTTCCCAAGTCCCAGCACTCTGCTCCCCAGCAGGGACTGGAAGAAGGGCCGGCAGGACCTGAGGGAATGATCTGGAAGGCCACCTAGTGGTCTGATTTACAGGGGAGGAAATGAAGAGGGTCCCCCGTCTAAAGTCACACAGCTTGTTTGGGTAGACGAGGGCTGGGATCCAGGCCGCCCAGGCTCCGGCCACAACTCTTCCCACTACACCAGGCTGCCTCTTTAGAAAGCCACAGGACAGTTGTTCTGCATTAGGGCGGACCAGAAGGCAGTTGGAACGGGTCGACAGCCAGCTGCGAAGAAACCTCTGAGGCAATCGCTGGTGAATGAATTCAGCAGAGACGCTACCAAACCCGACCCACACTAACATGTCAGGCCCTCAAGACCGCAGCACCCCTGCCAGAAACCCCAGTGCCAGAGTGTCCCTGGAGCCTAATGACATTGCCTCCATTACTTCTGCGTTTAATTAGCTCCAAGCCTGACCCAGTGAGTGTGGCCCCAGGAATCACCCAGACATGATGAGATTCATGGGCCTTTCATAGGGTACATCCTCAAGGACCAGAAGTTTCCAGTAGGTTCCACCAACCCAGAACTCTCTCTGGATTGGAAAATAGTCAGTCTCTAAAGCATCAGAAACTTAAAAACTCATCCCAGGTTCTGGAAAAGTCAACGCCTAGAGAGTGAGAGAATGAATGTACGTGTGACCCAGGCTCATGGTTGTGTCTGACGTTGACATGGACTCTCTTCTTGGCCAGTGGACAGATGTCTTTAATTCCTTTTCCACTGGGGCCTCTGAGGGGTGCTGAGGTGCTGGAGGCCTTGCAGAGGCTGAGAGTGGCTGAGCCTGCGTGGAAGTCATTGCTTTGATGGGAGCGCCATTTTGGAGTCTCTGTGGTAAGTCAGCGTGACAAACTTAAGTCCTGGGGGATGTAGTGCTAGGATACTTGGAAGGCTGGGAACCAGCCATATCAGGTGGTCAAAACCTCTGAAGGCTTCATGTTTCTAGAAGACCCAGACCACAATTCTATCACTGTGGGGCTTATGTCCCGTGGTTACCCTTCGGCAGGAAGAAGCAGGGTGTCTCCAGAAGAGCCTGCAAGGACCCCTTGAGCTTCCGTGGTGATGATGGAGGGGGTAGGGGAAAAGACCCTTGGACTTACCCTCCCAGTGAGGTTGCCCTCAGAGACAAGAAGCAGTTCCTTACCAGGAAGCCGGAGTGTTCTTTGAAACGGAAAATGGATACTGGCTTCCAAAACAGAGACTGTCTTCCACGCCCAGTGTACAAATTGTTCTGAGCTATCTTTTTATTAATTATCTTTTGTTAATTAACTCAATTGACCATATGCTTTGTTGGTCGGTGTCAATGATCTAATATGTCACATTCTCAAAAGTGAAAGACCGTGCCACAGTGCTAATTATTGTTGCCTACCCAAATGTGCATCTTTAGTGTCAGAACTCACATCTGCAGGTGCTCTCAAGTTTATCCTTTGACCTACACTGTCTTGCTCGATCTTTGCAAGGT
This sequence comes from Proteles cristata cristata, assembly GCA_017311185.1. Taxonomy (NCBI): domain Eukaryota; kingdom Metazoa; phylum Chordata; class Mammalia; order Carnivora; family Hyaenidae; genus Proteles; species Proteles cristata. Next base: position 453,210 of record JAESUZ010005085.1, read on the forward strand.
TCGTAGGAGGCAGCTGTTTCACTGCATTCAAGTTCTCCCAGGAGAAGGATGCTTTGCCTCAGGAAACCAACATTTTGGATGGCCTTCCAGGCAAACAGGAAGGTGGCAGAAGAGAAAACTGTCCCAGGCCATGGGCAAGGAGCCCAACCCAGATCTGCCAGGGTGGACTCCACAATCTTCCATCTGTGGTTCCTCTCCCCCCCCCCCCCCCCGCCCGCCAGAGGAGTGTGGACTTTTCTCTCTGGTTTCACTGTTAATGACTTTCAACTGACAGAAGCAAATACAAAGGTTATAAAAAGAGTAAGGTTCTCATTGACCCCAAGATGCTATGGTAGAACGTGACTGAAAGAGTCACATTAAGATTGCGACTCCTGAGAGCACCTTCCAGCACTCCGACCCGCAGAGGAAAATCCCCTGTGCATGGCACCTCTGGGCTGGGGAAAAAATAGCAGCCCAAATGGCAATGGTCTCAGAAAATTACCAGCCCTTGCAAAGGAGGGCGGGGAATGAAAATGCTATTTCCGCCCTGTCTGGAAAGAATGAAATGCCAAAACCCTCCATCTCAGCTCCATTATTGATGACAGTTAAATGGAGTCAGAGGAAACAAATGTCACCTGGGAAGGCTCCCCAAAGCCTTCCCAGGACACATGGCACACTCCCTGGCCACTTATGAATCCCAGAGGAGGTAGGGGCTACAAGCCCCAGGGCAGGAGAGGGGGTTGGAGGTCTTCCAGACCCCCTGGGGCTCAGTGACCCTCCTTTCATGTTTAAATTCTCAACTTCAATGGTCTGTACCTTAGGGTTAAGGGATAAGGGAGATTTTTATAAGAGAAATTCTTTTTGGAAGGACTAGTGTTTGGTTTTTTTCATTATACTTAATATTTTCTAATTTTACATAGAAATGTTTGAAGTTTATCCCCAAAGACTCATGGGAGGACTCAACTCTAACTCTCCCACATGTCTACACCGGGTGACTCCAGGTAGATCAGCTGCGCAGACGGTTGGTACAGAACAGCTTGGTGGGGCCAGGGCCTGTTCTATCTGTCCTGTTCTTTTTATTTATTTTATTTTATTTTATTTTAATTTTATTTTATCTTATTGTATTTTACTTTTCTAATGTTTATTTATTTTTGAGAGACAGAGACAGAGCACGAGCAGGAGAGGGGCGGAGATAGGTGGAGACACAGAATCCGAAGCAGGCTCCAGGCTCTGAGCTGTCTGCACAGTCATAAAAGGATAAGGAACCATGGTCGTTAGTGTAGTAGGTTCTCCAAGTCCTATACTGGGTGCGACACCACAGGCACTGCTATCTAGGGGACTGCTCGGTTCGGATGTCCCTCCTAGGCACAGAGTGGGCGGAGTCCCGATGGGTTCCTCTTTTAGACAGGAACCTGGGGGGAGAAAGGGGACCTGTTGGTGGCTTCGTCTCAGCCTCCGCACTAGCTGAATAATAGCTGCCATTGGTGGAGCATTAACTCTGCGCCCAGCACCGTGCTCAGCATTTTACATGCAAAATGTCATTTTCTTCTCCCAATATCCCTGTGGGGTAGGTAGTGGGGCACAGAGAGGTTAAGCAACTTGCCCAAGGCTACACAGCTAGTAAGGGACAGGGCTGGGACTCCCTACCAGGCTGTTCCTTCTTAAGTTAGTGCTCTTAGCCTCTGTTCCAGGTTACCTCTTTGTTTCCCATTATGACCTCTGTCCTGGGACGGAGGGGGAAAGGTGGGTCAGCTGCTTGATGGTGTTGCCGGTGCGGGGCCCCGCTCCTCCCAGGAGAAGAGACGGAAGGCAGGGCATGCAGGGTAGGAAGTGGGAGCACCATCCCCGAGTCCAGGGGAGCATATCTGACTGCTCATCAGTCATCCCCTAAAGACACCAAGGCGGGGCCCCTCCCACACCCTTCGCTGGTCTTGTGGCCCACACGACATCCTTTATGCTACCCTCCTAGGCTGCTGCCCCCACTTAGACCTAGCCACGCTCTCTCTGCTCTCTGGGGAGGTGGAGAATTACTCCATCCCACACACAACAACATGTCTTTTTCCAAACTCATAGATCTTCACTCCCTCATCCTTTGCTCTTTACTCTTGTTGGATCGCCTTCACCTGTTTGATTGGCAGGCACCCTGTGGGGAAGCTGACAGATGCCTCCTGGGGACAGTGGCTGCAGTACCCCCTCGTCCCTCCAGCATGAAGACAGGGTTGGCCCACTGGGCGGCCTTGACCCAATGTGAAGAGTCGAATCACAGTGCTGGGAGGAATAAGTGCTTGGTTAATCTTCCTTTACAAAGAGCAATGCTTTCCTAACAATCTGCAAGAGAAATGTATCTGTAGGTGACAAGAAATTTAGAAGACATCACCCCCATTCGTTAAGCACTAAGTGCACGTTATGAACCTATGTTGATCACAGGACACATATTGTAGTCCTCACAACCCCCAAGCTGGTACTTTCCCCCCCACAAACCCATTCTACAAGTGAGGAAGCTGAGTCTTAACAGAAATTAGGTGTCTTGTCATGGGTCGGATGGCTAAATCAGTAGACAAGCCAGGATCAAACTCCATTCTGTCTTGCCCCAAAGTCTTTGCTGGCAAACTCACCAGCACACTGTCACACTGCCTTGCAGAGAAAGGGACGCCGAGGTACACGTTAGGGATTGCGGTGACTCCTCTCTACCGTCTCCACCCCTTAATGTTTTTTTGTTTTGTTTTTTTTTAATTTTTTTTTTTTTTATTTCTAGGAGAGAGAGAGAGACAGCGTGAGCAGGGGAGGGTCAGAGAGAGAGGGAGTCACAGACTGAAACAGGCTCCAGCTCTGAGCTGGCAGTCAGCACAGAGCCCGACGCGGGGCTCGAACCCACGAACCGCGAGATCATGACCTAAGCGAAAGTCGGATGCTTAACCGACTAAGCCACCCAGGCGCCCCTCCACCCCTTAATGTTTAAACCAGATAGAAAAAGGATTTCTTTATGGCTACACTATAGGGTTTAGCACTTTTCTCTCAGACAAACTCTTTCTTAAACTTGGCTGTTTATTACATAAACATTTCAAAATACCACTGGACAACCCCAAGCCATTTGAGTCAATTAGATAGTGGTTTCTTCCTTGGCCAGTATTTATTGAGTACTTACTGTATATCAAGCATTCTGTGTTAATTATTTTTATTTAGTTCTCATACTAACCTGAGTTAGGTGGTGTTATTGTCAGTGCAGTATTGGGTAAGCACTTGGCCCTTAAAATCAGGCTACCTGCCCTGCTGCTTCCTAGTCAAAGAACCTGTGTGACCATGGGCAAGTCACTTAACCTCTCTGTGCCCAGTTTCCTCATTTATAAAATGATCACCACAGGAAAGTTGTGAGGCTTAAATGGGTGAACAATGTAATGTACTTGGAATAGTGCCTGGCATTCTAGTGAGACTTGGTTACTTCAGACCACTTGACAAGGATGTTGGAAGGCAAGTATCTTGCAAAGCTAAATGGGGAGAGCTGACATTTTAATCCAATGAGTCTAATGCCGCAACACATGCACTTAACCACTACCATCTCTTAGTGGCCCCAATTCCTTTCCTTTTTTAAAAAAAAAAAAAATACCACTTTACTGGGGCACCTTGTTAGCTCAGTAGGTAGAGCGTGCAACTCTTGATCTTGGGGTCATGAGTTTGAGCCCCATGTTGGATGTAGAGATTGCCTAAAAATAAAATCTTCAAAAAATTTTTTCTTTTTAATTCCAAAACCCACTTTACTGAGGTATAATTTGCATACCACAAAATTGACTCGTTTTCAGTATATTTCCATGACTTTTACTAAATTTACAGACTTGTGCAGCCATCCCTATAATCAAGTTTAGCACATTTATATGATGATTCCCCAAACGGTCTCTCCTGCCTATATGCAGTCACCTCCCAGCCCCACCCCAGACCGGGGCAACCACCAATCTACTCTTTGTCTCTGTGGATTTGCCTCTTTGGGGCATTGCATGTAAATGGAATCCTCCAATAGGTGGTCGCGTGTCTGGCTTCTTTCGCTTCCCAGGATGCTTTTCAGGTGCATCCACTCCCAGTTGGCATTAGTAGTTTGTTCCTTTTGATTGATGAGTAGTATTCCATTGTATGGATAGACCACATTTTTTTATGTGTTCCCCAGTTGATGGACATTTAGATTAATTCCACCTTTTAACTATCATGAAAACCTTTTAAAGTTTAATAATTTATTGTGAAAACTGTCAGCTCTGCAGTGAGCCACCACAGCCATCCTGTTAATGCTTCAACAAGAGCATTCACACCCGCCCTTGTTTCATCTAGAACCTTCTCAGATGTCCTATCATCTCAGTCTTTAATGTCTTCCTTCAGGGAAATGAATTTTTATTTTATTTTGAATAGGTAATGTATTCATAAGATTCTAAGAGTATAAAAGATATACAGTGAAAAGTTTCACTCTGGAAACTTCTATCCCCCATCTGCTCAGTTTTCACTCAGTGCCTTCCAACTACTGTTATTTTGATGTATTTTACCAGAAGGCATATATAAGAAGATATGAATATATATAGTCTTTGCCCACTTTTCACACAAAAGGTAGCATATATTATTATACTATTTTGCACCTTGATTTTGTTCACTTAATAATATAGCTTAGAAGTCTTTTCATATCAGAAGGTAATTTCCTTATTCTCTTTCTATTTTTTAGAGCTTCTTATAATTCCATTGTATGGAGGTACCTTAACTTACTGAGCCAGACACCCACTGGTGGACATTTGGGCTGTTTCCAGTCTTCCACAGCCAATGCCATGGTTCATAAACTTGTACGTACATCATTTCCCACTTATACCAGCATATCTATAAGATAAAGTTCCCAAGAAGGAATTGCCAGGTCAGAGTATATGCATTCACAGCATTTGTAATTTTCATTGATTTGCCCCCATTGGCAGTGGTACCAATTTACACCCACACCAGCAATATGCTCAAGTACTTGAGTCGCCATTTTCTCGCCAACAGTTATGACTTTTTAACTTTTTTAAAAAAACTTTTGCATAATAGTTCAGCTCTCACCTCATTTTCTCTCTTTCTCTTCTTATTTCGCGTCAGAGTATACATTTTTATGTTAAGAAATTTTGAATGGGTGATTCCCTGCCCACCTCGAGTCATTTTTTAAAGCATTTTTGTTAACAGCTCTTTTGCGACAGAATTCACATACCATACAATTTACCCACTTAAAGCACACCCTTCAGTCATTTTTAGCCTGTAGCTCATTTTTCATGCTCATCTCTAACCTTTTAAAAACATGTTTTTTTCTAATTACAGAAGCCATACCTGTTTAGCTCAGAAAACTTGGAAAAAAGAGAAAGCACCAAGAAAAATAACATAGTGCCATCACCCAAAGATATTCATCGTTAACATTTCTTTTTCAACAAAATAATGGTGTGGGGAGCTTGGGTGGCTCGGTCGGTTAAGCAGCCCATGATTGTGGTTATGGGGCTCGCGTTGGCTCTGTGCTGATGGCACCAAGCCTGCTTGAGATTCTCTCCTCTCTCTGCCTCTCCCCTACTCGCACGCATGCTCCCTCTCAAAATAAATAAATTTGAAAAAATTTAAACAAAAATGGAACCTAGTAGATATACTATGCTGAGGTTTGCTTTTGTCAATCTCAGTTCCTTTAGGTCCCTCGCTCTGGTCCTCAAACCTCTAGGGCTGCTTATCAACATAATCACCATCACGATGGTAACAACAGCAATACCGATGAGAATACTCCCCACTCACAGTGAGCTTGCTGTGTGCAGAGCTGCGTGCTGTACCTTTATGTACTCAGTCTCAACTGACCCTTGAAATAATTTAGCAACGTTGGGGCTGTGCTCACCCCATTTTACCGCTAAAGAAACTGAGGCTCAGAGAGGTTGGTAAGCTGCCTGCTTGTTAAACAGGCAGCAAGTGAAGGAGCCAAGGCTTGAACTCTCATCTGTGTGACTTCAAAGGCCCCGGCCACTAAACTATATGTCATACTAAAGGGTTTCAGGCCTGGTTCAAAGAAAGCAGCCCCTCTCTCAGGAAGAGTCAGGAGGGCGCGGGGAGTGGGGGGGGTTACGGCCCCTAGAGAGCAACTTTGGGGCCCACCGACACCACCTCCAGAGGGCCCGCTCTGTCAGGCGGCAGGGCTGCCTCAGGGTCAGTGCCCAGCTGCATTTGCAGGATTTTCTGGCTCTCTGCCCCTCTCTGCTCCCTTAGCCCGCAGAAAGGGAGTGGAGGGGGCCGGGGACCTGCTGCCGGAAGAGTGGCCTACATCACAAGGAGATGTGGAGACCCATCCGGCACCGGTCAGCAGATAGCTCTCCCAGCCCCAACCTGTTGGTGAGGAATTATGGAACAGCTGTCATAGCCCTGAACTCTGAGCTTCATGAACGCCCTCCCATTCCCCTCTCTCACTTCCCACGTCCCCCCCTCCCCATGTTCTCTCAGCCACTTTGAGGGTATTTTGCCCTGAGTTTGCTCAGCCAAATAGCCAGCGGGAGGCCCTGTGGCTGTTAACTAGAACAGCAGGCCGGTTGCTTGGTTGCCACGGCAACAGCTATTGTGAGTAAGTGGTCCTTGTGGCAGAAGACAATTTAATAAACCAAATTGGTGGGCATCTGCTAGAGGCTTTATCAGGTGTCTTCTGGGGCATTGGGCTGCACGCAGGGGCGGTGACTGAAGTGCCAGCCCAGAGGGGCATCCTGTGTCCTCAGAGAGCTGGGGACCCAGCTCTAGACATGACCCAAGGCCAACGCCTCGCACTTCTGCTCCCAGTTATGATGTATCAGGGCAGCCCTCCCGCTGAGAACAGCCAGAAAATCTGGACAAAGCATTAAAAAGTCTGCAGGAGGTTGAGAATGAGGTGGATAGGGCAGATGTCCACCCCTAGGGACCCATTTCGGTGTGGGCGCCGTGACCCGGGGGAAGCGGTGTGCCGTTTCTGTGTCTGTGCCGCTGTTAAAATAGCAGAACTCCTGCAAAAGGTTGTCCATGCTCGCTGCCTGTCCCCTCTCCTTCCATTCCTCCTTGATCCACTCCAGCCAGGATTTTGTCCCTACCGTTCCCCTAAAATGCTCCTGTCAAGGTCACCAGTGACCCCGCAGTGACTAGATGCCACCCTTAATTCCTGGTCCTCACCTTTCTTTTCTATTAGCCGCTTTTGACACTGTCAGTCTCTCTTCTCCTGTCACTCTTGGTTTCAGGGAGAGCAGATTCACCAGCTGTTCCTTCTCCTGGTCTGTGCCGGGGCTTCCTCTTCCCTGACCCTTAAACTTTGGAGGGTCCAAGGCTCAGGGCTTGGTCCTCTGGTTTGTTCAGTCTTCACTTGCTCCCTGAGGGATCTCACCTAGACTCAGGGTCCCAGGAGACAGGCTCTGAGCCAGAGATTTGCCTTGGGATGAACACCTGTAAGAGCGCAGAGGCACCAGGTGACCTGCGATGTGGTCACAGGAAAGGCTTCAGCCCACAGCGCTGGGGTCTGGGGAGTGGAGATGCGGTGCTGTGCAGGAATTAGCTCACTAAAGCCCTCGCGGAGGAGGGTCTGTCATCATCTCCATTTTGCAGGTGCAGAGGTGGAGGCTGGACAGTTACCCAGCTTGCCCACCATGAGGGGCTGGGACCCAGACCCAGTCCGGCTGCCTCCCAGCGCCCTACCCCCCTGCCGCTCTGTAGAGGGTCAGCAGAGCATGCCGGGTAAACTCCTAGGCCAGGTCCCTCGGAGGCCCCCTGGAATGCACACTGCAGGGCTCCTCAAGGCCTGTCCTCACCCTGCTGAGGAGAGAAAAGGCCCTCCAGAGGTCTGGGCCAGGGCTGGAGGCCACACAAAGCTGTGTCAGTCTCTTGTTTCATTCAAATATATGCATGAGAGATTTGTGCCTGCTTCTTGGTCAACAGAAAAGTAATATCCGGGGGTGCCTGGGTGGCTCAGTCAGTTAAGCCTCTGACTTCCTTTAAGGGCATGATCTCACGGTTCATGAGTTCGAGCCCCGCATCAGGCTCTGTGCTGACAGCTCAGAGCCTGGAGCCTGCTTCGGATGCTGTGTCTCACTCTCTCTCTGCTCTCCCATGCTTGCATTCTCTCTCTCTCTCTCTCAAAAAAAAAATAAATAAATAAACTTAAAAACAGAAAAAAGAACCATAATATCCAATCTCCCAAATATATGAACAAAAGGAAGAAGCCCTGTGGTTATCTCACGTCTGTGCGTTTCCCTGGATGAATGACCTCACATCCTTGACTCCTTTAGTAGATGCGGGGACTGAAAATGAGGACACAGGAACAGATTCTGCTTTCCCACCACCTCAGCCCGGAGCATCCCCCACCCCCATCCTTCTTTCCTTTCCTGCATTTTCTCCAGGTGCTATGACTCACAGGCCCCTGGGCTGGCGGGCCGGGGGTGGGGGCGGTGGAAGGTGCAGCCGGAAAGGCCTCCCTCGGATTCTGTCCCTGTCTGCTCCCAATACACCAAGTCTGCTGTGTTTCAGGATTTGACAGAGCTGTTCTCTGCTGATGAAAGAATTCAAGCCGCCCCAGAGGCAAGATGAAGGGACAAGTTCCCAGAGAGCCAGACCCCTCTTTTCCCAAGCCCCCTAGTGCCCGCTTTCAGCATATAGCGTGCGCACTTCAGAGAACGACATTTCATACCTTATTGCCACATGGCACAAATGGTTCAGTGACCAAACAAGCAGATCTCTAACCTTTGCGGAGGAACCCCTCTGCCCTTGTGATGAGCTTTTATACGTAAAGCGTGAGTGTGTGTCTGTCACACACATGCACATATGCTCCATACTCACGAACATGGCTGTGTCCACACAAAAGCTTGTACCCGTGTGCCTACGTAAGCACACCGGCGCTGCCCACACGTGGGCCCGTGCATGCACACACTCAAGTGCACCCACACACCCCTACAAGCAGGAGTCCTTGGGGTGGGATCCTGCCCAGACAGAGGAAGGAAGGAATGACTGCCCAATGGCGGAGGCCAAGGACATGGGTGGCCAGTACCTGAGAAGGCCAGCTGGCCATGCGCGGTGCGAGGGCTGTGGCCCTGACCCCAGCCTTGGCCCAGCCAGACAGCTCAGGAAGGCCCGGAGCTCGGCAGATCCCTGCAGGCAAGCAAGAGCCCCATGGCAGGCATGGGCCCCATCTTTCAACGAAGACATAGGTCAGACAGCTCATGAATGGCAGAACCAAGAAGGAAAGCCCGTGTCCTTTCTTTAAAAAAGATTATGCAAGCTTTAAAGATCACAAAGGCTACACGTGCCTGTTTTAGCCAATGCAACAAAACAGAGCTATCTAAGGGGAAAGTGAACACTCCACTTCTGCCCCTTCTCCCCACCCCTCTCCAATACCATCTCCCCGAGCTAAACATTAACAGCCTGCCGTGCAGCTTTCTTTTCCCTGTGACCACAGAAATGCACACACACACACACACACACACACACACACAGCTAGCCCTCTCTCCCTTACTCTCTCCTTACACAGAAAATGGACTCTCCCCCTTATAAACGATCCATCCAGTGTTCCTTTCCCCTTAAAATACTGGAGACTTCCCTCCAAGACAGGGTTCTTACGTCCACCTCATTCTGGAGGACGGCCTTACCACCCACAGTTTGTTTAACGGGTCCCCACTAATAGATATTCAGGGCGATTCAAGGCTTTGCCAACATAATACACATGCTAGAAGAGACACTTCTACATACGACTTTACCCACTCATGCTTTTCTTTCTGTTGTGTAAAGCTCCCACACTGGGATTAATGCTCAAAGATCTATTTATTTTATTTCTTTTTTATTTTTTTTAAATTTTTTTAAATGTTTTATTTTCAGGAGAGAGAGAGAGAGACAGCATGAGCAGGGGAGGGCCAGAGAGAGAGGGAGACACAGACTCTGAAACAGGCTCCAGGCTCTGAGCTGGCACTCGGCACAGAGCCCGACGTGGGGCTCGAACCCACGAACCATGAGATCACGACCTAAGTGAAAGTCGGACACTTAACCGACTAAACCACCCAGGCGCCCCTATTTTATTTCTTTTTTAAAAAATCTTTTTTAATGTTTATTTATTTTTGAGAGAGAGACAGAGTGCAAGAGGGCAAGGAGCAGAAAGAGAGGGAGACACAGAATCCAAAGCAGGCTCTAGGGTCTGAGCTATCAGCACAGAGCCTTACGTGGGGCTTGAATCCACCAACTGTGAGATCATGATCTGAGCCGAAGTTGGACGCTCAACTGACTGAGCCACCCAGATGCCCTGTATGTTTTAAATTTAAACACACTTGGGGCTCCTGGGTGGCTCAGTCGGTTAAGCATCCAACTTCGGCTCAGGTCAGGGTTTCACGGTTCATGGGTTTGAGCACTGAGTTGGCCTCTCTGCTGTCAGCATGGACCTGGATCCTCTGTACCCTTTTCTCTGCTTTTCCCCCCACTAGCACATGCGTGCACACACTCTGTCTCTCAAAAATAAATAAACATTTAAAAATATGTATCTTCCTTAATGTTCTCTTATTCTACTGAATTTTCTTACAATATTTTTTCATATGTATATTTTAAATTCATCTGGAATTTGTTTCAGTATCTGTTGTGAACTAAGGGACTAATTTTGTTTTCTTCCATATGATTAGCCAGTTATGCCAACACCAATTATGCCGAACTATCTTTTCGTCACTGAATGAGAATGCCAATTTGTCATATACTGAGTTCTTGTATATATTAGTTCTAGAATATTCTGTTCCACCGATCATTTTGTTATATCCTCAGCCAGCATGATATCATTGTGATTACAGAGACTTTAGATTAGGTTTAATAACTGAAGAGGCAAGTCTCTTCCATTGCTTTTATTTTCTTTCTTTCTTTCTTTCTTTCTTTCTTTCTTTCTTTCTTTCTTTCTTTCTTTCTTTCTTTCTTTCTTTCTTTCTTTGGGTGGGGGTGGGAGAGGTCAGGGCTCTCTTCAAATATTCTTCCAGAGGAACTTTCCAATTTTGTTGTCAAGCTGAAAGTAAAGAGAGAGACAATGACTGGTATCCCCACTGGGAACGGCATCTGTGTTGGCCTTACATGTGTTTGGAAGCCCACGCTGCTGTCACTGTACAGGGCTGTCGTCGGCACCCTCTGGCCTTGCCATCCTCCTATCACACAGGAGTGCAATGAAAAAGATAAAGGCAGCTTTAGCCTGAGCTTGGAACTTCCCCTCTGCAGAATATTGTTGTGTTTTCCCTCAGAAAAGAGATGCAAATTCATATTGTGTTCATCGGGTTTGGTGATTTCATTTTGGTTTATCACCAATAACGGATGGGAGATAACTTTGTGCTCCTTGACATGCTGCAGAAAATACCCTGTACAGGTGTCCTGGAGTATGTGGGCAAGTTTTCTTTGTTCATTTTTAAGAGATGCCAAGAGGCAGGGTTGCTAGAAAGGGGGGCGTGCCCGTTTCACGTTGCAAGAGCTCCATCCAGACTGCCCAGCCCCCCTCGGGGCTGTCCTCCTGGGCTCCCAGATGTCTCCCTGCCTTGTCGTTGGCCCCTGCTTGGTTCTTGGAAGGTGTGGGGTGGGGCATAATCCGGGTTGGTTCACTGTGCAGCTGCTTAAAAGATCTACTAAAGGGAATGGGCGGCAGACCCGGAGCTGACACAATACTGCTTTATCTGCCCGCCTCCCCCCTGCCCCTTCAGCCTCCCAAAGGCCCACATCACACAAGGAAGAGGCGCCAACTTCGGATTTTCCTTCTAGTTCTTCTTCCTGTCAGTGGGACCCCCGCCAGCTCTCATGCTCTCCAGCAGCTATTCTTCCTCCGCATCACACCCCCCACCCCACCCTACCCCCTCCTGCCCCATTGCTTAGAAGTGCCTGCTGTGTGGCAGTGCCCTGGGAGTGCTGAGCTAGATTCTATCCCTGGCTTTGTCTCTTTTTTTAAAATCTATATTTAACCAGCTTGTCCCTAAAGGGGATTAGCCAAGTCAGGCCTTCAGTGAGTGCCAAAGGCTTGGGGTTGCACCGGGAGTTCTGAACCCAGAGTCCACGAATGGACTCGGAGTTTGTGCGAGTCTGAAGCTGCCCACAGCAGCATGCGCATCTTTGTGTGCTTTATTTTCTGAGGAGAGTCCTTAGCTTTTAACTAAGGTCTCAGAACAGATGTGTGAGCACTCCCCTTCCCCCAAAAAAGAACCAGGGCCATGAGGACACGGTAAGTAGCTTTATAGGCAAGCAGAGTAAAGCAATGGCATTCTAGAAATTGAGGGAGGGATCCGAACAAGAAGGGATGGGAGAGGGAACCGTATGCAAAGTTTTGTGTGAATGTACCTTCCGAAACTAGGGTACAGAGCTTTCATTACAACCCCAGAGAGTTCATAACTCCTGTATTTAAGAATCACAGACACAGAGGGGCGCCTGGGTGGCTTAGTCGGTTAAGGGTCCGACTTTCACTTAGGTCATGATCTCGCGGTTCGTGGGTTCGGGCCCCGCGTCGGGCTCTGTGCTGACTGCCAGCTCAGAGCCTGGAGCCTGTTTCCGTCTGTGACTCCTCTCTCTGACCCTCCCCTGCTCATGCTCTCTCTCTCCTAGAAATAAAACATTAAAAAAATTTTTTTTAATAAAAATAAAAAAAAAAAAGAATCACAGACACAGAGTCTCAATGACATTAAAGTATTAATGTTATCTGAGAGAACAGGTATTTCTAATAGAAAATGTTTTCAAAATGTATATACATTTAACTCATTGTAGAACATCTGAAAAAGTCTTCAGGAACTCTTCTGAAATTCACTTATAATCCCAGTGTCACTTTTTAAAAACTATTTAATGTTTATTTATTTATATTTTTGAGAAACAGAGCACCAGTGACGGAGGGGCAGAGAGAGAGGAAGACACAGACTCGAAGCAGGCTCCAGCCTGAGCTGTCAGCACAGAGCCTGGTGTGGGGCTCAAACTCATGGACAGTGAGATCATGACCTGAGCTAAACTCGAACGCTGAGCCACCCAAACGCCCCTTCACTTTTCTTTTCTTTTTTTTCTTTTTAGAATTGTTTTTTTAAATGTTTTATTTATTTCTAGGAGAGAGAGAGAGAGACAGTGTGAGCAGGGGAGGGTCAGAGAGAGAGGGAGTCACAGACCGAAACAGGCTCCAGGCCCTGAGCTGGCAGTCAGCACAGAGCCCAACGCGGGGCTCAATCCCATGAACCGTGAGATCATGACCTAAGTGAAAGTCGGACGCTTAACCGACTAAGCCACCCAGGCGCCCCATTTTTTTTTCTTAAGATTCTTCCAGAAAGTCTGCTGCCTACCTATCTGTCTCTCATTCTCTCTCTCCCATGTATGTATGTGTGTGATGCAAACTTAGAATCCTAATGATTTTTAACATGACACTTTCTACTTATTTTATGAGTACTATCACCTGTTGTTAATTTTCTGAAAGTGTTTTTCAAACTGCTGTTAGTAATAGAACCCCTATTTCAAACCAAATCTTACACAGAAATCTAAAATATGAAACAAAAGATGAGATGTTCTAGCTAAAGCACAAGGGGAGAAGAAACCATTTGAAAGCCACTACTTTTAAAATGAGTTTTAATGGCGACATAGTATTGTATCATAGGTATGTGTAATTTGCTGGATTTAGCAAATAAAAATACACTACATCCAGGTAAACTAGAATTGCAGATAAACATTGAATAATTTTTTTAAAATTTAATGTTTATTTTATTTTTTGAGAGAGAGACAGAGAGCAAGTGGGGGAGAGGTAGAGAGAGAGAGAGACACAGACTCCGAAGCAGGCTCCAGGCTCTGAGCTCTCAGTACAGAGCCTGGTGCGGAGCTCGAACTCATCAACCATGAGATCATGACCTGAGCCGAAGTCATACACTTAACCAACCTTCGCCCCTAAACATTGAATAATTTTATAGTATAACTGCATTCAAGTTTGAATATCAGAGAAACAGTGAATACGTTTTTAGAATAAGTATATCCCATGTAATATTTGGGACATACTTACACTAAACAAATTATTCATCGTTTATCTGGAATTCTACTTTCACTAGGCATCTTGTACTTTACATGGCAACCTTATGTACCCTAGTTTACCTAGCCAAGCTCCCATTGTTGGAGATTTAGATTATTTCCAATGTTTTACTGGTATAACACATACTGAGCAGTATATCTTTGTACCCATACCTTCATAGACTTACTATTTTAGAACATCCTAGAATCAGAATTGTAGACCAAAAGGGGTAAACAGTCTAAAGGCTTTTTATTTATTTTATTTTTCATTTTAGAGGGAGAGTTCAAGTGGGGGCAAAGGGCAGAGGGAGAGAGAGAGAGAAAGAGAGAGAATCTTAATGCTGGGCTCAACCTCATGACCCTGAGATTATGACTTGAGCTGAAGTCATGAGTTAGATGCTCAGCCAGCTGAGCCACCCAGGTGCCCCTAAAGGCTTTTTTTGATAGTTTTGCCATGTTGTTTTCCACCAAGGGATGTACTCTCAAGAGCTGTGCATGCGGGCACCTGTTTCTGGAGGAGTTAAATGTGTATCAACCCATCATTAATGATTAGTGTTAGGTGGTTGTTCTGCCCTGTCCAGACCCTGAGACAGTAAGCTTCAAGGAGAGCAAATTTGATCCTTGGGGTCCACGCTAGCCAGAGGGGCTGGCTAGTACAGCAGCAGCTGGGTGCTTAGGGTCAGAAGTCAGGGCTGATAAGAAATAGGGTAGGGGTGCCTGGATGGCTTAGTTGGCCAAGTGTCCAGCTCTTGGTTTTGGCTCAGGTCATGATCTCATGGTTCGTGAGTTTGAGCCCTGCATCGGGCTCACGAGGGCAGTGGGGAGCCTGCTTGGGATGCTCTCTTCTCTCTCTCTCTCTCTGCCTGTCTCTCTTCTCTGACCCTACCCCACTTGTGCTCATGCGTGCTCTCTCTCAAAATAAATAAATAAACTTTAAAAAAAAGTGCAGTAAGAAATAGAATAGAGATGTGTGGGCCATAAAAGGTGAAGGGGTCACCATGACAGACTTGACCCAGGAGAAGTAAAAGTAAGCTGTAAAGAACTAGGCGTGTTTTAAGGCATTATTTTTAGCAAGCAGCCTTGCATTCCATCAAGACAGCCTTTCCAAGGAGGGGAGAGGCTACAGAGGAAAAAGTCTCAAAGGAGGTTTTTTTCCACTTAACAAATAAAAATTACATAAACATAGTAATAACGCAAAGGGTAGAAAACTCGTCTAATCTCCCCATCCTAATAGATCACTGGTTCTATTCTTCCATATGCCTTTCTGGTCAAGCTCTATAATTTTTACAAAGCTGCCATCATCCAGTGTATACGATTTACATCCTGCTCCTTCCTCCCCATTACCCTGCAAGCATTTTTCTGTGCCGCTACAGAGCTTTCTGAGCTAATACTGTTGACGCTATTTTTTCTTGATTTCACATGTAATAATTATTCATTAAGACAGATTAGAACATCCAGATAAACAAAAATGGAGTCACAATGCACATATTAATTTGTAGCCTGCTTTTTTCCCACTTAACTGGGTATGGTGAACATCTTTCCATGTTAGAAAAGATACATTTCTACAATCTTTTTAAATAATTGCAATGTATTCTATTGAAGGTCTATACCCTTCAACATAATTTATTGAACCAATTCTCTATTCCTGGAAATTTAGGAGGTTTTTTTCCTCCACAATCTTTTGCTATTATAAATGGAACCCATTTTAATAATTTTCTTAGGACAGATTCCTAAAATGGAATCATATGTATACATCATTTTCAGCCCCTTGATACATACTGGTACATTTGCCTCTAAAAGATTTATACCAGTTTATACTCCTTCTAATAAAGCATAAGCGTGTACTTGTTTCCCCACAGATGCAAATAATTATCATAAATGGCTGCTAAATCTTCTTTTCAATTGATGGGACATAATTTGCTCCCTCTTTTCGCTGATGCTGACATTCAGATTGTTTCCAATTTTCATTTTTATAAATAAGACTGTTGTGAACATCTTTGTGCCTAAGATTTGTCTATGACTAATTAAGTGATTAAAATAGGAATCCTAGATGAGAAGTTACTCCCTCCTTCCAAAGGTTCAATTTAAACCTTCTGGATGTATGAGAGATTTCGGGCCCAACTGGCATCCTGCCATGGCTAGGGGAGGATAATGGATAGAATAAAACAGAAAAGGCTGTGTGCCAAAGGATATAGCACTGGAAATGCACCAGCAGACTGTTTCCCAAAAGGGTACTAATTGAATAACCATTCTGGTGGCTTAAAAACAATTTAATGTAATATTCAAAGATATTAGTCAAGGAAGAAAAGCACTATCCACCATTAACCCACACCAATGTCATTCCCCACAGCAGACCTTTCACCCACAATAGAACACACATTTCTGTCCCTCCTGGCCACAAAGCCAACATGCCCAGCTGCCTAGCTCGGACATTTGGCAGGAGCCACTGGTGGGGCTCCCAGGTTAACCCTCTTCCGGCAGCTCCCCCATTCTGGAGAGCCTGTGCATTCTCACCCCCAGTGCAAAGCTCAAGGAGGAGGCACTTTGGTGCCACTCAGAGCCGCTCGCCACTCCTGCAGCTCCGGGCCACAATGTACACACCTTCTTGATGTGACGGCCGTCTCCTGAGCACCTACTGTGTGTTGAGAACAGCTGTAGGTCACTTATGAAGCCCTTGGCTCTTCAGAGGTCCTCCAGGATCTGCAAGAGATATGGATTGAAGAATGATGGGGTGACTGGATGTTGTTACAGATCATTTAGTGTTCAAGATGGAAGAGGCCTCAGAGAGCATTTTGCTCAAAATCTCTTTTTTTAAAAATTGTTGAATCTTTCCTTTTTTAAGTGTTTATTTAAATTCCAGCTAACATGCAATGTCATGTTAGTTTCAGATGTACAACATAGTGATTCAACACTTCCATACAACAGCCGGTGCTCATCACAGCAAGCGCACCCCTTCTCCACCCCCTATTTCACACACACACCCGCCCCACTCCTCCCCTCTGGTGACCATCAGGTCCTTTTCTATAGTTAAGAGTCTGTGTCTTGGTTTGCCTCTTTTTTCTTTTATTCTCCTTTGCTCACCTGTTTCAAACCCCCTCCTTTTATGCAGTTGTTGAGAGAAGGCCCCCCGTGGACCAACCCGGTGCAATGATTTTATTTAATGTGCTCAAAACCCCTGGGCGGTAAGCATCATTACCTCCTTTCTGCAGCCTTGGAAACTGCTGTTTGCAGAGGTTACCTCAGGCCTGAAGAATGGCTTGTGGGCTCGCCTGAGGGACTTGACTGACAGCACTTTTCAGCTCCCCTTGGCCTGCCCGCCCCTTTCAACCAAGTTCCTAAGTTAAGCACGCAGTACACAGCACTTTACAAAACGCTTTTTTAAAAAAGTTAAAAATGGATAAAGTAGAAAAGGAAATACTTGAGTACCAATCCCTTCAGAGTATTCTGTGGTCAGTGCCTAGAGTGCAGGTGAGGTTAACAACGGCCCCTGACCAACACTTGGCTTCTTAGATTCTCCCCTCACCCTCCTCCCATACTCCATTTTCAACTGTTAGGCTTGTGTCTTTGGGGAGAAATCCGAAGCCATCAAACTGGGCCTCCCAGCATTACCTAAATGTTGAATTCACCTGCTACAACACCCACCCACACACTCTAGGGCCCAGCGCCCATATACTGCTTCCTCCCGCCTCCACTTTGAAGGGTAGTAGAACCGCCATCTCAAAATATGCCCCTTTGGTATATTGATTATTTTGAGCTGTAAGCATTTGAAAACCAACAAACACAGGGGGACACTTTCTCTGAACTTCCATCATCTGCCTAAACACAGATCCTTCAAAAGGAACTCGCTGGTCTTTAATTAATTAATTAATTAATTAATCAAAATCCAAGTTCATTAACATATAGTATAGTCATGATTTCAGGAACTCATTGGTCATAAATCCCCTTCCCATGAGTTTCAACAACAAAGGAAGATGGACTCTTATCACGAGAGAGGAGACTAGAAGTCCATACCACATCCAGACAAACTGTCACAAACCAGCATACCTCCCATCTGTTCTTCTAAGGGACCATTCATCTTCCTAAAAGCCATTTACTTTCCCCTAAGAGGTCTACATCCCCATCCTCTTTCCCTAGTAAGATGGTGTGTGATCCTGAATTCTGAGTACCTTGGGGAGTTACTCATTTTTCCTTGGGCACCTTCCATGTATACATGTTAATAATCTGTTTGTTTTTCTCCTGTTGATCTGTTGCTATTTATAAAAAAATGCATCTTTGGTCTTAATCCACGGTGCATGGCTCATAGCTCCCAACCCCTTGGAATTTCCTGAGTGATAAGAGCAATTGGAGCATTTTTTATTATAATATTGGGTCTCATGTCCTCAGTTATGTTAATGAGGTGACTTTTGGATGGGGGCTTGTTGCCAAGGGAATGAATATTTTGACCTGTGAATAGAGAGGTCCGCCTTTCAGTCCCACCCCCTGATTTCCAGGGATGGGAGAGGGGGCTGAAAGTTGAATCAGTTGCCAATGGACAATGATTTAATCAACCATACCTATGTAATATGAGGCCTCCATAAAAGGCAAAAGGAGGGGGTCAGGAGAGCTGCCTGGTTGGGGAACCAGAATGCTTTCATGTGCCACCCAAGTCCCACTAGAACAGAAGCTCCTTTGTTCTGGATTTTGCTTTATGTATCTCTTCATCTGATTGTTGATTCATATCCTTCAGTAGCCTTTGTAATAAACCCACCAAGTAATAAGCTCTGAGTGGCGAGGCGCCTGGGTGGTTAACTTCGGCTTAGGTCATGATCTCACGGTTCGTGGGTTCGAGCCCCGCCGGGCTCTGCTGACAGCTAGCTCAGAGGCTGGAGTCTGTTTCAGATTTTGTGCCTCCCTCTCTCTCTCACCCTCCCTTGCTCCTGCTCTCTCTCTCTCTCAGAAATAAATAAAACATTTAAAAAAAGAAAAAGCTCTGAGTGGCTCTTGCAGATTCATTGAGCCCTAAGAGGGGGTTGTGGGGTTTTAGCCAGTTTGTCAGAAACACAAGTAACAATCTGAGTTTGTGACTGTCATCTGAAGTGGTGGACAGTCCATGGGACTGAGCCCCTAACCTGTGGGATCTGAGCCTATCTCCAGGTAGACAGTGTCAGAATTGCATTGAACTGTGGGACACCCAGTAGGTGTCTGAGAATTACTTGTTAGTGGTGTGGGGGAAACCCGGCCATGTTGGAATCGGGTCCCAGCTCCTTTATCTATCTTTTAGTATAGGAGTCTCAGCTAAGAACTCAGAAAGATAGAGGGAAAATTATTTTTCTTTCCCCATAACTTGTCTTCCCCTCCTCTCCATCAGGAGTACCTTGTTCCTGGCTGGTACTTCTGCCCCCAAATGTTACAGATGAGGAAGGGCTTACTTTCCATCTCTTTATTTATATCTGAGATTCATTCTGGAGATGATAATGTTGAGGATGACAATCATGTAGCTCAATTCTTTTATCTGAGGTAGAAAAGTGTTAAGGTACATCTTAAAGAATTTTATTGTAAAAGAATACTTGTTTACTAAAAAACAAATAGACTTGTATAAAGGAAAAGGTAAAATTCTTTCATCTTCCAGCCCACTCCTGCACTACTTTCTGGAGGTGACCGCAGTTTACCAATTTGCCGTGTATTTTTCCAGATATCCCTGTGCATTTACATATGCATGTATTCTGAACTGTTTATACAAAATGAATCATAATATACATACATAACTTATTCTTTCTAGCTTTTATTTAAAACTCTACTGTAATGATAAACTATAATTTAGGGATCATATAATCTATTACCTAAACCGAGACAAATTCTAATTCACAGGGGCTCCTGAGAGCACAGGTGTATAGTGCGACTGTCTCAGGAAAGCCAGGTTAATGTTTACCTAAAAATGGAACTTCTTCTGAGTCGAAGAGTAGTATTTAAAGTGATATCGTTGGGGCACCTGAGTGGCTCAGTCAAGCTTCTGACTTCGGCTCAGGTCATGATCTCACGATTTGTGGGTTCGAGGCCCTCATCAGGTCTGTGCTGACGGCTCAGAGCCTGAAGCCTACTTTGGATTCTGTGTCTCCCTCTCTCTGCCCCTCCCCTGCTCGCACTCTGTCTCTTTCTTTCAAAAATAAATAAATGTTTAAAAAAATTTAAAAGTATGTTGTTGAACAGTCTTGGTCATACCAATTTATAATCTATCAACATATAAGGCCTCCTATTTCTTCAAACTTCCAAAATACTGAGCATGATGTATATTATTCTCAAATTTGCCTAATTAGTAAGAAATTGTATCTTACTTAATTTGCATTTATTTAATAATCAATGAAGCTGAACTCTTTCATTTCTTATTGGTCATTTGTACTTAGTGTTTCTATGAACTATTTGTTCATATCCTTTATGTCTACATTTCTTTTGAATTATTGGTTCTTTCTTCTTGATTTGTAAAAGCTCTTTGCATTTTGGTGGTTTTTCATTTTTAAAGTTTATTTATTTATTTTGAGAGAGACAGAGACAGCACACGCAGAGGAAGAGCAGCTAGAGAGGGAGAGGGAGATTCCCAACCAGACTCTGCGCTGCCAGCACAGAGCCTGGTGTGGGGCTCGAACCTAGGAAGCCATGAGATCATGACCTGAGCCAAAACCAAGAGTTGGATGCTTAACCAACTGAGCCACCCAGGAGCCCAGCATTTTAAAGGAATTAGTTACTTGTTTGGTCTATATTTGGCTAATATTTTTTTCTCAGAATGATGTTTATATCTTGACTTTGGGGTATTTTTAGCCTTATAAAACTCCTAAGTCTGTATGTAGTTTTTGGTCTTTTTTGGTGACATTTGGGTTTTATATCCAAGATTGCAGAAAACAAGAACAAAAGGAACAAAAAATAACTTTTTCTTTATACTTTTTAGTTTCTTTTTTAAATTTAAATTTTAGGGCTCCTGGGTGACTCAGTTGGTTAAGTGTCTGACTCTTGATTTCGGCTCAGGTCATGATCCCACCATTTTGTGAATTCTAGCCCCGGGTCCAGCTCTGAGCTGACAGTGCAGAGCCTGCTTAGGATTCTCTGTCTCCCTTTCTCTCTGCCCCTCCCCCACTCACTGTCTTTCTGTCTCTGACAGAAAGACTGTCTGTCTTTCTCAAAATAAATAAACTTAAAAAAGAAAGAGTTAAATTTAAATTTTGAGCTGCCTAGAATTTATTTTGGTTTAAGAAATGAACTCAGCTTTATTTGTTTCCACA
Organism: Proteles cristata cristata; assembly: GCA_017311185.1. Taxonomy (NCBI): domain Eukaryota; kingdom Metazoa; phylum Chordata; class Mammalia; order Carnivora; family Hyaenidae; genus Proteles; species Proteles cristata. Next base: position 474,422 of record JAESUZ010005085.1, read on the forward strand.
TCGTCTGGTCACTTTCTCTAACATCATTCACAGAAGAGCATGTCTCCCCCTTCTCCCTGCCATTTGAAATGCAACTATATCTTGTGCCAACCTTCCATATGTACTTGGTTCTATTTCTAACCTCTCTGTTTTCTTTTATTGATTTGTTTGGCTTTCTACCAATAGTATCTTGCTATATAAAGTCTGCAGTCTTTCATACATCTTAATATCTGGTAGGTCTATTTCCCTATATTCATTTTGTTTTCAGGTTTTTCCTGATCACTCATGTTTAAATTCTTCTGGCTGAATCCTCCTCTCTCCCCCCACTTCCCAACACACAGGATGGCACTGAATTTATAGATCAAGTCAGGGAGGAGTAATACCTCTGTATCACTGAGTCTTTTTCAAGAATGAGTCACATCTTCCCTTTAAGGTTCTGTTT